>BROG01000102.1:462500-940000 GCA_030159075.1 Atrina japonica | reverse complement strand
AAATATTAACATTATTTTCGTGTGTGTGTGTGTGTGTGACGTTTGGTATCTCTGTCAGGAGTATCATTTCGATATTTTCAGACTACGAAGACTTGAACTTGGATTCAATATTCATGTCCATTTTTCTGACTCTTTTACTGAGGATTGGGAAAACTTCAAAGTGGAAAAATTAAAGTATAGGGCATATAAAACAGGCGATCCATTGAATCCGTTGTTCAACTCTGCTTTCTATGAGAAACCAATCACAGAGGTCATTGGTTTTCGACCGACCAATCAGGATACCCCGAAAATCTTCGTTTTAATGGAAAGGGAACCCTTTACATTATGGTTCAAAGACCCTACTGATGCTCTTTGTTTTGAAGTCGTTATTGATGTACGTGATACGAGTGTCTGTGATAACTACTTCGCTATCATAAATCACAGTGGACACTGGCATAAAATAGATGCAACGTTACAGGTATATTATGTCTTTAGAGATTATTATTATTATTATATTATTATTATCATTATTATTATTATTATTATTATACTAGTCGGTAGCGCGCTCGACTCTTGATCGTGAGGTCGTGAGGTCGTGAGTTGGAGTCCAGCCGGCGGCAGGTTGGTTTCCTGTCCTTCGGATGAGACAGTAAAACTCGAGGTCCCGTGTCGCAATTGGTGTCGGCACGTTAAAGAAGAACCCTCACTGCTCCATGGCCGTAAGTGCCGAGCATAGGCCAAAATTTGAAGCACTTCACTGACATTTGGTGACGTCTCCATATGAGTGAAATATTCTTGAGTGGGACGTTAAACAACAATAAACAAACAAACAATCATTATATTGACTGCATTTTGTCTGTTTGTCTATTCAATACTCATTCACATTGTTTTTATATTTAATGTATGTAAACAACACAATCCGTTTAATTGTTGTTTGCGCAAAAGTGAAACATAGTTGGTATACCTAAGCCCTATGTTATGGAAAAAACAGTAAATTATATGTTTCATCGCACATTTCGTAATGTAAGGATGCTAATTTCTGATTCATTTAGAATGCAATGGGTGTATTTCATCTTTAAATGATTTATATACTTTCTCCTGATAATTTCATGCACTAGAACAGATCGGTAAAATTCAAATGCTTCCCGATTGAAAAGTTTTTCTTAATCCGGCAACCACATCAACAACCTTTTCGTGTCACAGCCGAAGGTGTCTGCGTCAAGTCTGTGAAAGAAGAGGGTATATTGATTTTTTTTCCACAGAACATCGTGACCAATGAAGAACGCATCACACTCGTGGTATGTATGTATATATATATATATATATATATATATATATATATATATATATATATATATATATAACAAGATCCAAAGTACTGCAATTTTGCTTTTACCTCATAATTGAGGACAAAATTATGCATTTAGATATATGTACATTACGTCGTTTCGGAGATCCTTCCACAGACCACTCTCTGTCATGTGACTTTCATCACCACGTGACAAATTTAGGGCATATTCTGGACAGAAAGGCAGGCACCCTACAGTAGTCTTTATATCAGCTGGTAAATGATAAGTTCAGATAGATACAAAATGTCCCACAATAAATATTTGAACTTATATACATTATCCTATATCTTAGAGTTGTTGGCTAGGTGTATACTCCTGATTTGACTCAAAGTTTACATCAACGTCACTGACAGCGTATCAGATATCAGCACTTGCTTTTTTATTTATATTGATTCCCTCTACCCTGCACGGTTAGTTCGTATTCACCGCGACCAAAGTCCCCTACAGTTGATCTCTGAACCGTTCCGGATCTCGGAAACGACGTATTAACGAAGGTGAATGTGATCCATTTCTATCAAATATAACATTCTGAGAGAGAGAGAGAGAGAGAGAGAGAGAGAGAGAGAGAGAGAGAGAGAGAGAGAGAGAGAGAATAAAAAATAAAAAATATAGATAATCTTCATACAACACATGCACTGTATAGAATTATTTATAACTTATATCTACATATTACACTGGACTTGGCATTTTCACCAAATTTATAGGGGTATTTTTATGACTGTGTATAGCTCTTATTTGTTATTGTACATCTAGTACAAGTAGTAAAAGTTGAAAAAGATATTTGTTTTTGGTAAATACAGCTATTGTCCCTTTAATTTAAAATTAATTCTAAAATCGTGATTTTTTTTAAATTGTAATCTTTAAATTGATGTGCTACAACGAATTCAAATTCAACTGATAAAGCATTTTATTGCGTAGGGTTTTCTTGTCAATCAAACTTATTTTTTACATCATGTGACGGTTTTCAGGTAAAGGACAGGAATCAATATGCTACAGAAGGGATCCGGAAGAAATTTGGCCATAACAAATTCATTAAAATGTCACATGTTCTCGAAATTAATCGAAATCCCGGTTTCCGACGTTCATTTGAGGTCCAGCTTCCTGTCACAGATATTGACAGCGAAATGAAAGATGAAAAACTTCCTTCCATTCATCGTTTAATTGCCTTTGCTTGTAATAGAGGCAGAGTTGTGGGCATTATACCACAGCCAAAATATCAGACGACAGAAGAGCCTGGATGTTACATCATTCAAATTAACGATTATAGAACCTTCAAAGGGTAAGTTCGTACTCAAGGTGTTATTTCATTGGTTGTCGCGTGTAGGGTCGAAATTGACGCATCGCCAAATGCCCGACACATCTTTTGGCATTTTTCCATGACGTCACAATCAAATGGCCTGTCAAACACTGGTGTTATTATGACATCACAAAAAGCACATGGACAGCCGTGTGGCAGACACTTGGCGATAGGTCTATTTGATTTTCGAATGAAATAAGTTTCTGTAATAATTTGATGAGGTATTGTAGATTCGGGCTCAACTGATGAAATCTTATTGACAGAAGCGATCATCTTAGGCATATGTTTTGGCGACTCTTTTGCAAAACTATAATTTTGGTATTATGTTAATAATATTTACAAGCACTGAGTCGTTGCCACTTGTGGTGTACCGTTTGAGTTCCGAGGATATATAAAATCCCTGTGACTGGTATTTCAGTACTAGCTGATTATTTTATACTGAAGTAATATTTCAAATGGATAGCACCGATAAAATTGTTTACAACTGAATACAGTAACCAAGAAACTTCTTTAAAAAATGTTGACTGTTTCTAAATTCCACATTGGGTCTAAATTGTAAAAATTCTTTGATATTCATACCCTACCTCTCCCGTGATACAAATTACAATATTAAAGATGTCGGTTTATTTGAATCTTATTAATTTGTCAATATATAATATGATTAAGATATCACTACATAATCTGATTAAAATGTCACTACAAAATTTGATTAAAATGTCACTACCTAATATGATTAAGGTGTCATCACTTAATCGTAATAAGGTGTCACTACATAATCTGAATATATTATGTGATTAATGTGTCAATACATAATCTGAATATATTATCTGATTAATGTGTCAATACATAATCTGAATATATTATGTGATTAATGTGTCAATACATAATCTGATTAAGGTGTCACTACATAATCTGAAAATGTGTCAATACATAACCTGATTAAGGTGTCACTACATACTTTTATTGAAATGTCAATACATAATCTTATTAAGGTGTCACTACATAATCTTATTTAGATGACACTACATAATCTGTTTAATATGTCACTACATAATCACCTTAAGGTGTCACTACATAATCTGCTGGAAGATTGCTCAATCATAATTTATAATTTGTAGCATTTTCACCATAGCTTTATTACTTTGTAAAATTATTTTTATCAATAGCATTGCTGTTGCACTTGTCTTGCATGACGTCATAAACCTCGTGACGACACTAGAGGCAGAGGTAGCACTCGGATTGAGATACTTGTGTTGTATCATGGTTTTTGCACAATATAAAGATGAACGTCACCATCTTTTGCGTGTTACCTGCGTTCAGTATGATTTAGTAAGGACTGCACTTGAGGAATGTGGTGAAGGTTGGACTGAAATAAAAGATCAAAGGATAAATGACGTTATAATAGATGGAAATGGACGCATTCGCCTTGTCCTGAGAGGAAACATTGTACTCCACGACGGAGCAGATGCGGATATTTTACTGTTTAATTTTTCGCCTAATTTGACTAATCAAGTGTCTTTTCCAATATTTTTGTCGGACGCATACGGAGGAAACCGGGAAATAGTCATTAATATAAAACATGAGTGGCCGACAAACACAGTATTGGGTAGTGTCTATTTAACTCACGTGGATTTAAAAAGACTAAATAAAAGGGTATGTAAAGTATTCTTTTATCAAATCTTTTTACATTTTATGAGATGTCATGATCAATCTCTCTGCCTGCAAGTAATACAAAAACTGTAAAACAGAACTGACAAAAATATAATAGGTTCACTCTAAATTTATTCATCTTATTTTCTCCAAAGTTCTGATAGCTCACTCTTTTCTCTTTAGTTAATCAATATGGTGACTGTTGACTTTTTATATGTAAATGTCTTCATTCCGTTATTACAACGGAAAACAGATGCTAGAGAAACATTAAATTATCAAGAATCAATTACATCATAAACAGACAGGTCTTGTCATAAATCAGATTCATAAATGGAAATTAATCACATTTAATTAAGCTTTGATTCTATATTTTTTCCAGTTCATTACGAAAAGACATGAATGAAGACTGTGCACACTATGTAATTCGCAAAGCGAATTGCGCAAAAGTGTGCACAGTCTTCATTCAGGTCATTTCGTAATGAACCGGAAAAATACAGAATCAATATTTATATTTTTTTCATTAAATTTCAATAACAACTCGGTAATGTTTTGAAACATTTGTTTATTTATTGATTTTTCCAAATAATATAAACAAACAGGTAAAACTGTCGCGCATTAATTGCCATCACAAATGTCGAATCTCGGAAGAAAAGTTTATGTGTAGCTGATAAAGTTAAAAATAAAGTTATTGAATCTGAAATCAATTCCGTGGAGAGGGTATTAATAGTATTCAAAGATACCGGAATGTTAATATATCCATCACTAGACGTAGCCGTTGCAGGGCAAGAAAGCCTAACTGCAGTAGCGCGAACAGTAACTGTAGCCTACTTGAATTTAAAACTGATACTAACGCACTTGAAGCTGGGGCTGATGCAACATTGCCAGCTGAGATGGAAGATAGGGTATTGCTAATAGACGTTTTCTATTGTGTGTGCATTCGCGATTGTAATTTTTGACCACTTTCACAACGATGACCTATACTTTTTTCTTGTTTGACGTAATACACATCTGTGTATTGCATAATGTAAACAAAAAGAAGTGCCGTCCGAGGCGTGACTATATTAGCGTTCAGGTCATTGATGTATGACTCGAATGTTTTCTGGATTGTTAACCAATGAAATCGTCGGAAATTTATTAATTTTGATTACTAACATTTGGACATTTTTATCATAAAATCATCATCGATATTGTCGTCGTCGGTCATGATGATTGTGATTATGATGATGATCATCATCACCACCACCATCATCATCATCACCACCACCACCACCACCATCATCATCATCATCATTATCATCATCATCATCACCACCACCATCATCATCATTATTATCATCGCCACCATCACCACCACCACCACCACCATCATCATCATCATTTAATGCTTTGAACTGCATGCACTTTTATATTTTACTTTCTAGATGAGACAGAGAGCCCCGTCAAGGACAACAGAATATGACGACAGAGAAACAATGTTTGATGACGAAGGTAATGTTGACAAAACAACCTGGGCATCAAACAGTATATTAAAACAATGAAGACAGAAATGGCTTATGAATAGATAATCTTTACATGGCTACCTAAAGTAGAGAGAAAAAACCGACTGCGCCGACTCTTTGGTTTGCACAAAAATTCCTCTAGCAGAGAGTAAAACCTGTCTTGGCACCGCTTGCCTAAAACATTTGAAATTTAAAATTTCCTGAAGCTTGAATTACGTTGAGATTTCCTCAACAGAGTTTCCGAAAAATCGGCCTGTATAAACATTTCTAAAATAACTGTGGAAAATCTCAGTTGAAGTTTAAGACTAACTGGCAATAGAGGTTACAGAAAGTTAGCCCCATTACAACCGGGGAATTGATGGGTGTGTAATGGCGCTACATAGGCACTAATATAATTATATGTAGATAGGATCAGAGATATAGTGAAGTCACATTAAATTAAAGTTTTAAAGCAACCAGTCAAAATAATAGCAAATTTACTGATATCGTTGAAAAACGAAACGGTATATCATGTATCTTTTTTATCAGATTTTATTTTATTCATCGTTTCAATTTATCAAAATGTTTTTGTACGAGAATCTGTATGTTAGATTTATGATAGAAATGAATTTAGTTATGTGACTGTTCATTATTTTAGTAAAGGGAAACAACTTTCGATGATTTTCGTCTTCTTTCCCTTTTGCATAAAATACTATAATACCGGAAACTTCGGAAAACACGATGAAAATTACTTTAAAGAAATGCTCCTATTTTTCACTTTCGTATTTGGAAAAAAAATAAAAATGGCCACCGCGTCAGGCTGTGTACCTCTGAACGTCCGTAGGAAATAAATAGTTGTGAATATTTTTAACAAAAAGAATTTATTTCATTCGTCATGGGCAAGGATTTACCGTAGAACATAATCTAATTAAGACATGCTCCCGTTTTCTTATATATCTCTGCGCGACATATCAGAAAACGGGAGCAATGAGAGATCGGTTTATAGTCAAACTACGTTCAGTAGAGAGTAAAAACCATCTTTCTGACTCAGTGGTTATATACAGATAGTTAATAATTCCTTTAGTTTATAGATTTCTGAAAGTTTTTTAAGCTAAAGAGCGCTGATTGGTGTTCAGTGATATTATACTATAATGTATAATTTTTCAGGGATATTTAGTTCAAGAAGTATTGTTGTGTTGGCTCAACAGTTGACACCCACTGATATGTATGCACTTGGCCGCTGCCTGAACATTTCCAATCCTGCCTTGGAAAGACTGAAAGAGGATACGATCGGCCGCAGTCTTGAATTTGGTTGCCAACTTTTAACAGAATGGAAAATGCAGACAAAGCTAAAGTCAACAGAGGACATGTTTGACGAACTATTAAACGCTTTACAAAATGTTGAAAGAAATGATATAGTCCATGCTTTGCGAAATCTCGATTCCCTTGACAAAAATTTGCAGAAGGATTTCGTAAAGTAGTGTTATTTACAGAGGAATCAATGTTTTATTGACAATTTGTGAAAAAATAACTTCGACTTCAGTCAAATTTTATTAGTGCCTGTGTTGATCGACTCAATGTTTATTTCAAGTGCCGTTAAATGGTACATTTATTTGTGAATTTGAATAATTTTGTATGATTTTGAATATGTCTCAATGTGAGTATAAAAAAGTTTTGTACTTGTTGCCTACAACGACATTGTACATACAAGGCTTTTTTTCACAAAAAAACACACAAGAGAAGTATATATATGAATTGTGTGATAACCTTTCTTGCCGTTAACTTCCGGTTTAGTGCATGCAGCTTGATTACACCCTAGGGGAATACAGAAATTCCGACCTCCAGCTCCAATCACCTCGATTTTAAATTGAAAAGTTTTCATTTTTATCTGATTCCCAAGTAATGAAGAAAACAGCAACAACATCCACAACAAAACAGCAATAAAACGATGCAAAAGCAGTAAACCAAAAAAAAATATCATGAAACGTAAGGCAAGATATCTTTTGAACAAATATATGTTTGTTTGTTTTAATGTATTTTAACGTCCCACTCAAGAATATTTCACTCATATGGGGGTCTTCAAATTTTGGCCTATGCTCGGCACTTACGGCGCTTGAGCAGTGAGGGTTCTTTAACGTGCCGACACCTACTGTGACACGGGACCTCGGTTTTTACTGTCTCATCCGAAGGACAGGAACCAACCTGCCGCCAGCTGGACTCACGACCACACGATCAAGAGTCGAGCGCGCTACCGACTGAGCCAGGCCGGCTCTTGAACAAATAGATAGAATATTGATTAATGTCAATTGATGCAAAGGTGCGCTGTAAAGTTTTTTTTCAATTTTCGTTACATAGAACTAAAACACTGCAAAACAAAGTGTTGTGATTCTCCTGCGAGTCAAAACAGTCAAACATTAGTTTTATGTTCAATTCTATGTTTCATAATCAGGAAAATATCTGTATTATTCATATGCAACCTGTATCATATTCTTTGCTGCTACAGACACAATGTAGTTGCTTTGTAAACTGCTGATTTTCTCTACAACACTAGATCATTTTAATTACGTTGTTAGTTATCAGCATCCTACATCTAAACTCAATAGTTAAATCTTACTTAGCTTTAAAGATTACACGCTATTAAACTACTACTTTGTTTTGTCTTTGGGAGAACATTATATAACTCTTTCCGGTACATAATTGCATATAGTCATATATACGATTGTATTTATAAAAGGTCGCTTGTATTGTCGGAATATATATAGAGAGAGTAAAACTTCGACGATTCGCAGCTCAGTGGACCGCATAGAAAACATGGTAACATTGAGACTTCGACTTATGGATGCTAATACGGTTCTATGTGGTGTAAATGACTACTTCAATACCCTGTAAGACATATTCGATCATTTTCCA
The DNA here is from genome assembly GCA_030159075.1 of Atrina japonica. Lineage (NCBI taxonomy): Eukaryota > Metazoa > Mollusca > Bivalvia > Pterioida > Pinnidae > Atrina > Atrina japonica. The sequence continues at coordinate 931,337 of BROG01000102.1, read as the reverse complement.
TCATAATCTAATGCTAAAACTGAACTTAATTTATGAAAGAGTGTTTATGAAAATGCCCACGTCCATGCACCAACCGGTAACGTGAAAAATTACCGAGGTGTTATTTGTAGTGATTTTCTGTGTTTTATAGAAAAGGACCAAAAAGGACATTGAGTAATTTAATTCATAAAAGTTATATATATCATGCAGTCTGCACTCTGTATTTGACTTAGATTACTGATAAATACCCGAATGAATTTTGTATGGAAGTCAAACGGGCACATGTGTGTGTTATACTGTCATCTTCTTGAGTCTAACTGTCTATCGGGGTGTGTGTGTGTGCTTCAGAATTCTGACAACGCAGCCTTTCATCATCGACACGCTTTTAATGACATACCATACCTCAATGTATTTATCAGTTTACTTCTATAATATATTAGATACATACAAAGCATATAACTGCATATATTTCGTTTTTGTAGAATAACAGACACACTGTTACTGTATTGTTATACAACAGGAGCTAAATGTATCTCTAAAAACAGTTGCACAAACATCCTCCATACTAAACAAAAAGTAAAGTTCTGGTAAAATATTCCTTAAAATAGCTTAAATGGGCATAACATGTTTTTTTTTTCCAAAAAGAATCTTTCTTTTACTACTTAGATTTTTATATAATACGAAAAAGAGATATACACAGGAACTGAAATTCTTAAATTCCTATATACAGTCAAACCTGTTTTAAGAGACCATCCATGGGAAGAAGCAAAAAGGGTCACATATGACAGGTGGTCTCTTAATTCAGTGGGTCACTAAGGCAGGATAAACTGTATTTTGTTACATTGTTGGAGAAACCCAGCTTAGCAATTAATTAATTCAACCTTACTATTTGTATACCTGATCTTATTTTTAAAAAACTATATGGTTTCTAAAGATTTTTTATGACTGTGTATAGCTCTTATCAGCACTTATTGTACAAATATAAGAAGTAAAAGTAGACAAATTCCAAATATATTTTGGTAAACACAGCTAATGTCCATTTAAGTTTTTTCAAGATGTATACAAATTACAGCCTGCAGTTATTCAACGCTTGTCGTCTTATGCAAAATGTCCATTACCAACAATGTAACTATTAAAAAATCTTGACAGACGACATATCTCTCTCTTATTCTCAAATTGGTCGGAAACAATTATGATAACGAGCAGATATTTTATACAGATCATAAATACCACGTACAAAGTACATATGACACCAAAAAATGTGCAGTTTATAATTTGACACTATCGTCATCGCCATGGTTCAGACATTACGCCGGTAATAAGATACAAACACAATAGCAGGCGTAACAAATGGTGAATATGGCGGCAGGATTTGTTATCTTATTTAAATGTGTTATAATTACTTGGACAATATCAAATGCAGGGGTAACTTCATATATCACAACACGGAATGATAGACAATCCCCCAAACATTTCATTTTACAACCGAACAAGATGAAAGATGGAAATTCCTCGGTTATAGTAATATTTCCGGAAACGGGTGTGATGCCCACTGCGTATGTAATGCTAGGTAAGTCTCTCTCTCTCTCTCTCTCTCTCTCTCTCTCTCTCTCTCTCTCTCTCTCTCTCTCTCTCTCTCTCTCTCTCTCTCTCTCTCTCTCTCTCTCTCTCTCTCAAACAATTTAACTTGCATGCAATAATTATTTCAGAAAGGATCCTTACTTTTATTTGTAGGTAAGTCCTTGATGTATAAGACTCTTTGTATTTTTGACATTCTTGTAGTGTCCTGTAACTAAGTAATTCCTATATGTTTTGTATATGAATCAATAGTGAGCGTGAATGATATTTCAACTGAAGTATTATTTTGTGTCTCGACTGAAGTTGTGTATCGCCCATGGTAAATCAGTAATTTAGTGATAATCTCGCATGTGGAAATGCTGTACTCGAGTTCTTGTCTGCGCCTTATCTATTAATACGAGTTAAAATAAGCAATCACTGTATGGATGAAGTAAAAATCATTGTCCTTTTAAACAAAGCTTTAAACACAATATCATGTCATTATTAACGTATCCAAATTGACATCGGCTAATTGCATGGGTCCAGACCTAACGTGTTATTCTCTTACCAGATGATTCTTCCATTAAAGTAGAGTAAAACCTCATTGTTCTGCTACCATTTGCTTCCGGTAAAATTTGGCATTATGAAGCGGTTTGACAATAAGTTGAGGGAAACCTTAAATGAAAATAAAGGGGAAAGTGGACTGTGGCGTAAATCGAGGTGGCAAATGAAACAAGGGGCATTATAAAGAGGTTTTACTGTACAAGAAAAATTATTAAGGTGCGTCAAAACAAACAGATATATTTATATAATATATTTGTATTTGGTACCAGGCAAACTCCTTCAGAACTCTACTCCACTGAAGTTATGGATTGTCATTGTGAACTCGGGAGGAACAACTATCGAGACATCCGATGTATTTTACGCAGTAACCGACGTCACACAGATGTTAAAAAACGTATTTGGAATAACTGAAAAATTGAGTATCTTTCTTTGTGGCCATGGAAACACAGGTTAGACCCTTAAAAAAATTGTGTAAACCGAGAGAAAAGGTAAAATTTTAACATCGTAATACAGAAGTAAGCTAAAGAAACAAAAATTTATATCTGAGATATATTAAATGACAACTTCACAGATACAAATGTAATATGTAGTAATCCGTAATTACAAAATAAAAATAAAAACTGATTTACTTTTATATATGTGAAATGTTGGTATTTTAGGATATTTAGTTCAAGAGTATGCCGACCTAAATCCAGTAGATGTAAGCGGTTTAATACTATACGGATCCCACTTAAGAACTCGCCAATTTTATGGATCATTTCCTGTTCCGGTTCTTACTCTTTGTGGTGCCCTAGATGGCGTAACAAGAGTTAGCAAGATAGCGCAGCTTTATCAGTAAGAACATTCAATTCTCTTCTACTGTCGCATGTTTAATACAGAATAGGGAATTGATTAATAATGGATATCATTGTTCATTATCAAAGCACTATGTCGTAAAAATCTAATGCTTTATGTAATAAAACGTTGTTTCTATTTGTCGTAAATCTAGATGAACTATTAGAACTGAGATATGAATTGATTTACCAGCTTTTAATTTTATATAATTGAATTAAAGTATAAAATGTAGAATGCATACATAATTATCAATTTGAACAACACCAAAACATGGAAAATGATGATATTGTCGATTGTGTAACACATATTTTGAAGAAACAAGTCTGATATTTTACAAATGACGTAATAAGCTTTTAGAATTTGATTGGTTGAAAAACGAAATTGCCTTTTAAGAGTTAAAGATTTAGATAATTTCGTCCCAAATAAATACATCTATACGAAAGTGAATTTCGTTTTACAAATTCCGCCATCTGTCTCTTATGCAGCTTTCTGCTTTGTTTTAAAACTTGGTCGAATGGTTAAAGCATCGCGCTTTAAATCATGAAGTCTCCCATTTCCTCTCAGCGCAGATTCGAGTCCCGCTGGAACCTAAGTTTATTTTTTGAGAAATTTTCCAATTTACTTGCGGAAGGCCGGAGGCCTTTTTCCGGGTACATCGTAACCGGTTTTTCTCCTCTACCATTTAGAACTGACCACCATCACATAACTGAAAAATTGTTGAGTTTGACGTAAAACAACATTCAAAAAACAAAATGTTTGAAAATTTTGTCTGAATGGCAGCAAGACCTTGAGAAGTGTAGTTCTTCTATTGAAGCTCTCGAGTCCACAACAGGAATGACGAGTCGTTTATCAACATATTGGCACACATTGAATAGAAAATAACGCTTTGTTGGAATAACTGACCTTTCGAAAATATTTTTGGCATAACTCCGAGTTTATGTATCATAGATAAATACATGAATTGACCACAAAAATGTGATATGCATTTGAAAATGTGCAGTTATCAAATTAGATGACTCGTTAACTCATTTATTTCACATCACTTTTCATTACATTGTATCCATTCAAACTTCCATCATACACAAAAAATCCTGACATTTCATGGATAATTAAACATACATTTTTCACATTTAAAAGATCAAAAGCAAAAGCGACGACGGCTTATCATAGCATCATTGTAACAATTTAACAGATAATAAAACAGAGTTATCAATGATATATAAATGAATTTTGTTTATTGACATTTGAATCATTACATCGTTCTTCACAATAAGAGACAAAATGGTGTGACTAGTAGCCAAATAATGTGTTGAAACATTATGAGTTTGAGGGCCTAATAAGCACGATCTTATCGAACCCACCAGTGTTTTCAATAATTCAACATTCGGAACAAGACTTTTTGTTTCTAAAACAAGAATTCGAATGTAACTTTGGACCGTAATATGCTATATGGCACGTGAGCTGTTTTCCCCACGTTAAAAATTATTTTCTTATTATTAATTATTTAGGCAAAACTCATATGTATTAGTGTAAGTAATTATTAACTTGTAAGTTGAAATAAACAGGTTTGTCCAAATTTTCAAGACCTAGGTCTTATAATCTATATGCCATAATTTCAGATACTTATTAGAAGAGACACGAAATGACGTCATGCTAATGGTAAAAAGTCCCATCATTGTGTTACAGAATGTAAACCATGCAACATTCATCGACGTATCATTGCCGGAACATCTAAAGTCGATGGACATTCAACTCGATAAACAACAATTTGAACGTCGGAAATTGATAGCCAATTTAACAATGTATTTTATTTTAAACACTATTGAAATTCCTGGGAGTAGTAATTCAGAATTAATGCTAATTCTCAAAGAAATTATGCGCACTGAAGAAATAGTTCAGGTAAATGAATTCAAAGTTATTTTAGCTTCATAACTCCTAGCTCTAGCACAGTGTAGTAACACCGGTTCTGTATGAAAATTGGATCAAATCCTTTTCCGGTTACATCTGGGCCTTGGACTATAAAATTTAAGAATTACTTAAGTCTAAAAACTTTACTCACCTTTGGTTAATCCTCAACTGAGCAGACCAAGTTGGGAATATTCACAGACTTGAGTAATTTCTCAAGTTTCATGGTGCCGGACCCAGGTCTTTGTACGTGTCCGCTATATTGTATTATAATTAACACCTTGATATACCGGGTTCCGGGACACAAATTTGTTCTCTCTTCCAAGATGAATCGATGGAGTTCAAAATATTTGCATGGAATGTGTTTTTTTTCTATCACTCAATGTATTTAAGAGTGACATAATACATACCCCTTATTTGAAGAAGGGTAGATAGTTTATTTCGGTTTTTCTTTGACCTAATAAAGCTTTTTGGAACACTTCATATAAAATGGTCACTGTATGGAATATCAGTTTGTCACGATGAACGTTCATTAATTTCTTTCAGCCTTTTATAACACTACGGAGACTTACACAAGACAACAACCTGAAATCAACATGGGTGAAATACGTTCAGATATGGATGTCTGGGATTGAAGGTTATCAAGCATCTAAATTACGGGTATGTACATTTCCTATACACAGTCGGTGTCAAAAGATATTCTCGCATTCTGATTCCCCATAATTCACAGTATTTATCTATTTTGAATCCCTCCATCAATCTTGTCAGTAAGTCAGTAATCAACACAGTGTTACTAATAAACAACATTTGAGTGCATGTAGATCTATGTGTATTTGTAAATTGAAACACTAATCATGTTTTAAATCGATGAACTGTGCATTCCTTGTCATTTAATTAAAGAGAACATATTTTGGGAAGCCCTGTAATTATAGTGTCACTTCAAAGGCATAATTATGACCACATTTCCTTCGGTGGCAAAGCTACTCAATACATCCTTTGTATTAAAACAAATGAATCAGACACCATCAGTCTCTTTAGTACAGAGCTTTCCTCCTATGTTCTATTAATTTCATGTTAAACATATGATATACTTACTTTATAAATTTAGTACAGTTAAGCCTGTTTTAACTGGACTTATGTGAAATACAGATGCGTTATTTCATAATAGTGATACACTCAAATATGTCAAGTATATATTTGTTTTCTTCTATTTATTTATTTATTTTTTATTTTTTTTTTATTTACTTATTTATATTTGTATTTATTCATTTATTTACTTATTTATATTTTTATTTATTTATTTATTTTGCTCTTGTTTGTCCAATATTCACCCTGTTATTACATTGGTCTTTTTATGGATTACAATTTATTTCTGTCTCTACAACTTTTACACTTAGAAAGTTAGCAATCGTTACGGAAAATCCAAGGCAATACGCATGCGTTGTCAGATAGACAACGCACCAGTCTAAGTTGCTGACATCAACTTGTTACTAAGATTTTATTTTGAAGACCTTTTGAGTCAATAAATGTTTTGCTGATGTGATATTTTTTTGCAAAATGTATTTTTCTAAATGCATTATCGGAAATATTATTGAATGTTTTATTTTCTATATTTATTCATGAGTATTTGATATCATGTATTAATTGTATTGTCATTTGTTGTTTGTGTCATCGTACATGTGATTAGTAAACAAGAAAAATAAATAAAAACTTATTACTAAAAAGTCATCATATACTCTTTCAAGTTTTACACACTTTTACAGGTGGACAGCTACACCTACCGTAAAGTGGACTTTGCACCCAGACTGTTTATAAATGAAGAGTCAAGGGAAATTTCCACATATTCTAGAGTTGTTCCGTCAACTGCATCAAGTGAAAATGCGAGTGCTCCACAAGCACCAATACAAATCAACTCACGTTTGATTGACAGTCAAATGTTACACTCATCTCTTGGAATTCTAGACCAATTAAATAAATCACATTCCAGAACGTGTGCAGATATGAATTATGTAAGTTTCTCATGAATGGAAACCACACAAATCATGTATATTTATTATTTTCCGTAGTGGTGAAATTGGGGACTTTAGATTTTGACTACGTCCGTCTGTCAGACTGTTAAAGGGACACTACCTATGATTTTTCAAATTTATCCCCTTTTTACTTCTTAGATTGATAAACAATGACAAAAACGAGATATACAAAGGCACAAAAATTAAATTCCTATATATTTCATGAAAATTGCATAAGAAACCCACTTTTGGCACTTTTTTTCAATTACATTTGATAAAATCGACCTTTCTATTTGTATATGAATACCACACTGGACCTGACCTTTTTTTCTCAAAATATATAGGAATATAAGTTTATTATGTCTTTGTATAGCTCTTAATTGTTATTGTACATCAAGTACAAGTAGTAAAAGTAAATAAAAATTAGATATAATTTGATTTGGCAATGTCCCTTTAATAATGGTTTGCATGTGTATTGCTTCATCACTCTCAGAATACGTGTTTATATTGGAATGCATTCCAAATATTCTAAACAACACTAAAGTTATAATGCTCAAGATGATCGTGTCTGTCAATTAGACTTCATCAGTTGAGTTTAAAATGGATTTTCTAAAGGGAAAGTGGTATCATACAAGGCTAAATGATAAGTCTAAATGAATAACCAAATCCGTATTGTTTTTTGTTTAACGTACCACTCAAGATTCTCTCACTCATATGGATACGCCACCAAATGCGGGTGAAGAACTTCAAATTTTGGCCTTTGTTCGGCACCTAATTCCATTGAGTAGTGAGGGTTCTTTAACTTGCCGACACCTACCAAATCCGTCTAAGAGCAACCACTGTAAAAGTTGAAATCTTTTGAAGAATTTATGATTTAAATGGTGTTATCAGTGTGAAATATTACTTTAGTATAAGATTATCAGCTGGCGTATTTGTTGCAAGTTCAAGTCGTATATGACTGACCCAGAACTCCGTTAAACTTTATTAATGAGGACACATTGCTAAAGTCATTAACCCCTACAGACACATTTGGACTAGTCTAAGTCATTGATTCACAGAGGAGTCCATTGTTTTTCAGGGGTTGATGAGATAAAGAATTCCAAACATGGTTTCAACGTACAAATTGACTCAAAACAGTAGTTGTCAGAAATGTATAAAAAATTTATAAGTTGGTCCCATTCATTATTAAATTTTAATGTAAATACTGACTTCATTCAGTTATGAAGTATTTCGTCTACAGAGTAGTACAGTGAAATCTCGCCTAATGACCATCTTGCTTAGCAGACCAACTCGCATTTCAGACCACAAGTTTTAAGTCTCTTGAAAAATATCAGAAGTACAGAACCTCACTTAAGAGACCAGCTCACTAATCAGACAACTTTTAGCCAGTCAGAGAGGTGGTCTTAAAACGAGGTTCCACTGTTATTAGTAATGCAGTGAAATTAACAACGTCATAAATGTAATAATTTAATTTCAAAACGAAACATAGATCATCCCTAACAACGTCCTTATATATCATTGTATACAAGCCTTCAATCACTTTGAATTAATAAGCCAAATGTGTAAAACTGTACCCTGTGCCATTTGAAGCAAACTTTGGAAATATCGACTTAACAATTATGCACACCAAGTTTGTAAGACATTTGAGCATTAGTTTTTTAGAAGACTTTTAAAACATGCTCCAAGTATTGAGCCTAAAGCTCTTTTGTGAGACCCTATTGACACTGTTTCATTTTCGTTTGCAAACATTATGTGGCTTCACATGGGGAAAGTTTCTGTGACATTTGGTTAAACTAGAACCATGGATTCTACAGAAGTTTTAAATACAACAAAGCTTATGAAAAACTTATATTTCCGGTTAACTCGGGTGCATTTGACCGGTTATTCCTCCTATTCCAACATTTGAAAACCAGAGGGGAAAAAACTTTGTTGGAATAGCAGGAATTCTTGTGAAAACAATGAATTAAGTATATTTAGCTTGTGAAAATACCAAGCTTATATACCTCAGGTAATCACAGGTAAAAACTATAAGAAAGTTGTCATAAACTGAAAAAAAAATATTTGCATATACATGTTTGTGCATATATATATTTATTGTGAACCATTTAATAAGTGTGAAAGTAAAGCATTTATATAATTGTAACAATGTATACATGAGGGCATATCAAACTCTGGTCAACAACAACAATTATCATATTAATTACAGGGTTTTTGAAATTCACTGGTCTTACCAGAAAAACCGGTAAATTTTACAAAAGTCCAGTGAAATCTATCTGATAACGGGTCCAAATTTCCAGTAATTTTCCATTTCTTTTCAATCGTGTATATATACAGCCCAGTAAAACAATTTCTTAGACCAGTGGAATTCCTTTTTTCACTGGTCCGGTTGACCAGTAATTTTTTTTTATTTCAAAATGTCTGAAATTATAATGATACTACATGTATTAGGAATTGTGTTTACTAAATATATGATGAACTATGACAGTGCTATGACATATAAATATTTAAAAATGTGTAATAGAGAAAAAATCAAAAAAAATCTAAATTTAAAAAATATTTGAATTTACTTAAATATAAAAACTTTACTATATTACAATGAAATTGAAAAATTAAAAATGTGTAAGAGAGGAAAAATGTTTAAAAATGCCTGAATACCTAAATTGTGCTGAATATTTGAATTTACTTTAGTTAATACCAAAGTACTACTTAATTTACCATGAAATTGAAAAAATTAAAGACAAGAGAAAAAAAAAAAAATTTGGCTGATTACTTAAATTTACCTTAATATCAAAATTTTACTAAATTTAACACAAATAAAGATGTACTAATGAGAACAAATATTAAAATTTACATAAACAACTGAATTTCACTAAATATTTGAATTTGCCTAAATATCAAAATTTTACTTAATCTACCATGAAAATGAAAATCTTAATTTTACTAAATATTTGAATTTACTTAGATACCAAACTTTTATTTACCAGTAAATTACCATGAAATGGAAATATTACAGTGTGTTAGTGAGAACAAATATAAAAATCTACCTGAATATATATATCCCTAAATTTTACTAAATTTACTATAAACTTGTAGAGAAAAATGTTTGAATTTACCTGGATTTCTAAAATTACTTGTACAGCACTTTTATTTTAATTAGCGTTAAATTGCTAAAACAACATACCTACCTTATAAAAACATCTATTGTTTATACAATGTTGAAATAGGAGGAATCAGATTTTTTCAAATATTGGAATACGAGGAAGACACCCTTTGACCTTAATCTTTTAACCGATGACCTTGAAACTTTGTCACAATGATCGTTTGTTTGATAGCGCTCACTAAAGGCTAATTTATGTTCTTATTTCAATTTTATTCACAAACTATGTAGATATTAATTTAATATTCCGTCTACTCTTGTCTATGGCGTTTTCATTTTACAACTCATACGTTATGCCAGGGCCTGCTCCTCTTATGAATGGTTTATTCTGAGCCAAATGACTTGCCAATAAACTACTCCCACAGGGATACGTTATTGAACGCTTGAAATCGTTATTAAGGTCGATATGGGGGATCTTCTTTAACAATATGAAGCCCCCCTCTCGGGAATGTTATAAAGTATTTTCATTTAACGTTTCGACGGGTGTGGCATGCTAACAGGGGACGCCGACTCATTCCGGACACCTGACCCCATCCTGTTTGGTATTGGCAATTGATCTTCACGTTGAGACCATGTTTATATCTAATTTGACGTATTATAATGACTTTAGAGTTTCGAATATCCATTGGTACTTAATTTTTACTTAACAATAATGTATATCAAATTTGATAGATAACTTATCATAAATTCATGGGAAGACTTCTAAAGATGCATCACATTTTACCCTTTTGAAAGCCCATATGGGTACTAGCCCTTTATTCGCAATTTTGAAGCCTTCATGAGAACAAACTCCCTGTCCAATGTTGAAATCTTTTCTGTGGTTCTTGAGAAGAAAAAGTTTAAATGGAAAAGTTAAACGACGGACATAGAACCATAGATATAGCTCAATTAGCTCTCCGGGTTAGGTGAGCTAAATAATGAAATACATGTTTACATATGCAAGTACCCGTATCACATATATCACATATAATATTGCCTTTTTTCTGTGGAATTCTTTTTAAAAAGGCTCATACGTTTCAATTTAACGAATACTTATAGAGCCGGCCTGGCTCGGTCAGTAGATCGCTCGACTCTTGATCGTGAGGTCTTGAGATCGAGTCCAGCCGGCGGCAGGTTGGTTTCCTGTCCTTCGGACTGAGACAGTAAATACAGAGGTCCCGTGTCACAGTAGGTGTCGGCACGTCTCAATGGTGTCCTTACTGCTCAATGGCCGTAAGTGCCGAGCATAGACTAAAATTTGAAGCCCTTCACCGGCATTTGGTGACGTCTCCATATGAGTGAAAGATTCTTGAGTGGGACGTTAAACAACAAAAAACATAAACATAAACGAATACTTATATACTTTCAGGCATCATATTTAACAGCATACAACATGGCTTCTAGATCGGCTAGACAACGTTATGATCAGACAGATCCCGGATTTATATTTCACGACGACATCGAAGTATCTTCGGAGGACGACTGGGAAAACAGAGAGTTAATTTTTTCGAACGTTGGTCCCGTGGTCCATGTCCGTGCATACAGTTGGAAATCTAGTCCCAATGATCGTAATAATGGCGTCATATACTGTACACTTTTACCCCCAACACGAGTACTAGAATGGATATATATTGATTCTCTGAAGTTATAAAAACTTTAAAAAGTTATAATACTGCTATAGAATCAAACCTTGTATATCATATTACAACCTTACTCTTGTCAACACCAAGTTTGAATGATTATTTAAAGGAAGATGATGTCATAACTCTGATGTTCAATTCCAGTCTAAATTTAAAATCAACTAGTCAACGGACGTTATTACGATGTATCTGTATTTGATTGGCAGATTAAAGCAAGATGATCTGTCATCGACGGAAATTATACATAATATTTTATGCAATGTATTATCTCATATACATCAGAAAGACATCATCTTGAAAAACGTAACCCGTTCTAACAATTAGTTTGAATCCGCCGACCGTGAAATAACTTTCGGTAATTGTTACGAAGATAGCCACGTGTCAAGGAAGCACGTGCTATTCGAATACGAAATCGGACGCAAGTGATTTTATTCATTTCACATTCATGCGAAAAAGATTTATTATATATAGATAATAATGACCACGTTTTTTCGACATTGCCTCAGCATCAACAAGTAATAGAGGTAGTTCAAATGTTTGACCTTGAGGTCACCTGCATATTACGATTACGTCAGTAATGCAATACATTATTTATGTTAAGTCTGAATTAAATTTACGGGATTAAATTATGATAAATGTAGGCAATTTCTATTGTATTAGATTAAAACTGTTAAGTTGTTTTGACAATTGTATTTTTAAAATGCCGATGGCTCATATTGTTTTAAGATTTTTTTATGTATGGAAAAATCTATAATCTAGGATCCACAGTTGGACCTAATGAGTGAAGACTTTTTAAGACAAAATGATGGAAAAGAATATAAAACATCTCAGATACCAAAGTTTAAATCTTTAGGATGTCCAGGACACAGATACAAATCCGGCAAAAATGGACAAACATGGATCTCTGGAAACCAAGAGGTGGGATCAGGTGCCATGGAGGAGTAAGCATCCCCTGTCGACCGGTCACACCCGCCGTGAGTCCACAGTCAAGTTCAAATGAAATACGTGAGGAATGGATCCTCGTCACAATTGCTACAGACATCTCAACGACCGCCAACGAAAAGACAACTCAACATTTCACCCAGTGAAACAGAGTAATCGCAAACAAGATTATTATACCGACCGTAAAAGGAAAAAGTTCCCCAAAACTTGGAAATCAGCAAACTGTGATACTGAAATGTATGTACATAATCTGTTTCGTAACAAACGTGTATCATTGTATCCTTTTAAAAGTGATATTTGTAGTCGACATAAAGCTGCCTAAAGAAGGGAAAATGAAAAACGGTCTTCCTAGACATATGCCTGCCATGTTTCAAGAATGTCCCATCCAGTGCTTGACAAGGAGACGATTTTGTGAGAATGTTTTCAAGTATACTTGCTGGAAGCCGGTGGTCTATTTCCGAATACATTATAACCGAATTTCTCTCTCAAACCAACAAATTCATATAAAGATATTTTGGATATAAAAACGATACCATCTTATCACGCGGAGCCGATGATCAAAAGTAAATAATTCCTTGCAACGCAAAACTTGTTCATATCATCACTTATTTAGAAATTGTTGTAGAATAATTTTGACAATGACCATTAATGATTTTCTACAATGATAGGTATGATTAGTTAATTAGTTGGTGTTTCGCTCGACACTTAACTTCGGTTATATGCTGGAGGCCAATTTTAATGGTAGATAAGGGACCCCTAATGCGATGTACCCGTGCAGAGATGACCAACCTTGTGCAAGTAAACTGACAAACTTTCTCACAAAATCAACTTAAATTCCCGCAATGACAAGATGACGGGAGTATCCATGCTACAAAGTGCGATGTCTTAAACACTTGGCCAGGGAGACCCGATTCAAAAATCAATTTCAGGCTTCAATGAAGGCAAATTACACGTCTATACGCGATGAAATCGATTCTGTATTCCAGTACACGTGTAACATTGACAATCAGTGCATTACCAATTGATACTGCATACAAAAATGTTATATTTCACTTACAATAGTTGATATTTACTTTTGATGTACTACAATTGTTTACATATAAGCATAATAAAATGTAAAGATATTATTCAGAGTTAACAGAAAGGAGGTCTAGAAGACAATATACAAGTGTGGTGAATACAAGTCAAACAATCTAGAGGTGGGGTCAGGTGTCATGAAGAAGTGCCCCTTGCCGACCGTTCACACCCGTTGTGTTCAGTCAAATCAGAGTAACTCGAGAATAACTGTTGTTTGTTTGAATGATGTTTAACACTACAAACAACAGTGTTTAGTTAAATGATGACGACCATTGTCTAATGGTGGAGGAGAGAATCCGGTTACAATGTACCCAGGAAGAGACCATCGGCCTTCCGCAAGTAAACTGGCAAACTTTCTAAAAAAATCAGCTACAGATTCCGGAGGGACATGATCCCACGCTAATTAGAGATGAAATACTTCTTGGTTTAAAGCGTGATACTCTAACCACCCGCTCACAGAGGTCCCACCAGTATAACCTCTCAGCAAATCTGAAACAATTCCATAATTACATCCTCACTGATATGAAATTTTGAAAATGAGAAACCTGAAACAAAATCACTAACATGTCCTTGTAAATGCCTGATAATGTGCATTGAACCCCAAAGGGTGACGGCTAGTTCTTAATGGTGGATCAGAGAAGAGATCCCAGTTACAATGCATCTTTCAACTTTCTCATCCTCATTTATAGGATGACAGCACTTCGTATACAAAATCTGTAACTAAAGCAATAGTGTTTATCGAACAAGTCGATTTTACAATGTGTTAAAATTCAAATTCTGATTCAAAGTGGGTCAGTATAACATTTTACAATTCAAAAATCCAAAATATTTTGGAATTTCAGATAATTAAAAGTTGAACTAAAAATCCAAGACATCAAATATATGAAAATGTTTTGGAATTGTAGAATTTTTTTACCAAAACCCTAAAATATCAAATGTCTAAAACCGTTTTGGAATTTAAATTTTTGACTATAAACCTTATATATCAAAACATCCAAAATCGTTTTGAGTTTCTGAAATTTTGAATATTTAGATTTTTAAGATTTCAACGTTCTAAAAATTTGTTCAAGCATCCGAATGATTCAGATTGCGATCAGGCAACTGAAAGTAAACTTATTACTCGTATCTAATTTTATTTTTTATTTAATGTCTTGAGTGCTACTCAGCCCAATGTGTCTTTCAAACTTACTAATGATTCATTCTTACAAGTCGTATTTCCCGACAACGTTCCAGGAGTGAAGGTTTTATGATTAAAAGGGGCATAAGCTGTGTTAAAACAATTACATTCGATTTTTTTTTCTACTTTTACTACTTGTATTTGAAGTACAGTAACATATAGGAACTATACAGAGGCATAAAAATCTTATATCCCTATATATTTTGTGAAAATAAGGCCGAATCCAGTGTGGTATGCATATACTAGTAGTAAGGTTGAGTTAATCAATTGCAGATAGAAAACTGCCAACTTGGGCAATTTTCACAAAATATACATGAATATAAGAATTTATATGTCTGTGCATGTCTCTTTTTGGTATTGTATATCAATCTAAGTTGTGAAAAAAGGAAAAGAATAAATTTTGGGAAAAAAACACAACTAATGCTCTTTAAAATTTAAAAAAATGAACAGTTTTGATTGGTAATCAGTATTTATTGACATCAACATGAAAATTAAACAAAACAATAATAGTGAAACTAAAATATTCATAGATATAAATTTAAATAAAAAACAACATTTATTTTCATATCAAAAACACACTAAACTGTTTGCAGTTAGCTAACGAATTCACGAAGTACATTATAGGTATAATTCTGTTTAAAATTAGAGATAGAAAATGTTTTGAAATTTTGCTCAGAAACATTCAAAAGTAACGTATGACACAAGTGTACATTTTGGACTTAAAAACACTGGTAAACACATGCCTGAAGTGTGATTATATACTATAGGTCTATCAAAAGTACAGGTCTACAAAGGTGAAGTGGCAGGTCTGTGTTCTGTCAAAAACCAAAACAATACAGTCTACTTTCCAAAAATAGGAATGCACAGATAAAACGTGATTTCATGTATTACTGTAGCTCTAATATTTGCGTTGCCAAAAGCAAGTATGTCATCCTTTTTTTTATTCAATTCAGACTTGTTGTATTTGTAAACATGTGCCAATTTACCGGTACCTTATTGACCTATAAATTGGCACATGTTTACAAACACAATGAGTCTATATTAAATCATAAAAGGGGTGACAGGCTACATGTTGCAACAAAAATATTAGAACTTCGGTAATGCATGGAATTCGTGAAAGGTAATATGTTTTATCTGTACAACCTATATTTGAAAATACACAGTATTGTTTTGGTTTTTGACAGAACCCGGATGTTCCACTTTACCTTGGTAGAACTATTATAAGAACCATGGAGGTTCTCAGAATCTAAATGCTTTTAAATAAACAGCATTAAACTATCCAGTAAATATGAAAATATTCACGTGATGTTGATCTTTGTAAATAATGGAATATGCAGAAGATCGCATACTTAACCTTTGACATGAAAAACTGATAAATATTTACCATTACAATGTAACTTATATGATGACAGCAATGGTTGTACACAATATGTAATATACTGTTAAGCGTCAAGTGGATTTTACAATGTATTACTATCAATGTTTACTAATACATGATTAGAGTCCAACGTCTTGTTAAATGTATATGCAATCACACATCGTAATGTCATCTTATAGGAAGAAAAAAGTTGTGTGCAAATGTAGTATTAAAATTTTTCTCAAATTCATTTAAGTCTTTAAAATCTTATATATATATTTTTTTATCTTTACAGTAGTTACTTAGGATCAACACTTTTTATTTAAAGGGGATTGGCTGCTTTTACCCAACACATTACAGTAAAACCTGCTATAGTGGCCACCTCTATATAAGGATCACCTGTCTATAAAGGCCAGTTTTGAAAAGTCCCTTGACTGCATACTTCAACTAAATTAAACCTGTGTATAAGGGTCACCTGCACATAAAGGTCAATATTCTCTGGTCCCTTGGGTGGCCCCTATATACAGGTTTTACTGTATTTCAATTTTTTCTACTTTAACTACTTGTACTGGATGTACAATAACTAAGAAGGCCTATGCACTGGCATAACAAATCTTATATTCCTATAAATTTTGTGAAAATAAGGTATCTCCAGTTTGATATTCATATACAAACAGTAAGGCTGAGTATTTCAACAGCAAAGCCAGGTTTCTGAAGCAATTTTCACAAAATATATGGGAATTTAGGAATTTGTATGCCTGTGTATATCTTTTTTGTTATTGTTTATCAATATAAGTAGTAAAAAAAGGGAAAATCTTTTATGAAAAAAAAGCTAATGTCCCTTTACTGAAATTCTTCTCCTTTTTTTCTTATTTATCTATATTTTATGTTTTGACATAACTGACATTGGTTTTTTTCCTTGAATTTTTAAACATTTTTTATTCAAAGACAGTAGATCTACTTTTTTTTACAATCGGAAATTCATTAACTCATCAAACCCAGAAAAATAATGGACGCATCTGTAAATGAATGTCTTTGACCAATCGCCATCTGTCTTTAGGCATAAATGAGTAAAAACTTTTCAATCAAATATATCTTAGAGGCATTTACTAATGCCACTAAATAAGTATATATATATATATATATATATATATATATATATATATATATATATATATACAATGTATATGAAGTTAGCTCAGTTTAGTATAAATTCATAAAAAAAAATTACTTTTATGCTTTTCAGGCTTATGCTTTACTAGCCAAATGTTGACATTTCAAACAGCTATCTTGTTGTCCTTTGTTATATAAACATCCCTGAAAAACTTTGCAAAATGAAAAATAAATTCATAAGATTTCTCAATATGCCATAATTAACATAAATAACAATGAGATCTCTTTACATATATTTCTACAATATCATTTTGAGATAAATTTCTTTATCATTGTTGGTTATTGCTACTTAAAATATATCTATTAAAAGAAACAAAATGAGGTTCCATATCCCAAAATGATCAATGATTACTATCAATAATAATGTAAGATCAATATAGTATGTGTTAAACTATTAAAACAAAAAAATATATATAGAATATTTCGATTTTTTTCCCAACATAACATCATTTCAAAACTGTCAACACCACCTATGAATAAGAAAAAATTCCTATACTTTACCTTGAGAAGGATTAAACAACATTTTGCCGCAATTCTTTTTAATTCTAACTGAATATCTAGTAGCATTTTCGAACATTGCAAACATTTATTAATCTTCAGTTCTTTAATAGTTTAAAAATATGTGATTTATATTTGCCAATATACATTCAGTTTTACTGTGAATGTCTCTCTGGGAGATTTAAGGTAGTTATACCATGTGTTTTTATTATAACTTTTAAATAGAATTTTAAAGAGATTCCTTTTTGATTGTCCATGGATATATTCTATGAGAGATCTATTTATCAGAAATTAGAAACAAAATATGATAAAGGGAATATTTTACATAGGATTAATTTTCTATTCAGGAGTGAGTTACCACAAGAAAAAAATACAGTAGTTGGCCATAAGTACGCTCCTAAAATAAAGTTGAGAACGATGTATGTATTTTTGGTAATTCTGCATTTGCTTGACTTTGTCCTCTGAATTTGGTAGACATCCAAAATATATGAAAAATGGCACGTTTAACTCTGAGAGTCTGGGCCTTTTTTTAGGTTATATTTTCGTTTGTTGACATCCAGAAATAACTTAAATATCCATGGGTTTATTATGATATTTTTATTTATTAAGTCACAGTTCCATTCATTATTTTTGTGATAAACAGAAAAATTATGCTGCCCTCACAAAGAATGACGTATTTCTCCTGAAACAATTAATAGATTGCAACCAAAAGAGTAATTGAAAAAAACATGAATTTACTAAGAATATATTTTGTGAATAAATTATGGGAACATACTTATGGCCGACTAGTGTATATTGATGATTTTTTTTTTCTCAAATGAAAAGAAACTATAAACAGTCAAAAAAATATAATAAACAAATAAAATAAACATGTTTACATTAATTATGGGGCAATCATTTTTTTAAATTGCATTTATGGCAAATTAGCTTAAAATATTGATAGCAACACAACTCTGTTACCATTACAACAACTATACAAAATTATCAAAGCATATTATTGTTTCATTTTCGGCAAAATATTGGAATTTTTATGCAGCACAAATTTTTTTTAATTTTTTAGTTCTATCACTGAGCCTTTTTTGTGTAGATAATAAAAAAAACATCTGTCAATTAATGTCAGACATGCTGTCACTCCATTTCACTCAAATGACAGTGTCATGTTATTCAATGCTAGTGTCAAGGTCACTGGTTTGTTTATTGGAAAAATCAATTTCTTTACTAGATTTCATTTCAGAATCAGCAGAGGTGACTTCCATTGATGCCGGACCCTGTTCTCCCTTGGCACTGCAACTGTCTTCATCAGTAATATCAACAATGCTTTCTGATACAATATTTCTTCCATCAGTTACATCTATCTTATTTTCAACTGTCAATATTTTCTCATTTCCTTTTATTTCTATCTTGTTCTCTCCACTAGCGTTTATACTATCATCCTCAGTTGGAGTGTAATTATCACCACCTGGGCTATCTTCATTGATTCCCGTATTCTCTTCATCTAGAGATAATACACTACACACATTAGTTGCACCACTCACGGTTGTCCCTTCATTTTGTTCTGGGCTGTCAGACTCCACTTTGACATTTGATGAATCACAAAATACAGCATCTGTACCCGTTTCCATCAACTCTTCAGACGTTTCAGACACTTGCTTAAGGGAACTGCATGATTTTTTTCTTTCTTCTTCATCAAGTTTTTCAATCTGCAAATTCAAAATTATGATTCCAACATTACACACTATGACGTATTGCATTTTAAGTTCATAATGATGTAAGAAACATTATAAACATAATACCAAAGTTATAACGCTCAAGACGATTGTTTCTGTCAATTAGACTTCATCAGTTGAGCTCCAATTTAAAATGTATATGTATTTTCTAAAGAGAAAGTGGTATCATAAAAGGTCAAATATTAAATCTAAAAGTATAGCCAAAATCCGTCTAATTGTAATCACTGTAAAAAGATGACTATCTTAGCTTCAGAAAACTTTGGAATTTAAATGGTGTTATCAGTGCCATATATTACTTTAGTATAAGATTATCAACTGGTACCGAAATACCAGGTACTAGGTTTATGTATACCCCCGGGTACTCAAACGGTCCAACAGCAGTGGTAACGACCTAGTGGTTATAAATAAAATCTTCGTTTCTGTCAATTAGACTTCATCAGTTGAGCTCCAATTTAAAAGGTATATGTATTTTCTAGAAAGTGGTATCATACAAGGTCAAATAATCAATCTAAAAGTACAGCCAAAATCGGTCTAACTTCTATTTTTCAATTTAAAGGGGCATAAGCTGTATTTTCAAAAAAAAAAATCGAATTGTTCTACTTTGACTACTGGTACTTGATGTAATTTAACAAATAAGAACTATACACAGGCATACAATATCTTATATTCCGATATATTTTGTGAAAATAAGGTCAGGTCCAGTGTGGTATACAGTAACAAATGGTAAGGCTGAATCATAGTACTGAAAGTACTGCAATGGGTTGTTATTTTGGCAAAATAGCCATGGGATTTAAACTATTGCTATCTAACATATATGAAATGAAAATAAATCAAATTGATGTAGATCTAAAACAAAAAAATTCAATTTCCAGCCTCTAAATAAACTTAAAATTTACATTCTAAATTTTATTTGTTGTATCTTCCGCACTGACTTTAAACATTGTCTATTGTCTGTCGTGCATTAACACTCATTTCAAAACAAAACTTGAGCATTTATGAGACCTACTTAAATTTAAACCAAACGTGACACTGGAAACTGGTAAAATAAATTTTTCATAGTTAAAAATGGCTGTAATTTAAAACAAATTTTATTATGCTCCATGGTTAAATGATAATAATAAAAACGTAAACAATACTATTTAAAACTATTACCATGGAACGTGAACATATACTCTGCCTAGACTAAATAAACAACCAAACAATGTTCTCTATAACTGTACTGGGGAAAAAAAGTTTACCCAATGAAATAATTTTCCATCAACATAATTCGGGCCTAAAGTCTTGATGTAGCACCAATTTCTCTTATTTTATAGACATCAATGTTTTCAGTGATGGATAAAACTTTGTTTTTGTTGAAGACATTGTTTCTGTTTGAAATCCAACATGAACAGACTGATTGCACAACAAATTTTAGTTTATACAACCCAATTTAATTGTGATTAACTTCAAAAGGTGTGATAATTGTTGTGTAAACATCCGACATGGCGACTTTTCCCAACGAGAATTGGGAATTGTAACATTCGATGTTCGGGTTAACTCCCTTTGCGATATCAATACACATAGTATACAAGTGACCCGTCTGAAATTGAGCAGTTGCTGGTTATGTAAGGTATGTGGTCACCATACAGGGTGTATAAATAAAGGAAATATACACAGGGAATTTCATTAGGGCAGGTTATGTATAGTGATTAGTTGACACACACATTGACACACAGAATATGATTTCCACATGCCATTTGCATAACAAACACCTCCTACTCGATACTATCCCCTGTATTCTACTTTTATTTTCATTTTTCATGGAGTAGAAAACATACATATTCTTGAGAGTTTAACAGAAATTGATTTAGCTTCATGCTGGTATCAGCAATATGTAATTATTACTATTTACATCACTGTATTCTTGTAGTTGCCGATAGCAGAAGTAAGTAGAATTATGTGATATTTCATTTAATGCTTATTCAAACTAGATTTCATTTCATTTAAACCAAAATATTTGACTTTTCTGTAAAAGCTGAATTCTTGAGTTGCACTATATTTCACAGAAAGTGCAAATTCAACCTCTTGACTGCTAACAGGATAGCTCTCGATGAAAAGTCCAAGTAAACCCATAATAGGTTGTTAATACATAACAACCCATAATTAATCAATTGCAAGTGAAAAAAGTGCCAAACTGGGTTCCTCAAGCAATTTTCCCAAAACATTTAAGAAATTAAGATTGTTTATGGCTGTGTATATATTTTTGTTATTGTTTATCAATCTAAGCGGTTAAAAAGAACTTTCTTTTGAAAAAAATAACACACAGCTAATGCTCCTTTAACATTATAATGAAATATTTTTTGTTCTTCCTTTAACTCAAGAATGGAAAACTATCACGTGACTAAACTACACAACAGACATGTAGAAGGACTTTCATATCAATTTCCAGGAAATCAAATTAATAATAAACAGTGCCTTAACTCAAACTGCTTATGTGTGAAAATATAAGTGAATCTCACTACAAACTATACACAAATAACAAATTTAATAGATTTATTTCATATAACAGGGATTTTCCTTCCTCCTAAATTTTTAGTCCAGAGTCTGACAAATTCGGAAAATGTTTGACAATTTAGCTAAAGCAGAAAAACTTCATTTGAGACATTTGTTTGATAATACTTTATTCATTATGTAGAAAGTCCAAATCGCTAATTTTTGCATATTTGGGGGGGATCCAAGCATCTTTGCCTGTAACGAGACCCAAAAATGACCTATAAAAATCCCTTTAAGATTTATCATTTATGTATTAAACACATTTCTTATAGTGTGTGTATAAAATAGTTAGGTTTATACAAATCTGTATAATGGGACATAATACAAAACCATGTCACTTGTTTTTGCACTGGATACAATGAATAAGTTTTGAGAATTTTGAAACCTGTCATGACAATAGGCCAAGATGCCTTACCTTAAAAATAATTATGAAAAAGAAAATTAATCTGTATCTACTGCCCTGTAAAATAATGAAAAAAAGATTTGCTAAGATAATCAACCACACTTTAATACATACTTCTTCATCTATTTGAGCAATTTCTTCACTCATTGTTCTTTCAATGGTGTCAGCTAAATCCCTAAACAGCTGAAGATTTTCATTTGTGGTATTCACAACCTCTGGATTCACGACACTGTACCCAGGTCCGAGTCTCTTGTACGTTTTATTACTTGCGGCAGGCTCTATTTTACTACAGGCATTGTCTTTATCTTGATTTTCTGACATGTGCACATCCTGATCATGTTCTTCTGCTATTGAGTCCTGGTGAACGTTTGGATCACAAAAGGTGTGCAAGTGTCTAGCATGGCGACTCATATTCTCTGGAATGTCCTGTGGCATACGTTCAATATCAGGTTCCACTTTCAGTGAATGTCCTTGGCCACTAAATACAGCATGTTTATGTTTGTCTCTGCCAACAGCACCACTGAAAGCACTAAATGAACCATCTGTGGTGCCACTTGTCCCTACAAATCCTGATTCTTTTACTCTTTTTTCCACATCCGGTTCAATGGGAAAATGACCGTAAGGTTCAAGGCAAATCTCTAGTCTATCCTCTTGTTTATTGAATCGGAAAACCTGTTTATGAAACATATATACCCAGTTTAACAAACATGAAAATGAACAAAAAAAAGGCTGTTTAAACCAAAAATCATTTAAATGTTGCTCTACATTCTATTAAGCACTTTTGACACCTCAAAACTTTAAGATTTTCCTGGTCATTGTGAAAAAATGTGTATTATCATGCCCTGCCAACCACGACATTAGCCCTCAACATGACCTTGGCCGAATGGATCGTACTTGCATTTCACATTTAAATTCAAGAAATTTTTAAGGTCTCAATACACATTTTCTCTAGGGCAATAAGTGCACTTAACCAAACAAGAAAACTTATTTTAAGTCTTGGAGTCAACACTTTTCAGTTGTCATGGTAACTGTAACTGGGTTACCGTATAAGTGGAAATTTATGCATGGGGGTAATTTGCACTAAACACACGATGACGATTTTTTTTTATGT
This sequence comes from Atrina japonica, assembly GCA_030159075.1. Lineage (NCBI taxonomy): Eukaryota > Metazoa > Mollusca > Bivalvia > Pterioida > Pinnidae > Atrina > Atrina japonica. The sequence goes on along the minus strand of BROG01000102.1, from coordinate 907,716 downwards.
AAATTACTGCCTGTCAGCAATGTTTGATTCTGATCTCTCTGAAAATGTAATATTAGAGATGCTAGTGGCTTACTGGAAAATTTTCTAAAATTACTAACTGAGCCAATATGGACTGGGGGTCTGGGGGCCGCCTAGGCCCCGGAAGCTCTGCAAGTAAAGATGCTCCGAGATTGATTCTGGTATACTTTCTGGTGTTTGACTTCAATAAAGGACTTGGAAAATAATGAGTGTTTTGTGCTTTTTTCAATATAAATTTCATATTCATTTGAAGCAAGGTGAAAACCAACCACTATGTAATATATATTGAAGGCTTGTTCTGCTTAGGGGAAAGGTGTAGGCTACATATAAAATGATTTGATCATTGCACACAATACATAAACACTACCCCTTTATATCAGATTTACGGACATTATCTGACATGTCATGAAGATAATCATGCAGTCCCTTTCCTCCAGCAACTTGTTCTTAATCCCTGACCTTGGTCAATTATTTTTATATTAGCAGATCGATCTAAAACACTCATGTTAGATTTTCAAATTTCACTCTGACACCATGCATGCAATGTGCTTTAATCTGTCAACTTTGCTTTAGCAATGAGTCAAAGCAACATTGATGCTGATTAGTCAATTAGGTTACAATCAACGAATGAATAAACAGATAGCAAAAGTCATCGATGAACTGAAATTGTATCTTAGTGGTCTGCCTAATTACCAAAAAGAACCAGAGAAATTGGGTTATACTAAATAACGCAATAGTAATCAAACTCCAGAATTAACTGAATAGTAATCAAATCCAGAATGTATGGGGATGGGAATTAAAATCTGAAATTCCGGAAAACTAGCATCTCTATAATATGCACAACTGGACCTCAAGGGGAACCTTCATGTCAAATTTCAAGGAGATTCCTTCAGTCCATTCTGAGAAATAGCAGTAACAAACTTTCTTTGGTCAAAATTCAAGATTTTCGATTCTAAAATCTCAAAAAATGTAATATGCACAACTAGACTTTAAGGGGAACTGTAACAAACTTGATTTTATATGTATCCATAACCCCTTTACAATGCCTCTATTGTTGGTGTTTGTATTTGTTACCCCTTTTCGTACCTCATTACTTCTACAGGTAGAACAGGTAACCCGTGTTGTCTTGATATATAGGAGACTTGCTGTAGACCTTTACAGAGGAGGGCGTTGTACCTGTGAATATTAGTTAGGTTTGCTGGAACCCGTCAATTCAGGACGCTTTACCTGGGGCATACCGCTAATATATTATAAGCATCAGGGTCCTTGTATATGTATACAGTCTACAGACAGACAGAACGAACCATATTATTGTTCATAACGCCCGTACATAGTGCATGTAACCTATCTATATACATGCTTATTCAGTGGAGTGTTTTTTTTTAAAAAGACAAAAAACCTGTAGTATTCTATGTTGTTCTACAGATATTTATATTACAAAGAACTTTTAGTGTTGTTCTACAAGATATTAAAAATACCAAGAACTGTGATTTCAAGTGTTTGGAAAACTCACGCGAGCCTATTCAGCTCACCTGGACGTTTTATCAGCGGCATACATAAGCATACAGTCAACAGTAACTGCGGATGTTTGTGATATCTATACGTACTTTAAGAGCAAATGCTGTGTTACAGTTGTATTTGTTTCATTCCGGTGATGTGATAAGAACTGAAATTATTGTTCTGAAAATATATACTATTTTCCAATATTTTGTACACTCGCTATTTGTTATTTTGTTGTTTTGATTTTTTCCACTGCATAATAAAATGTTGCATTGGTTCTGATTCTTATTTATTCAATTCATCAGGATCCTGTCAACATTTATGGTGGCAGCGGTGGGATATGTCAGGAATTGTTTAAATAGGAGAATAAACATTACTAGGTTGCTAGGTTACCAAACCATTAATAGTCATGGAAGAAATGCCTAAATGGATAAAAGATTAATGGATAAGGGCACTAGTGTAAAAAGAGTGTATTGAGTTTTGGAAAGAAATAAAGGAAACTGAGAGAGAGGAACATGAGCGTAAGTTAGAAAGGGATAAGTTAATAGCTGATAGGGATGAACGCATAGCTGAAAGAAATGCTAAGAAAGAAGCCCTAGATCATGAAGTTAAACTTAGAGAGTTAGCTATTAGAGAACAAGAACTTAACCGATCAGAATTAGGTCAAATTTCCCCTACTCCATTTTTCTTATGCCAAGTCTCATATAAAGCTACCAAAATTTGTTTGAGGGTCAGGACCCTGATGTTTTTCCTCCGTTCCTTTGAGAAACTTTCTAATTTGCATAAGTGGTCTAAGTCAGAATGGGCTGTACGACTTATTCCTTTGTTGTGTCGGTAAGGCGCTTGAGGCCTATTCTAGAGTGAGTAATACTAATAGTGACAACTATGAAGTTATTAAAAACCGCCATACTGAAAAGGTATGAGCTTACTTCAGAGGCCTACAGGGAGAAGTTTAGACTTTGTAAGCAACGTTCTGATGAATCATTTAAAGATTTCACAGTCAGAGCCGAAAGTTATCTAAATCATTGGTGTGAAAGAGAGGACATTGATTCAGATTATGAAAACTTGTATGAGGTGCTTCAACACTGTCCAAAAGATTTACAACTCTGGGTTAGGGAGCAGTCTATTGACGAGGTTGTAACTTTGGCAGAGTCATATCAAACCGCACATCATTCTAGTTTTGCACAGTATAGATCATTTAAACCTGGTCAAGGTAAACCAAATGGGAAACCGAGTCAGGCTACCTTTCAAGCCAAAGGAAACTCAGGTAAAATTCCAGATGACCAATCAATCGGAAATCATGAGAAAAAAAAATGTTTTTTTTGTGATCGTAAGGGTCATTTCGTTTCTGATTGTCCACTCAAGAAGTCTAGAGATAGATGGAGCTCTGGTGATATTGATACCAGAGGGAAACAGGTAGGTCAGAAAGGGTGATAAACTAGCTGTGTGTTTTAGAGAAAAGGGAAGATCAGATTCAGGCAAGAAAAGAGGTACAGGCAGAGAGCTTTGTGAGTGGTGCTACTGTTAAGCTAACAGGTGTGAATGAAACTGGTACCATGAATTCGAAAACTGTACCAGGCTTAGACTTAGTTCAAGGAAAGGTTGGTAACTTTGATTGGTAGGTCGAGAGATATCACTTTGGCAGATGGTTCAACTAGAACATGTCGAGAGGTTCTGGTTAGTGTTCAGACACCATACATATCTGGTAAGGTACAGGCACTAGTTTTGGACAGCCCCTTTGCGGATGTAATTGTAGGGAATTATGTCAATACATTAGTTCCAAAAGAAGCAGAAAACAATGTATGCTCTGATATACAAGATAGTGAAGATGTAAGTATGTGTCAGGCAGTTCAAACACGCTCACAAACAAAAGCTGATAGCAAAGAGAAGGGTAATGACACTTTGCATATTACTGATGATAATTTTTCTCACATATTCAGTAAAGAAAGTATAAAGGAGTCCCAAGCTAAGGATACAACTTTAGATAAAATAAGAACATTATCTAAGGAAGGTATACAGGAGGGTAGATCGTATTTTGTTGAGAAGTCAGGTATTTTGTACAGGGTGTTTGTTACTCAAGCTGGTGAGATTAATTAACCAAGTTGTAGTCCCAACGAGTTTCAGAAGTACAGTTCTCTCTTTAGCACATGATACCCCTTTAGCAGGTCATTTGGGAAATAAGAAAACCAGAGAACGTATACTTCAGTGGTTCTTTTGGCCAGGGATATTTTCTGATGTTTCAGAATACTGTAAGTCTTGTCCCGTATGTCAAAAGGGTACTGCTAAAGGAAAAACGCCTAGAGCCCCACTTATTCCCATACCACCCATGGAAGAGCCATTCAGTAGAGTAGCTATTGATTTTGTTGGCCCACTTCCTCTTACTGAAAAAAAAAATAGGTATATTTTGGTTTGTATGGACTATGCAACCCGTTATCCTGAGGCTTTTGCTTTGAGAAATCAAGAGGCGGAGACTGTAGCGAATGCTTTGATGGAGCTGTTTTCTCGGGTGGGGGGTGTGCCTAAAGAGATATTTATCTGACCAAGGACCTAATTTTATGTCCTCATTGATGACTGAACTTTGTAAACTACTAAACGTCAGTAAACTTTCATCAACCCCATACCACCCTCAGGCAAATGGATTGGTCGAGAAATTCAATGGGACCTTGAAGAGAATGTTAAAATCCTATGCCATTTCTCAACCATCAAAATGGGACTATCACTTGCCATATGTTCTGTTTGCCTATAGAGAGGTTCCAAACGAGACACAGGTTTCTCGCCATTTGAACTATTATACGGTCGTCATGTTAGAGGCCCCTTGGCAATATTAAAAGAACACTGGGAGGAAACCAACAGATGAACAAGCTTCAGTAGTAAGTTTTACATTTTAGAAACAAGGAGAGCGTATGAAAGCAATGAGAGATCTAGTGCATGAAAATGAAAGTACAGCCAAGAAAAAGCAGAAGAAATATTATGATCAGAGGGCTAGAAATAGATCATTTGAAGTAGGTTCAAAGGTCTTAGTTCTTTTACCAACAAGTGATTCTAAATTACTTGCTCAGTGGAAGGGTCCTTATGAGGTAATCAAAAAGGTAAGTCCTGTAGATTACAAGATCAAGTTGTCAAAAGGGGAGAGAGACCGTGTTTCACCTAAATATGTTGAAACACAGTGGTATGAACGTAGTGACACACAAAGGAAATCAAGTAAGGATGATATCATAGCGTGTTTAGATATCATTTCTAGTCTCACAGATCAAGATGCACAATGTGGAGATGAGTTTGAGCCAGTTGAATTTCCATTACATGCTAATGTGAGTTCTATCAATGACATTGAGTTATCTGAGACTTTGACACTAGATCAGCAACAGCAGCTTGTCAATTTGATTACTGAATACGCCGGTGTGTTTAGCAACACACCGAAACAAACACATGTGATACAACATACAGTGAAAACTGCATCTGAGACTCCTATTCATAAGAAGCCGTATCCAATCCCATATGCATTACAGGAAACTGTTAGGAAAGAGTTGCAGGAGATGAAGGACGCAGGTATCATTGAGGATTCAGATAGGGTTAAAGTAAAGCGATTGATCTATAAGACTGTGTGTAGATTTCAGGGAACTGAATAAAGTTACGATATTTGACCCCAGAAAATGCCATTGGTTGAACATGTTCTCAATAAAGTTGGAAAAGCCAAGTTCTTAAGTAAAATTGATCTGACCAAAGGTTTTTGGCAGGTGCCTCTTGATGAGGAGAGTAAACAAAAAAGTTCATTTGTTACACCTTTTGGCCAATATCGCTTCACAGTTATGCCATTTGGAATGGTAAATTCACCGGCGACGTTCGTACGATTGATGAACAAGGTACTTAGTGGACTTGAGTCATTCACAGAGACATTTATTGATGATATAGGAGTGTATAGTGATACATGGGTCGAACATCTTGAACATTTGAAAGCGGTTTTCAATGCTTTGAGGGATGCAAATTTAGCGGCGAAACCGGCTAAGTGCTATTTTGGATTCCAGGAGTTGACATTTCTGGGTCATGTTGTAGGCAATGGCAAAATCAAACCAACTTTTTGACAAAATTGAGGCGATACAAGGTTTTCCCGCGTCCAGATACAAAGAAGAAAAGTGAGATCCTTTGTTGGTCTCATCGGATTTTGAAATTTATACATGATTTTTCTGTGTTAGCAACACCCTTTGACGGATTTAACCAAGAAGGGACAACCGAACAAGGTGAGTGGAATGATCAGTTAGAGGGCTTTAAAGGATGCAATTGTATCTTACTGAGAAGCCCAGATTTCAACAAGAAGTTCTATCTAAAAACGGACGCCAGTGAACTAGGCGCATGTTAGAACAGGAATTTGAAGATGGCAGACATCCAGTATTTTACTTAAGTAAAAAGTTTACTTTCAGCTGAGAAGAATTACTCTGTAATTGAAAAAGAGTGTTTGCTATTGTCTGGTCGATTAAGGCATTGCAGGTATATCTTCGTTGAGTTTGTGGTTGAATCAGATCATGCACCTTTGCAGTGGCTTCAAAGTGACAAACCAGAGACTTATGCGATGGAGTATATTTTTGCAGGAATTCAATTTCTCAGAGGTAGACCAGGAAGGTCGAATAATACTCTCTCTAGATCTGATGTTTAGTTATGTTATTTTGTGGTTGTTGGATGTTTTAATCAGTTTATCTCATGATCATTAATTTCAAGTTAGTTATTTTTGGTTGAACTTAAAGGCATTAAAAATGTAACAAACTTGATTTTATATGTATCCATAACCCCTTTACAATGCCTCTATTGTTGGTGTTTGTATTTGTTACCCCTTTTCGTACCTCATTACTTCTACAGGTAGAACAGGTAACAAAAAGTCCGTGTTGTCTTGATATATAGGAGACTTGCTGTAGACCTTTACATGTACCATTAGTTAGGTTTGCTGGAACCCGTCAATTCAGGACGCTTTACCTGGGGATACCGCTAATATATTATAAGCATCAGGGTCCTTGTATATGTATACAGTCTACAGACAGACAGAACTCATTCATAGTGCATGTAACCTATCTATATACATGCTTATTCAGTGGAGTGTTTTTTTTTTTAAAAAGACAAAAAACCTGGTATTCTATGTTGTTCTACAAGATATTTATATTACAAAGAACTTTTAGTGTTGTTCTACAAAGATATTTCAAGAACTATTAGTGTTGTGATTTCAAGAAAACTGCCCGCACGCGAGCCTATTCAGCTCACCGGCATACATAAGAGTCAACAGTAACTGCGGATGTTTGTGATGTACTTTAAGAGCAAATGCTGTGTTACCGTTATTCCGGTGATGTGATAAGAACTGAAATTATTGTTGACTGAACATATATACTATTTTCCAATATTTTGTACAATATATGAGTTGAGTCGACTCACTATTTGTTATTTTGTTGTTTTGATTTTTTCCACTGAATTTGCATTGGTTCTGATTCTTATTTATTCAATTCATCAGGACGTATCCTGCACACCTCAACAGGAACCTTCATGTCAAATTACCAAAAGATCCCTTCAGTACTTTCTAAGAAATAGTGGTAACAATAATTGTTCAGGACAGACGGGTGACGGACAGACCACAGATGCAGGGCCATATGAATAGCCTATAATTTTTCACAATATGAATTTTTGTTAAATCTATTCCTAAAAGTAAGACAATTTGGGTTTTTCCCTCTATGATTATTAATAGGGTGAAAAATGTTTGAACTTTGTTTTGAAAATGTAACCAGGCAACCATGGATCTTTAAACCAATCAAGCTTTAAACCGCTTTGATGGTAAACAAGTGTTACATATACAATTATGGTCATTTAGTGTGTAAATAAAAAATCTGTACTTTTCCAGGCAAAACAGGAAGTTGACAATGTTTCCCATCAACAAGACCCAAGTCTCTTTCAACCTGTTTATAGAAGAGCCCTCCGACAGAAAACAGGTGCGGCATAGTTTGTAAATGGGTCCAAAAGTCACGTCCTTTGATGGTAGACATAATTGCAAGGGAGGCAATCGCTGCATCCAGACTGTCATTAGCTGTAATACACATGACAATTTTTTTAATTTTATCATTTATCTTTAAAGAGAGCATGTCACATGATCACTGCTTCAGTCAAATATAAAATCATCAAAATCCTACCTATTGAATTTGAAATAATAACAGACATAAAACTTTTGTATAATTACTGACATTATCAGTTGTTTGTAAGATAAAAACAAAGAAACTAGATAACCAAAAGAGATCTTCTTTTTAACAGACATAAAATGTGTATACTATAGTAATATGCAATATCCTCACACTGTTCTATAAAGACTACTGTTCTGGCAAGTCACAGGAGACCATCTATCTTAAGATCACATGTCACAGGAGACAATCTAACTTCAGACTACATGTCACAAGAGACCATCTATCTTCAGACATGTCACGAAAGACCATCTATCTTAAGATCACATGTCACAGGAGACAATATATCTTCAGACCACATGTCACAAGAGACAATCTATCTTCAGACCACATGTCACAGGAGACAATCTATCTTCAGACCACATGTCACAGGAGACCATCTATCTTCAGACCACATGTCACGAAAGATCATCTATCTTCATACCACATGTCACAGGAGACCATCTATCTTAAGATCACATGTCACAGGAGACAATCTAACTTCAGACTACATGTCACAAGAGACCATCTATCTTCAGACATGTCACGAGAGACCATCTATCTTAAGATCACATGTCACAGGAGACAATATATCTTCAGACCACATGTCACAAGAGACAATCTATCTTCAGACCACATGTCACAGGAGACCATCTATCTTCAGACCACATGTCACAGGAGACCATCTATCTTCAGACCACATGTCACGAAAGATCATCTATCTTCAGACCACATGTCACAGGAGACAATCTATCTTAAGACCACAGTCACAAGGGACCATCTATCTTAAGACCACATGTCACAGGAGACCATTTATCTTCAGACCACATATCACAAGAGACCATCTATCTTAAGACCACATGTCACAAGTGACCATCTATCTTAAGACCACACATCACAAGAGACCATCTATCTTCAGACCACATGTCATAGGAGACAATCTATCTTCATACCACATGTCACAGGAGACCATCTATCTTGAGACCACATGTTACAAGAGACCATCTATCTTAAGACTACCGTATTTTATGGCCTATAGGTCGATATGGGGGATAGGTCGAATGGCCGATTTTTGGCAAAAATCCAGGATTAAGTATTAGATAGGTCGAAATGGTGGATAGGTCAATGTCGGCAGAGATGGAAACATGAATGGAAGAACACAAAAATTGCATCGTTTATGTTTAATAACTGGTGCTAACACGATGGTAGCCTATTAAAATAATCAGAGTGATCAGCCTATTTTACGGTACAGTATTAAATAGGAGTGATTAAAAAGCATATAAGTTGCATCATATATATATTTAACATCACTTATATTACTGGTGTGTATGATTATGTATACAAGCATAGCCATTATGTTACCAAATCATCATTAAATTCTTTATGCTGTTTACCCAAGTGACCTCAATCCTTGTCTTATCCTTACATTGACCTAAATTATTATGCTGCTGCAATTGTCAAACAATTAAATACTCAAGGTTTAGTGTCAATTAATTTATGTAACACTTTTTCCAAAACTTTCCCAACTTCAAAGACTGCCACGCGATCCTTATCAGTTGAAGGTCACGTTCCAGTGAACACAGCTTGTAGTGTCCTGAAAGTCTGAATGAAGACTTCAACTTCACAGTGGGGTGCCGAGATAAGGGAATCATTCAAAAGTATAAACTGTCCGGTATAAATATAATGTAAACGATGTATTTTTATTACGCAGTTTCTGACACAGTCTTGAATCCCAATGATATTGTAACTTGAAAGATCATTATTTTGTCACTGATTATGAACACAGTGAATTACGCACACACGAGGTCACATTTAATAGTCCTATTAAGTGTAAATACAAATGGGTGTTTGGAGTCAGTAGGCCCCTAGATTATCCCGTGGAAAATTTTGAATTACGATGTTAAAATGAGGAATTGCAGATACAAGTTAAATATTTCACTGTTTTTTTAAAGATAAGTCGATGCGGTGAATAGGTCGAGGTCACAACTTTGGAGAAAAAAAATATCGACCTATAGGCCGTAAAATACGGTACATGTCACAGGAGACAATCTATCTTCATACCACATGTCCCAGGAGACCATTCATCTTCAGACCACATGTCACAGGAGACCATCTATCTTAAGGCCACATGTCACAGGAGACCATCTATCTTCAGACCACATGTCACAAGAGACCATCTATCTTAAGACCACATGTCACAGGAGACCATCTATCTTAAGGCCACATGTCACAGGAGACCATTCATCTTCAGACCACATGTCACAGGAGACAATCCATCTTCATACCACATGTCACAGGAGACCATTCATCTTCAGACCACATGTCACAGGAGACCATCTATCTTAAGACCACATGTCACAGGAGACCATCTATCTTCAGACCACATGTCACAAGAGACCATCTATCTTAAGACCACATGTCACAGGAGACCATTTATCTTCAGACCACATATCACAAGAGACCATCTATCTTAAGACCACATGTCACAAGTGACCATCTATCTTAAGACCACATGTCACAGGAGACCATTTATCTTCAGACCACACATCACAAGGGACCATCTATCTTCAGACCACATGTCATAGGAGACAATCTATCTTCATACCACATGTCACAGGAGACCATCTATCTTGAGACCACATGTTACAAGAAACCATCTATCTTAAGACCACATGTCACAGGAGACCATCTATCTTAAGACCACATGTCACAGGAGACAATCTATCTTCATACCACATGTCACAGGAGACCATTCATCTTCAGACCACATGTCACAGGAGACCATCTATCTTAAGGCCACACGTCACAGGAGACCACATGATTTGCAAGACTAGTGTCATGAAAAAATACATGTACTGAGAGATGATCTGTTATCTGTCTTGAAAACCAACTCTTGAAATACAATTTACTCCCATGTACCTAATGGTATGCTCTGTTGTCTTAGACTAGTTGTATTATGGTCTTAAAGGTAATCAATACTTTCATGAACAATAGTTACCTTGATGTGTGTCCTTAAAACTGTGGAGTATATTTTCAAACGATGGAGCATTTGCATCTTCCTCAAAACTGCTCCAGCTAGGTTTGGTTGATGAGGGTGCCATTGTAGGACCCCTACCTGGACCTATTCAAAAAATTCTAATCATATTTAAAACAAATTCAAAATAACTACTTTCTCATAGGATTTCAAAATCATTAGCCCACATTTTCCATTGCGTAAAGAATACAGCAATGTTTTCATACACTTTCTGAGACTTTATACCAAATTTCAACAAGATAGGAACTCAATTTAGAAACATACTAATTTTAGAAATTTCTTTCCTAAGAAATGCCAAATTTTGTAAAAAAAAAATCCATGTTTTTTTTTTGGTCAAAGACAGGTCATCATTACACTGTATCTTTGAAACAAGTTTCATCAAAATCGATGTTGAAATAAAAGTGCTAGAGTGATGACATGGAAAGGTAAGAAAATTCATAATTAATCCCATCCAACATTTTTTCTGTTGCGCAGAGAAAATAAGGATGTATTAAATAAGTCCCATCTTAAGACAGGTGTATAAGGAGATGAACTATAATTCTAACCAATGAAAATTGGTGACAAAACATCAGAAAAATCACACAAACCTGGGAACTGGTAATGACTTTGTCTTTGTGTGTCTCCTGATGCTACAGCTAGTGGAAATTCTCTGGCTACCTCAAGTAAGATTTTATCTCCATGTGTCAAGGGTATTGGTGAGTCCTCTTCTTCTGTTGGAGGTGGCTTCAACTCTTTAGGAGGAAAACCAATTCTGATACGTTGCTTTTCTGGAGGTACGTCCAAAGCCTCTGATATCAGCTTCTGTAATTCTACATAATTCACTTCTGATGTAATGGTTAACTTAACCTTTAAAAAATGATAAAAAAAATCTTGTTCATCCATGATGTTCCTGCCAAAAACTTTACTTAATGCAGTCTATATTACATCTGTGTTGGCACAAAAATTAGTCTTATTTCTTCTTTTTTGAGGGATTATTTTTTGTGATTCAGTTTATACTAACAGTCCACAACATACCAGACAGACCTTTAGACAAGTAGAAACTATTCATTATCCAGAAGCCTGGTATAAGAAATGAAAGTCACCAAGAACCTGTTTGATAGTGTGGTATGTCACAGAACACTTACTACACAGACATAAGTCTATTAACTTTACCACATTTTAAATGTCAGTTGTAATCATGATTATATCTGGTCGTGGCTGTTGATTTACAAAATATGAGAAAAAAATACCTGTCTGCCATCTGACGTGGCAACTCTAACTTGTTTCTGATTGGCTGGAACTTTTGGAGTCATTTCCATGGCAACAGGAGAGGGAGTAGTCTCTCTACTTTCTGCCAATGATTTGGACTGTAAGTGAAATGTCAAAATGTAAGTTCTAGAAACAAATATTCTTCAACTTTATCAGCTGTGCAATTGACACTTCCCATAAGATTGACATGATCTTTCATACTTATTGAAAACTGCATTATCCATTATTTTGGATCTTTAATCATATCTTATTAAGTGCTAGAATTTATATATCATTTCTTTAAAATAAAATTCCACTAAGGTAAACATGTATGATGGGGTAGATACATTAGAACATGAAGATTAAATAATAATAGCTTCACGACTACGTATAGTTAACATTCAGAGAGTATGAATATTGATTGATGAATCAATACACGTCTGTGGAATTATCATTAACCATTTAACCCCTACAGACCACAACAGACTGGTCTAAATAATAGAAAAAGAGAATATCATCTAAAAACTTAGGGGTGAAAGGGTTTAGTAAATTACAAAACTTTAACCAAAAACTTAATCAGATGAACTGAGAGATGCAGACAAACATATTCCTCCCAGTTTCACCTGTAAAGGACTGATAACTTTTATACCTCAGTATCAAGTAACCTAACTTAGTCCATGGGAAGCCAAATAGGGGTAAATATAAACTAACTTCATTATGAACAGAGGAAAAGATAGACAGATATGCTCCAGAACAGTCAAAAAACGTATCGGATTCTAAATCCCTTATAACTGTTCACCCTCTATATATACTAGGAATACTACAACATGTATTTCAATTGACCTACTTTTTTGGGACTAGATTTTGGAGAGGAGGTAGATAAGAGTTCTTTGGTCTTCCTCTGTTGTTGTTTAGCAGCTTGAGTTTCTATCTGCTGTTTGACCTGTTTCTCTTTCTGACTCATCGTTAGTTCTTCTTTGTGTATTGTTTTCTTCTGTAAAACAAAAGATATAGCAGAGTTCAAGATTTGTGTCTTTTTGTATCAAACCCTACCATCTCCATATATCCACAATAAATGCTCCCATTCATTATTTTGTTATCTTGTAGTCTGTTGTGGAGATGGTAGTTAAATCATTAAAGACAAAATAGCTGATTTCAAGTACATGTATAGTATACCTACCATTGGGCAAATAAACATGGTAGGAATTTGGGGTAAACGCTTTAAAAAATTAATTACTTGGGGTTAACTCTTTATGAAATTAATAACTTCATCAGATTTGTCACTGCGCAAATATACCAATGCTCCAAATTTCATTTAGTCTCCAGACTTTGGGTAATCAACCAGGTTACCGCACAGGTTTGGAAATGAACAGAAATTGCAGACTTTTTAAAAAAAAATTTCATAAGGCACTATTCATTTTCCAACAAAATGAAAGAAAATCGGTCAACATTATCAAAATGAAATAAAGAATTGACTTGAAATTGATTCAGACTTATATTTAACTCTTTATCTGCTCAGCACTGTACAAGAAGCCAAACGTCCAGGAACATGGACTACCTTGATGACCTTAAGGTTTTATTGTATTGCAACTTAATGGTCACACATTTATGTATATCCACATGAACAAAATAATTTCATCTAGTCTAAATTATTGTTACACACGTCAAAAAAATTTAGTGCTAAAAACAGTAGACATAATTACTACAGCAATTTGTTGATGCAGACAGACAGACTGACAGACAAAGGATTGTATTTCAGAAGTCACAACACAGCTAAACACAACTACTTTTATTTGTTGACGTAGACAGACAGACACACAGACAAAGGATTGTATTTCAGAACTCACAACAGAGCTAAACACACTACAGTTATTTGTTGACGTAGGCAGACAGACATACAAAGGATTGTATTTCAGAACTCACAACAGAGCTAAACACAACTACAGTTATTTGTTGACGTAGACAGACAGACACACAGACAAAGGATTGTATTTCAGAACTCACAACAGAGCTAAACACATTACAGTTATTTGTTGACGTAGGCAGACAGACATACAAAGGATTGTATTTCAGAACTCACAACAGAGCTAAACACACTACAGTTATTTGTTGACGTAGGCAGACAGACACACAGACAAAGGATTGTATTTCAGAACTCACAACAGAGCTAAACACACTACAGTTATTTGTTGACGTAGGCAGACAGACACACAGACAAAGGATTGTATTTCAGAACTCACAACAGAGCTAAACACACTACAGTTATTTGTTGACGCAGACAGACAGACACACAGACAAAGGATTGTATTTCAGAACTCACAACAGAGCTAAACACACTACAGTTATTTGTTGACGTAGGCAGACAGACATACATAGGATTGTATTTCAGAACTCACAACAGAGCTAAACACACTACAGTTATTTGTTGACGTAGGCAGACAGACATACAAAAGATTGTATTTCAGAACTCACAACAGAGCTAAACACAACTACAGTAATTTGTTGACATAGGCAGACAGACAGACAGACTGACAGAGAGACAGACATCATCAATTCATTAATCAGTATTTGCTTCACAATTCATCTAATAAAGCAAAATCACAAACCTTGTGTCCTGTAAGTATAATTTTTGACGGAGATTCTGATGACCAGGCATCGTCTTGATATGGGGAAATGGCACTGTTATTACTGCTGCTGGACGTTACCATGGCTTCCTCCTTGTCTTTCCCTTTTGGAGCCGTCTGTCGTAAAATTGTGTCAACAACTCGCTGGACTAAACGTTCACTTCCAAATTCTCCTGTAAAATAATACAGTCGACTTGATTCATGATCAAATGGTTAAAGTGTCTAATTCAAAATGTGTTCTTAGTCCTTCTGAAACCTATCTGAATACTAAGTTCAACAGACAATCATAACATTAATTTCTGAAAACTGATTTAGAATTTGTCTTTTACAAAGTAGAGTGAAACTTGTATATAACGAACTCCTTAGGGAAACAAGAAAATTGGTCTTTATAGGGAGGTGGTCTTAATATAGAGGTTGATTTGTACACAAGTGGTGCTATTGGGAACAGCAAAAAACAGTTTTTGTGACCAAATGGTCTTTATATATAGTGGTTGCTAAAGCAGGTTTTACTGTACTCTGAAAACAGGCAAATTGATCAAAACTTCCGTCGGAGTCCTTACGTGTATAATTGCATGATGGGAAAGCAATGACTGTGTATTGTGAATATGCTACTACATACCTGAAGTAAATATGTCAGGTAAAATTCTACTGGAAAAAAAAAAATTTTTAACATGTGACTATGCCACAACATAACCCAGACATATACCCATTATGTGACATAAAAATTAACTGGAAAATGTTTTTCAACATGTGAATATGCCACAAAATACCCGAGATATATATGTGACATAAAAAATTACCCGGAAAATGTTTGTTAACATTTGACTATGCCACAAAATACCTGAGATATATATGTGACATAAAAATTACCTGGGAAATGTTTATCAAGAAATGACTATGCCATTTCCTACCTGAAGTAAATATGCCATGTAAAAATTACCTGGAAAATGTTTGTTAACATGTGACCATGCCACTACCTACCTGGACCCAGTTGCACAAAACGTTGTTAGATTTAACAGTGAGTTAAGCTCATAGTTTGTTTGTGGTTATTTTAACTCCAAGTTAAATCTGCAGCACAAATATAACCGAGAGTTAACTCATTGTTAAATTCATGATTAAATAAGGAAAATTTAATCGTGGTCTGAACCATGATTAAATATTTAACCATTAGTTAACTATGAACATTTTTCTCTTCTGCACGCCAAGTGCATTGAATTTCATGAACAATTTTACTTTTCTTTTCAGGTAAATGAATATCATTTGTAATTTTACTTTTCGAAAGTTCAGGATATTGTTTCAGTTCCTAAATTTATACCAAAACAGACATTTACAGGGAAGTCTGTAATGATTGATTTGTTTACATGTCGCTCGATGACGGTACCGATATTTTCTGGAATTTCCCACAAAATATGATTGGTCATAAACCAACCACTACTTATTTGATGCAGTTTTACATAATCAGACACAATAGCTCAAATGGTCAAGTCTCTACAAAGTAGATAAGGGGAATAGACATCAAAGTTGGAATCCAGCAGTTGGTCGATGTATTTTTCTTTTTCTTTTTTGTATCCTTTCACTTCATTCTTAAAATGAATAAATAATTATTCATTTTAAGAATGAAGTGAAAGGATACAAAAAAAAGAAAAAGAAAAATTTCTATATTATTTGTTCATACTGAGGGAAATACAACCAAATTGTAAAAATGCAAATTAAAATGACACGAGAATAACTAGAAATGGACGATTCCCCCTCCCCTCTGCCATATGTATGAGTATACATGTAGTTCCATGTACTTTATATTTGACAAACAATGATGTTGAAGTACAACTTGACATTGTTGTGCTGTCTGTAAGACGCAAATGATGCCCCGCCCCCCGACCATAAGAAATTAAAAGTTAAACACAATGTATAATAATGTATCTTTTAATTTTTATTCTAAATGTCTACATTTGCAGAGTTGAATGTCTAGCCAAAAGGTTTCAACTTTCCAGAATACTGTCAGCTACAAGTTATTCTTAAATATACTCACTGAATTACTGATAAACAATAGTAAGAATTTTAAGCAAATTTCATTTGTGAAAGTTCAACTTTCCAGGTTTAGTAGTCACAAAGTTCAACTTTCCATTTCCAGTGGTCACCAACTTTCCGGTTTTGATTAAATATTTCCCAGTGTTGATAACATATTTGACGACAATAAAAAACCTTATTGTAGTTACAATTAAGTAATTGCATTAGGGACATCAAATTGTAGTAGTAGAAACCATGTTTTGAATCATATAGCAATACAGAAGGACAACTACTGGTTTTTGTGAATATCAAACATCTCCCTTTTTAATTTTTAGTAAAAGGAATTGGAAAAGTCCAACTACCTGGCATTTTGGGAATGTTTGAAAAAAAAAAATCCTGTGGACATACACACCTCCATTATGTGTACAAACAACCTACAGAATATTAAAGCTGTATCTAAAATACTGTAGGAGGAGATAGCCGGACAAGACATGATATCTTTTATATGCAGCTAGTACCAAATACCTGGCATTTTTGAAAATATTTACAAAAATATAAAAATCCTGTGGACATGCACACCTCCATTATGTGTACAAATACCCTACAAAATATCAAAGCTGTATCTCCAAACTGTAGGAGGAGATAGCCGGACAAGACATGATCTCTTTTTGTAGCTAGTACCAAAAAATGACTAGGTCCAAATAAAAAAAAAAATAAAATCCTGTGGACATGCACACCTCCATTATGTGTACAAATACCCTATAAAATATTAAATCTGTACCTCAAAAACTGTAGGAGGAGATAGCCAGACAAACCATTGATCTATATCTGGGCGGACAAATGGACTAACAGGCGGACCAACTAACAGACAGGGGTAAATTAACATGCCCCGTGACATTTTGTCGCAGGGGCATAAAAAATAAATACAAGAGTTCTACCTAGATCCATTGGCGATATATAAAGCCTAACATGATAGAATGCATTTTGGGTAAAAGTATTAACCATGAGTTAATTCATAGTTAGCAAACTACAAACTTGTGCAACAGATTTTATCAATGCAGATAACAAACTACGAGTTAAATTTCAACTCCTAGTTAGAGACTAACTACAAAATAAATTTAACAACACATTATGCAACCGGGTCCTGATATATATCATTATGTTACCCCAAAATTACCTGGAAAATAACAGGCCATTACCTACCTGAGGTTTAGTATACATGCCATGTTAAAATTACCTGGAAAATGTTTATTTACAAGAGACTGTGCCACTTCATATACATTACTGTTTAGGCTTGTATTAGACTCATGCTGAAACCATTCAAATTTCTCCTCGACAACTTGGCCGTTCCACTCCAAACGTATCGGAAACCTGTAAACAATAATAAAATGTAGGAAAACCTACAGTCAAACCTACAGTACAGCTGTCATATGACCATACTAAAAGAATGAGGTGTATACTTTCTTAACAATAGAATGAATATACCAATTTATTAATTTGTTATTTTCTTTATTTATTTTATTAATTTTCCTTCCTGATGGGGACAATATTAAAACATCTATAACTCATGAATATTTCATGTTCAAGCGTGTATAAATACTCTAACATTTCAGGTTAAATGTTTCCCATGATTTGTATCTTAAGTACCACTTAAAAATCAAGAGGTTTAGTATATCACACTACAGAACAGGAAATTAACATTGTAACCCAGGTGGACCCAGGAAATAAAAACCCAGTTTTCATCATACAATACAATATTGTACACTTTAACTGAATGCTGTTATAGAAAAAATATCTGTAAAATTTATGCCCCCTCATTCATTTTGTTTACGCCAGTTGCTAGTTACTGCACGTCATCCAGCAACCAATGACCTTTCTACCTGATTATTAATAAGAGTCACTTTCTTCTCATAAATAACCCACATATAAAGAATTATAACAAATCAGCTAAGGGTTCAGATGTTGATCAGGCAATACAATGTATGTGGTCTACTGACCAACTGACCAACATGTGCAAAACATTATGCCTCTCTTTTTTGAAGTAGGCATAAAATAAAATTGAGTGATTCCTCTCTTCCTTGAAGGGTGCATAAAATAAAATCAAAGTACTGAAAGTACTGAAATAGGTTATTATTTTGACAAAATAGCCATGGAATTCAAACTACTTCTATCTAACATATATGAAATACAAATAAATCAAATTAATGTAGATCTAAAAACAAAAAATAAACTTCAATTTCCAGCCTCTAAATAAATTCAAAATTAACATTCTAAATTTTATTTGTTGTATCTTCCGCACCAACTTGAAACAGAATCTATTGTCTGTTGTGCATTAACACTCATTTCAAAATAAAATGTCAGCATTTATGGAACCTACTTAAATTTTAACCAAACATGACACTGAGAACAGGTAAAATAAATTTTTTTCAAAGAGAAAAATGGCTGTGACTTAAAACAAATTTTATGGCTTGTAATATCGAACATAAAAAATCCTATTTAGGGCTATTAATGTGGTACATGAACATATACTCTGCCTAGACTAAATAAACAACCAAACAACGTTCTCTAGACTAAATAAACAACCAAACAACGTTCTCTATCTTGTATTAATTAACATAAATAACTGTATGGGGTGAAAGAGACAGTTTACCCAATGTTTATTGCTAAAGAAATAATTTTTCATCAACATAATTCGGGACTAAAGTCATAATGTAGCAAAACGATCTATCACCAATTTCTCTTATAGACATCAACACTTTCGGCAATGGATAAAACTTTGTTTTTCGTTGAAGACATCGTTTCTGTTTGAAATCCATTATGAACAGACCCATTACTCAAAAAGTCAGGTTTATACATCCCAATCTAATCGTGATTAACTTTAAAAGCTGTGATAATTGTTGTGTAAACAGCCAACAATGGACATGGCGATTTTCCACAACTCCCGCAGAATTGTAACATACAATGTTCGAGTTACCTCCCATTGCGATATCAATACACACAGTATACAAGTGATCTCCCACTGAAATTGAGCAGTCGCTGGTTATGTAAGGCATGTGATCACCATATAGGGTGTATAAATAAAGGAAATGGGGGAATTTCATTTAGGCAAGTTATGTATAGGGATTAGTTGACAAACACGTTACTCTGATAGTTTTCAAAATGGACAGGAACTTATTCATAATGAATTTCAAGTGCCATTTGCGTAACAAGCACCTCCTACTCAATCCTATCCCATCTAATCTGCTTTTATTTTCATTTTTCCATGGACCAGAAAACATACATATTCTTGAGAGTTCAATAGAAATTGATTTAGCTTCATGTTGGTATCAGCGATATGTAATTACTTCTATTTACAATCGCTGTATGCTTGTAGCTGTCAATATCAATATGATGAATGGCAGAGTAATACTGCAGTTTCTCAAGGCAGGCTCAACATCACTGGAATCTTATATAGTGGAATTCTATATTTATAAATAGATCGATGACGTTTTGTTGAAACTAACTAAATCGTATTGTATCATTTCGAAAGGCAGAAGTAAGTAAAATTATGTGGTATTACATTTAATGACTTAATTACATTTACACCAAAATATTTGAGTTTTCTGTAAAAGTTGAATTCTTGAGTTGGACTATTATATTTCACACGAAGTGCGAAGGTAACCTCCGTGACTCATGATAGACCTCATAGAAAAGTCAAAGTAAATACATAATTTTTTGCTATTACATAAAAACTCGTAATCAAGTTATTCTACCCTTCTTTGAAGATGGCATAAGATAAAATAAAGTGATTCTTTCCTTCTGCAAATATGGCATAAATTAAAATTCAGTTATTCTTCCCTTCTTTGAAGATGGCGTAAGATAAAATTAAGTGATTATTACTTACAGTTCAGGAATGTTATCATACTCCTTGCCATTCCAGTAATGTTTGAATCCACACGTACAGTTACTAGATGTGGATGGTGTAGATGTACGGTCTCCATTCTCATATTGTATACTACCATCGCCATTTATCAACCTAAAATTATCTCTATAATCAGAAAAAAAGTGTGATGAGTGCAACTGACAAGAACTTCGATCTTTGAACTCATTAACACCTGAAAAAAATGGACTCTTCTGTAAATCAATCACTTAGACCTGTCCAAATGTGTCTTTAATGGTGAATGAGTTAAGTATTTGAGGGTTCGGTAGTAAAGATTTTTGTTGTAATTATTACTACTTTCTTGTGTCATGGAAAATGCTCTCTATCACTAAGTAATCTGTGAATTATTTTACAAAGTGAAAACATCAGTGAAATATAAGGTTAAGAGACGCATTGCAGGTGTCTTTAGTATATAACAGAAAACCCCAACACCTAAATCGGCAAACATCTTCATACTGACAACAAAAAAATATGGCTTACAAAACAACGAAGAAACAGATAATCCCAGAAAATACAAAAATCCAATTTCAGTTAAGTCATAGGTTTTATTGTATCTTGGGGTCCACATAGCTGAATTATTGGAATGACTAACGACAATGTCTGATCACTAAATGATATGTCTGGTGAAATGTCCATGACTTGTGTAAAATGTCACAAAATTAGTGATCATAATTTAAAACTGGAATCAAAGTTGTGTGTGATTCCTTAATCCTTTCTCTCCTAAATATCGATTGTCTTGGACTGGTCTATGATGCCGAGGTATAGAAATGACTAAAAGATAAAGTAAGAGGAAGTACTATTTACACATACCCTTGACAAAATGAGCAGACACTCAATTTACATTTGGCCATGTCAGGTACCAAGACATCATTTTCTTTATCATATCCACACACCACACCTGTAAAACAAACAAAAGACATTTTACAACACCTATTTTGTTTGACATTGATTGATCTCCCATCTTGGACAGACATTATGTACCATTTTTCCAAGCCAGAATTTAGGGTTTAGACAAGCTGTGCATGCTATGACGTCAAAATTAATTTTATAACAAAGGACTTCTCTGTGATGAGAATACAGCAAATTGAAAGTTGCGTACAATTTTATTTACATGAGTAAATGTGTAATTGAAGAATGGGAGAAAAATAATCAAACATGGGTGTATTGGTGGAAAAGAAAATCTCAACCCTTGTAGTAGGAATCTGAAAGTCAAAACCTTGGAACACCCTCGGATTGGACAAGATACTAATCGTATCACTGGAGTGGAGATTTTCTTATCTACTTTATAAGCTTCTACTAAATTCTCATATTTAGTCTTCATACACACGTGAGTGAAATATCATTACAAAGACTGCTACTCAAACTATTGTTCTTATTAGGACTGTCATTGATGAGAAATTCTATATCAATATATCGAAGATTAAAAAGTATCGATATATCAAATAATTTGGTACTTCTATGAATGCATTCAAAGTAAAAATATTCATTGTAATACTTAGTTGTTTTATTGTATATTTGACCATCTGAAAATGAAAAAAAGCAATCATTGCAAGGAAAACATCATTTTTTTGAACAAATTGAACAATTAGAAAAAATAGTTCAATAACATGAAGTAAAACAAATGGAAAATGTTGGAAATTGTAAAAGAAAATACATCCTGTGTGATATTTTTATGAATTGATTTAACTGTATTATTAATTTTTATAATTTTATTATATTTGTATGTTTTTTTGAAGTTATTTATTTTGTTATTTTTATTTGATGAATTATTGTTGATTTTATATTTTATATTTATGTTTATAATTGAATTTATTATTATTTAATATTATTTTTTTTTGATTAATTGTTTGTATTATATTATTGTTGATTAATTTAATATATGAAATGAAAAAATTTTTATGTTTTATTTGTTGAAATTTAATGATATTTTTTATTTGTGTGTGTGTTGATAAATATGTGTATTGTTTTTTATAATATATATTTTATGATATTTATTTATTATTGTATATGATATATTGAATGATTTATTTTTATTGATGTTTGATTTTATTATTGAATATATTTTATATTTAAATGTAATAATGAAGATTATATTGATAAATTTATATAGTAACATTTTTTATGATTATATGTTTATATTTTATTAATTTTAATTTGAATTGAATATTATTTTTAATTATTGATATTTTTATATTTTTAAATGTATGTTTTTTGAATATTTTAAATGTTATATAATGCTTAATTTGGTTGAATATTGATGATATGAATGATTTTATGATATAATTATTTGAATATTAATTTATATTAATTGTTTAATCATGATTTTATTAATTTGTATAAAAAATAGATTTCTTATTTAAATATGATTGAAATGATTTGTTATCAAATGAAAATATTTTATTTATTGAATTTGATTATGAATTTGTATTTAATATTTATTTATATTTTATATTTAAGTTTTATTAAATGTGTATATTTAATTATTATATGATATTGATAATTCGTAATGAATTTTGTGTTTAATGAAAATATTTTTTTTGTTATGTATTTTGGAATTTTAATTTTGTAAATTATGTTATTTGATATAATTATGTATTAAATATGTTTTTTTATTATTGAATATAATTATGATATCATTTTTAATTTTCAAAATAAAAATTGATAATTTAATTTGTTTAATTAATTTAATATGTTAATGTATTATTTCTATGATTTTATTGTAATCTAATGATAGTAAATTTAATTTGATTATTATGATATATTAATTTTATGATTTTTATATAATTTGATATGTGTTATGTTATTATTATATATATATTTGTTGAATGATGATGATTTTGTATGATTTATTTTTTATTAATGAAATATATTTTAATATTAATTAAATGATATAATATTTGATGATTTATATGTTTTTTAATATATGTTTGTTTAATTGCTGATTATTGTTTTTGAATAATGTGAATTTATTATGAATCATTGATTATTTTGATTGTTATGTAATAATTGATTTTTTAATTGTGTTATAAATTTTTATGAATTCTTAATGAATTATTATTTATAATATGGTTTTTTATTTTATAATATGATTTTGTATTATTTTTGATTTTTTTTAAACCTTAATTATGATTTATTATAAATTGTTTGTGTATCGATATATCAAATATTTTTGGTACTTCTATGAATGCATTCAAAGTAAAAATATTCATTGTAATACTTAGTTGTTTTTTATTGTATATTTTTTGTTTTAATTTATTAATTTTACATTTTAATGATTTGATTTGTTGTATTAATTTTGATTTTTTAAATATATTATGATTGTTTATTAATATAATAAAATTGTTTATTGAATTAATTTGATTTTTAATGATAATATTTTTTTTATGATAATGTTTTAATATTTGATAATGTTGAAATTAAGATTTATTAAAATATATATATATATTGATTTTGATAAATAATGATGATATGAAATTGTGTTATGAATATTTGTTTGTATTGTTAATTGTTGATTTTTATTGATTGAATTTGAATTCTAAATGTGATTTTGAGTTTTTATTATATATGAGTATGAAGTATTGATGTATATTAATGTCTTATGAATGATATTTGATTGATTGTATGTATTTAATATGATGTTTGAAATATGATATTATTTATATATTATAAATAATATAAATGTTATTATTAATTTTATTGTAATATAATGTATTGGTTTTGAATATTATTTTGTTATTGATTATAATATGTTATTATATTGAAAAGAATTATTGTTTATGTATAAAATGTGTTAAATATTATGAAATTTTTTAATAATGTTGATGTTATTTATATTTTTTTATATTATTGTGTTTTATTGATTTAATTTGTATATTTGATTGTTTATTTTTATTAAAATTTTGATACTATGGTGAAATTGAAATTATATGATAATAATGATTATGATAAAATATATTATTTGATTATTATTTTTATAAATGTAATTATTTGTATTGATTATATTATGAAAATATATTATCTGTTCATTTTATTGTTTTTTGTTGATTTGTTGTTTAATTTTTTTTTATTGTGAAATTTGTTTTTATTTATTATTGTTTAATATGTGTTTATTATTCTATTTTTTTGTATTTTTTTTATTTGTTATGTTTTTGTTATTATATATTATTTTATATGTTATGATGTTTTTGATTTGGTAATGATTATAATTGATTTTATTTAATTGATTATATTATATTGATATATGATAATTATTATCTTTTGAATTGTTTATTAAATTGTTAGTTTTTATGTTTTTAATATTTTTTTATTTGTATATTTATGTTTGATATTGAATTTGAATTTATTTTATGTGTTTTTATGTTATATTTTGAGTTTGATATTATTGTTTTTATTGAAGTATTAATATTAATATATTATTAAATTAATTTTTTGAAAATGAAATTTGATAAAAAAATGTTTTTATTTATTTTGATTGGCCCCCCCCCCCATAAATGATATTTTTTTTAATATTTGATTAATGAAGATATATTTTATATTTATATTAATTTTTGGAATTTATTATTATTGATTTGAATAAAATATGATGAATTGTATTTTTTGATTTTAATTTTTATTGATTATATAAATTTGATTAATATATGATTTAATTATATTATATAATTTTTTAGATAAATATTATGATATATTTTTTTTTTTTATTTTTTTTGATTAATTATGTGTTTAAATTGTTGATGTTTGAAATAATATATTTTGTTTATTTGATGTTTATATGATAATGAAATTATAATATGATTATGTTGTAATTAAATTTATATTATGTATTTTTATTTATTTTTTATTTGTTTAATGTGAATTTTATATGTTAATAATATTATATTAAAATTATATAATATTAAATTGTTATATTTAATTTTTTTGTTGATGATGAAAATTGTTTTTAAATAATTTATATTAATTGATTATAATCGATGAATTGTGAATATGTGTATTTTAATGATTATAATGAATTATTTGTTATTTAAAATTATTATCCCCCCAAATTAATGTTTGTGTTTTTTTGAATAATAATATTTATAAATTGATATGATATTTTAATGTTTTTTTTTTTTAAATATATTATTATTAAATTTATTTGTTTTGTAATTTTTGATTGATGAAAGTAAAATTTTATTAATTATTTTATTTTATACCCCATTTTGTATTTTTTGAATAATGTGTATTTTGATTTTTATGAATGATTATTAATTTGATGATTTTTTGATTATTTTAATTATTTTTGAATTTATTTGTTATAATATTATGTTATGTTTATTACTGTAAAAATAAAATATCTTTTTTTTTTAAATGTTGAAATTAATTGTAATTTAAATGATAATTGAATTAATGAATCATATTATGTATGATTAATAATTATATTTTAATGATTTCTTGTTGATATATTTCTTTAATATTTATGTTAATTTTTATTTTTGATATTATAGTATATAATTGTATTAATTTGTAATTTTGAATTAATAAATTATATTTTTTTTTATTTAAATTTGAATAAATGTGTTTTTGTTTTGTATATTTTTTTTTATTTTATTTTTAATAAATTTTGTGCTTGGTATGTGATAATATTATTTGAATATATTTATATGTGATGTATTAAATTTAATTTAAATTTTGATCTTTTTATAATATTAATGATTTTTATTCTTTAAAATTTGTATTATAATTTTGTGAATAATTTTGATATATAAATATATTTTAAATTATATATAATGAAAATTTTGATGTTGATGAATTTTGTGTATTTATAATTTGTTTGAACTAAATTTTTTTCAATATTATTTATTTTTTATTATGATAATTTAAATATATTTAATTTATTAAAATATGAATATTATGGATATTATTAAAATAATCTTAATATTTAATTTTTTATATATATATTTTAAATGTTTTAAATGAATGATTATAATATTATATAATCCCCCCCATCCCCCATCTGTGTTTTGATATTATTAAATGTTGATATATTTTTTTGTGATGTTAATGAATGAATTTATATTGTTATATTGTTATTTGATTTATTATATTTGAATAATTTATTATATTTTATTTGTGTATTTTTTGTTATTTTTGTTTTTTTTTTTTTTTTTTATTTTTTTGTGTGATGATTGATATTATTGTATGAATTATTTTTTTATTATTTGATTTTTATTTATATTTGATTTTGTTATTTTTGATTAATTATGAAAATTTTTGTTATTATTACATCTGAAAATGAAAAAAAGCAATCATTTTGCAAGGAAAACATCATTTTTTTGAACTGATAAAATTGAACAATTAGATATTTTTTAATTTTAAAAAAAAATAGTTCAATAACATGAAGTAAAACTTGATTGTTTTTTTAATTATATGTGAATATTTTTTTTAAAATTTGAATAATATTAATTTTTTAATATATTTTATATTTTTTTTTTATATTATTGTTTTGATTTATATTGGTATTATGAAATTGTTTTTGATAATTGTATGAATGTGATATTTTGTATTATTTGATTTTTGTTTATATTTTAAATATATTTTATGATATTTGATATGTATTTGTGTATTTGATTTTTTATGTTGTTATATTGTATGTTTTTTATTGATTATATGAAATTGTTTATTTTTTTTTTTTTGGATTTGATGTGTTTATTTTTTTATTATAATGATTTTGTGTGTTATGTTATTTTTGTTTTGTATGATTGTAATTGCATGCATTTGTTTTAATATGATTTTAATGATTATGTATATTATATGATTTTTTTTTTATATGAAATGATATGTTTTATATGATTTTTATGTTTTGAAATATTTTTAATGAATGTTTGTTGATAAATATTTTAATTTTATATTTTTATTTAATTATATGATTTTTTTATTATTGGAAAATTAATTGTTTTTATGAATTTTTGATTTATTTATGTATTTTTGATTTTTATAATGGTTTATAATTATTTTAAATTATTGTTAATATGTATTTTTGTTATTTGATAAATGGTATATATTGATTGTTTTTTATTGTATTGATTTGAAAAATTGATATGTTTTATTAATGATTTAGTTTAATTTTATTTTTATAATGTTATATTTGAAATATTTTATAATAATTGATAATATAAAATTTTTATTGTATTTTTTTTAATTTTTTAATTTTAATTGATAATGAAATGTATCGATACTTTAAAAGTGTATCGATTACCGTATCGAATCAATTTGTGAATCGATATATCAATATCAAGTCTATCAATGACAGCCCTAGTTCTTATACATCTATAGATGTAGCGAAAGAACTGATTTCAAGACAAATTTTATGTGTGATGTCAATCTATTTCCCATATATACTGGGTTTTTCCACCCTATTGTAGGGGGCCAGAATAAAGCCCCATTCCCAAAAGTAAAGTCCAATACCAATGAATTTAAAGAGATTCTTGTATTTTTAAACAGTTTTGTGTATTTCTTATTTCCAAATTTTAGTAAAATGTTGCTTAATTCCAAATTCAAAAGGTTCAGGCTCCATTTCCAAAAGAGTGTGGAAAATCCCTGTATAATACAGGTGTCATTGAGTTGTTGCTATAGTAACATAAACTGTTAAATCTGTAATTTAACCATACACATCTGTAAATCAAGTAAATGTCTCGCCTTTTTAAGACGTTCTGTCAAAGATTATCGCAGGGCAGGTCAAAATTCCATGTTTGCTTTAATGTTTGTTTTTTGGCTGTTACTTGATGAGTTGAACATAATGCACCAAAATAAAAACAAACAAAAAAAACAAGAATTCTGAGAGTATTAAGTGATGAATCAAAACATGTTCCAAAGTAGTAATATCATTATCAAGTGAGTGGTGAACAAAACTTTAACAAAATTCTTATCAAAAAGACTGGGGAATGATGGACGTGGGCAGACAACTGACCAAATGATGGATGTGGACAAACCTACATGTTTCACTGGTAAGGGACTAAAAACTGAAAAGACTGTAACTTGACATTTATCTGCATGGATTTTACGCAGTTTGAAATGTCCGAAAGAAACCAACGATAAAGACCACATGATATGGATATGCCAGATATTTGATCTACCTTGCTGTTGGAAGGAATATTTTTTATCTGCCCTTAAAGGACCGTGAATTTGTATTGCCATGTTATACAGGCTTCCACCTTTGCGGAACCACTCTTGTGGCACCTGGTACTCTATCAATGCCTCACAGGTCAGACAGCGGTACAATGTTTTCCTCTGGACTGACTGCTGTGTGGTTTTTCTGATCTGGTCCATGGGTACACCAACAATTCCTAAAATGTAAATATTGATCAGATGTAACTTGAAATCCTCCCTGAGAAGAGACTTTAGATTTACAAAATGGACAGACTTTAAAAACATGAACTACACTTTACAGTAGGTCTATTTATGTATGTGCAAAATATTTTAATTTTGTTGCTCTTCTTGTAAAATATAAGTCATGTCCAACGTCAAAAATCTTAATTTAAATCTGGAGACAAAAAAAGAAATACCTTCACCTTTCTATCATCTTTTAAAATATCATATCCTGAAATATCAAACTGAAATTTTAAATAATCACAAAACCATGACATTCCTGTCGTGCAGTTTGGCTACATTGGAAGTTGTATGCCAGTCATGTAGTTTGACTACAGTAATAGTAGTACAGTGGAACCTGTCTTGAAAGACCACTCCTACTGCCACTGAAATGTGGTCTTAAAAGACAGGTGGTCTCTCAAAACAGGTTTTATTTAAAGGATTATTGAAAAAAGTGGTTTTCAGAAAGTGGTTTCAATAGACAGGTGGTCTTCTACGACAGTGGTCTCTGAGGACAGGTTCCACTGTAGTAGTGTAGTTTGGCTACATGTACTTTGGAAGGTGTAGAATTCCTAACCACAATTACTGGTAAATATGAAAATTGTTTGGACTGACAGATGAACAATAATTACAATCAACATCTTTGTAAACAAAGATTACAAAGCTCACCTCACAACATTTTTACATCACCCAATTAAACTGACCATAACAAATGCTTTTAACCGTGCATTGAAAATAGACTAGGTCTACAAAAAAGTTATTTTTACAAAACAAAATAGATCAATAATCCTACAGCTGAGGTATGGGATGTGCTTAGAATCAAACGATATATATTTTTTCTTTTCGTTACCCAGAGTTATCTCCCATGTCAGCAGGTATAGATTGTGACGTCATGTATACCTGCTACAAGGGGTGGTAACTCTGGATAACAAAAATACCTATATACCATATAAGGTTTGTTAATATATGAGCAGTAGAAGCAGGTCAACTTCTTAACCACACCCCAATGCTGATGTTGACACCAGGGTGATAACATTAGCCCTCCTCTACCTCAACTGAGCAAAATGTAGATTTGGATATATATTAAAAGTACAAGAATACTACAAACCAGATGATTTATACAAATACTGATGAACATCTGCGACCAGTTTGGGCTGTACTCCGTACTTCTCCAGATAAACTTCTTCCATGGCAGACACAAGCTGTCTGATATACCTATCCTGAAATAAAAGATGTTATACTGAAGAATCTGGCATCAATCATGACACCTAAGTGATTTTGAATAATAAAGATGGCCACTGTGGAGAAAGTGGACACCAAAAGAGCAAACATTTCCAATTCTATATTAACTTCAGTATTAGAATTCAACTGTGTTTTTATTTTTTTTTTAGCAAAATTAATTTTGTGATTTGTAGATTTAATATAAATACTTTCTGTCATCAAAATATTGCATAGAGTTATGTCCCCTTCTGGAAGTTCTTTTATGGTTAACAGCCATAACAAGATTTAGAGAATTGTAGATGTAATACTTACTGACAGACACTTGTCACCACCAATAACACAATGACCTTGATCATCAAACTGTATGTATTTGTCAATCAATATTGCTGGCATCCCCCATGCTTTCTGTATCATGTATCTGGGCAAAAGTGGCTGTGGTCTCCCTAATGCAGATTATCAAGAGAACAAAAATACATATAAATTCAGAACTGTACTCTTTAACAGAGAAAAAATAAAGTCTACAACAATATCGTCATTAATTGAAAGGCCTTGTGGGAAAAACTTCTACAACAAATTTTAATATAGGTATAGAAAATGTATTTACTGGGTGTATGCTTATCAAAGAATAGGTCATAATTATATCAGAACTGATTAAATTTCCAATCAAATTAAAGATTAGGTTAGTCAAATCTTTTATTTTGAATTTTAATCTAGACATGAAAATTATGGACTGTATCAAGAATGAATTAAGTCAATTGACATGTCCAAACGGCAATTGAACTCAAATGTTTACAGTGGTAAAACAAACACATGTTTTATTTACAAATATCATGTGTGTATTTAAAGGGGCAAACCACACTGGAGCTTACCTTATTTTCACAAAGAAATAGGAAAACAAGATTTTTTTATGCCTCGCCCTGTGTATAGCTCTTAATTGTTATTGTACATCATGTAGCAGAACAAAATGAAATATTTTTTTTTTGTAGACACAGCCAATGCCCTTTTAACTGGGAGATATGATTAAATACTGGACATAGTGACAAATGTTTTTTATCACAAACCAAATTCCAAGAAAAGGAACAAAACACTCTGTAGAATTGCAAAAAAGCCTACGTCAGTTTCAAGCGAAGCAGGAAAATTACATACTATTGTCTTACACACTGTTGTCATACACACTGTTGTCATACTGTTGTCTTACACACTGTTGTCTTACACTGTTGTCTTACACACTGTTGTCTTATAAACTGTTGTGATACATACTGTTGTCTTACACACTGTTGTCTTACACACTGTTGTCTTATACACTGTTGTCTTACACTGTTGTCTTACACACTGTTGTCTTACACACTGTTGTCTTACACACTGTTGTCTTACACTGTTGTCTTATACACTGCTGTCTTACACTGTTGTCTTACACTGTTGTCTTACACACTGTTGTCTTATACACTGTTGTGATACATACTGTTGTCTTATACACTTTTGTCTTACACACTGTTGTCTTACACTTGTCTTATACACTGTTGTCTCACACACTGTTGTCTTATACACTGTTGTCTTATACACTGTTGTCTTACACTGTTGTCTTACACTGTTGTCTTACACACTGTTGTCTTATACACTGTTGTGATACATACTGTTGTCTAATACACTGTTGTCTTACACTGTTGTCTTACACTGTTGTCTTATACACTGTTGTCTTACACTGTTGTCTTATACACTGTTGTCTTATACACTGTTGTCTTACACTGTTGTCTTACACACTGTTGTCTTATACACTGTTGTGATACATAATGTTGTCTTACGTACTGTTGTCATACTGTTTTCTAACTTGCTATACTGTTGTCTTACACTGTTGTCTTACACACTGTTGTCTTATACACTGTTGTGATACATACTGTTGTCTAATACACTGTTGTCTTACACTGTTGTCTTACACTGTTGTCTTATACACTGTTGTCTTACACACTGTTGTCTTATACACTGTTGTCTTATACACTGTTGTCTTACACTGTTGTCTTACACACTGTTGTCTTATACACTGTTGTGATACATAATGTTGTCTTACGTACTGTTGTCATACTGTTTTCTAACTTGCTATACTGTTGTCTTACACTGTTGTCTTACACTGTTATCATACAGTTGTGTTACACAGTTGTCATACAGTTGTCTTACACAATTGTCATACAGTTGTTTAACACAGTTGTCATACAGTTGTCTAACACTGTTGTCATACAGTTGTCTAACACACTGTTGTCATACAGTTGTCATACTGTTGTCTTACACACTGCTGTCTTACATACAGTTGTCATACTGTTGTCTTACACATTGTTGTCATACTGTTGTCTTACATACTGTTGTCATACTGTTGTTTTACACTGTTGTCATGCTCTTGTCTTTCACTGTTGTCATACAGTTGTCTTACACAGTTTTCATACAGTTGTCTAACACAATGTTGTCATACAGTTGTCTTACACATTTTTCATACAGTTGTCTAACACACTGTTGTCATACAGTTATCTTACAGTTGTCATACTGTTGTCTTACACACTGCTGTTTTACATACAGTTGTCTTACATACTGTTGTCATACTGTTGTCTTACACATGTCGTCATGTAGAATTGCAATAAAGCCTACGTCAGTTTCAAGCGAAGCAGGACAATTACATACTATTGTCTTACACACTGTTGTCATACACACTGTTGTCATACACACTGTTGTCTTACACACTGTTGTCTTACACTGTTGTCTTATACACTGTTGTGATACATACTGTTGTCTTATACACTGTTGTCTTACACACTGTTGTCTTACACTGTTGTCTTATACACTGTTGTCTTACACTGTTGTCTTACACACTGTTGTCTTATACACTGTTGTGATACATACTGTTGTCTTACACATGTCGTCATGTAGAATTGCAATAAAGCCTACGTCAGTTTCAAGCGAAGCAGGAAAATTACATACTATTGTCTTACACACTGTTGTCATACACACTGTTGTCATACTGTTGTCTTACACACTGTTGTCTTACACTGTTGTCTTACACTGTTGTCTTATACACTGTTGTGATACATACTGTTGTCTTATACACTGTTGTCTTACACACTGTTATCTTACACTGTTGTCTTATACACTGTTGTCTTACACTGTTGTCTTATACACTGTTGTCTTACACTGTTGTCTTACACACTGTTGTCTTATACACTGTTGTGATACATACTGTTGTCTTATACACTGTTGTCTTATACACTGTTGTCTTACACACTGTTGTCTTATACACTGTTGTCTTACACTGTTGTCTTACACACTGTTGTCTTATACACTGTTGTGATACATACTGTTGTCTAATACACT
Source organism: Atrina japonica (assembly GCA_030159075.1). Lineage (NCBI taxonomy): Eukaryota > Metazoa > Mollusca > Bivalvia > Pterioida > Pinnidae > Atrina > Atrina japonica. The sequence continues at coordinate 874,290 of BROG01000102.1, read as the reverse complement.
TGCTGTCTTTGTTGTCTTACACTGTTGTCTTATACACTGTTGTCTTACACACTGTTGTCTTACACTGTTGTCTTATGCACTGTTGTCTTACACTGTTGTCTTACACACTGTTGTCTTATACACTGTTGTGATACATACTGTTGTCTTACGTACTGTTGTCATACTGTTTTCTAACTTGCTATACTGTTGTCTTACACAGTTGTTATACTGTTGTCTTACACTGTTATCATACAATTGTGTTACACAGTTGTCATACAGTTGTCTTACACAATTGTCATACAGTTGTTTAACACACTTGTCATACAGTTGTCTAACACACTGTTGTCATACAGTTGTCTTACAGTTGTCATACTGTTGTCTTACACACTGCTGTCTTACATACAGTTGTCATACTGTTGTCTTACACATTGTTGTCATACTGTTGTCTTACATACTGTTGTCATACTGTTGTTTTACACTGTTGTCATGCTCTTGTCTTTCACTGTTGTCATACAATTGTCTTACAGTTTTCATACAGTTGTCTAACACACTGTTGTCATACAGTTGTCTTACACAGTTTTCATACAGTGGTCTAACACACTGTTGTCATACAGTTATCTTACAGTTGTCATACTGTTGTCTTACACACTGTTGTCTTACACACTGCTGTTTTACATACTGTTGTCTTACACATGTCGTCATACTGTTGTCTTACACTGTTGTCTTACAGTTGTCATACTGTTGTCTTACACAGTTGTCTTACATATTGTTGTCATACTGTTGTCTTACACACTGTTGTCTAACACACTGTTGTCATACAGTTGTTTTACAGTTGTCATACTGTTGTCTAACACAGTTATCATACTGTTGTCTAACACTGGTGGATTTGTTTTTGGTTTGATTGCTGTTTTACATCCCATCACAATGTTTTCACTTATAGTTACACTGTATATTGAGATTTAGGTCATGTACTACAAATTTGGACCTGTGCTATTCTGTCTTTTCATTAGTCAGAGTTACCGCCCCATGTAGCAGATATTGATTGTGAATTCATTTGTTTGTGTGTAAAATGAGAAAAGTTATCAATTGTGACATCATATATTAGTGTGAAAATGACGTTGTTTTCTCATGTAAAAACATGACTACACAATCAATACCTGCTGACATGGGAGATAACGCTGACTAATGAAAAGACAGAATGGACTGACGTCAATGCAGGGAGGGGTCTTTTACATGCAATGCCTTTCGCAACACAGGCCCTTGGTTTTAAGTCTCATCTGAAAGATCCATGACTTCCACTTCACATGCCAAGTGCTTGGCAGAGTCACTACCATTTTTGTTTTTGGTATGACCCGGTCCGAGAATTGATCCCGGGACCTTTCGCTTGCGAGTCTAATGCTCTACCATTAGACCACCTCAAGTGGTTCACACTGGTGGAACTATTTATCCTATGCAGGCAAAAAATAAATAAAGATTTGTTTGATGTGATCCACCTAAACGGCCCCAACCCAAAAGTTTTATTCAGGCAGTTTTGCCAATTTATTTTTTTCTACTTTTCAAAAATTCACTGGTCGGGTCACATAATACAAACATTTTTCAGACTTGCCAACCTCTAAAAAATTTCATGGGGGAGATTTTTCAATCTCATGGGGGAGACTCTAAATTTTAGTAAGAATTGATAGGAAAACATAAATTTTTCATGGAGGAGATTTTTCGTGAAGAAATTATCAAAATTTTACATGAAAAATAAGGAGTCTCTCTATTTATGGGGGAGACTTGGCAAGACTATGGCCTTGCAATACATGCTAGTGTGTTAGAATAATATGTAAATGAGAAAGTGTTAGACATAACTTACCCATTACCCCTACAAGTGGTATATAATGGTTTCTACCAGAACTGCTCCAGGCAATACAAAGAGGCTTGTAATAAATATGTAAATGAGAAAGTGTTACACATAACTTACCCTTTACCCCTACAAGTGGTATATAATGGTTTCTACCAGAACTGCTCCAAGCAATACAAAGAGGCTTGTTTGCTGTTCCATCTGAACTGCAGCATTCTGATGGAGGAACCATTCCCGGCAAAAACACACCTAAAAGACATCACAAGAAACATTTAGGTGTAGTTTATCACACAAACACACGCCCACACACACACACACAATCATTATCATAGATGACATTTAAATGAAACCATACATGTACTCGTACTTAATGACATCACCATCACAAAAATAAAATCAAATTATTCTGATGAAAAGCTGCAAATTTCATACAAATTTATATATCAATCAGGGATTTTCCATCCTATCATGTGGGGCTGAAATAAGGCCCCGTTCCCAATGTAAAATTAATGCATTTTTTCCCAATCTGCAGTCAAAATTTCCCAATCAAAATCAAATGACAATGAATTTGAAGAGATTCTTGACTTTTAACATACTTTGGTATATTTCTGGATATTCCAATTTCAATAAATTGTTGCTAAAATTCCCAATTCAAAAGGCCCAGGCCCCATTCCCAAAAGAGTGTGGAAAATCCCTGTCAATCTACATGTATATAAAGAAACGACAAAGAACAGAGAATAAATATGAATATACATGTAAAAGATGTCTCATATGGATTTGCATGTGCAATATATGTCTATCCAATACTGTAGGGCATTTTTAAAGTTCTGCAATTCAAAAATATTCCTTTGAAGTTCCCACTGCCATAAAGTACAAAATGATACAGCTAACCTGTTACAGAAATTAGATGTTCTACATGTATAACAGTTTAATATTATTATATCTTTGCAACTTTCTATTTTTTTTATCCTAAATGCATGTATATGTAAAGTAGCTAGCACACTCCAACTTGAATAAAAATGTACCTGAATAGTCTCCTAAACTTTGCATGCCACTAACTGAATCCAGCAAAATGATTGGTCGCTTCAAAACATTGGCCAATCCAAAGACATGTATATTCCTAAGTCCTAGTGGCTCCCCATCACATGGACGGTAATCAGGATCACATTCTTGGATAATGACATCCCACTCATTCACATCAATAAATTCCTTAAACAGTTCTTTATATTTGTCTAGATTTGTTTTAAAGTGAGTCAACAAATTCCATCTAAGGGCATGCCAGAAGAGTTCCCTTCCAACCAATGCTCTAGAGACAGCATGAACGAGACAGTGACCATCCCCATCAGCGTGAATTGGGACAAGTCGTTCTTGACCTTCATTAATGTCCTTGATAACATTCAGGGTATCTGATAAGTATCGGATACTACCTGTTCTATCTCTGCCGTACCCGTTAACATCAAGATTTTCTTCTTCAATGAGAAATGCTCGACTTCCCAGAATCTTTCCACAATCAAAAATTGCTGGTTGTGATAATTCAGTCAGGAGCTTAGCTTTTCCTGTCTTTTTGTCCATTCCATATTCTGTCAATATTGGTGAAATTAATTTACAAACATAATTTGAAAGTCCTAAAACTTTCACATTATCTGCACCTTTTTTCGGTTTTACACTCCCTAGCAGGATGCTTTTCAGAATATTGTGAAGGGCAATACTCGGACTTGTGACCTCAGCCACATTTTGTATGGATGACTTTTCATGTCGCTGACCACAGCTTGTGCACTCTATGCTTTTGTCATAAGCTGGGAAAAATAATCTAGCCCTACACTGGCCATCTGGACAGTTGCCACATAACAATTTGTAGGAGTCCTCACTTCTCTGATCACCGCTACTTTTCTGCATTATACCGGAATGGCGTGCTGCATGTCAGTCTTTAGGTTAGAGGCACTGGCTCTGCTACATGACCAAACAATCTGTCAAGGCTTGAATGTATATCTTTTAAAGTCTTTTGTTTCCTTGATGATTTTTTTTCCTGAAAAATTATCAAAGAAAAGACATAAAATAGGAAAAACAAGGCAGTCGCCCACCAGTTTAATCCTAAGAAAGGGTGATAACTCAGATTGGGTTCCACATGTAATTTCCCTATGCCAGTGTAAATACAAGTGAACATCTGTATCTCTACATGGAATATACATATAACTCACCAACCCCTGAAAAACTATGGACTCTTCTGTAAATCAGTAAGTTAAAAGTCAGACCAGTTTAAAGGTGTCTGCAGGGATGAATGGGTTCACAAGAGGCCCAAGATCGCACATCTGAGAACCATCTACAAATGTTGAAAGACCAAGTCTGGCCAAGAAACATAAATATTGCCGTTTTAGGATATTCATAAAAAAAATATAGAAATTAAATTTCAGCAAAATTCTTGCATAAAAACATTTCTTCACCTAATTACAAGTAAAACACATTAATGAATGCATCAAAGTGAATGCAAAGGGAGATAATTGAGGAAATCATGCAAAAATGAATGAAAATGACTAAGTCTGAAAAAACCTCAAAAACGCATAAAAAATTCACATTCAAATTTCTATATAAAATACAAATTACTTAGAAACAATCAATTTTTCAATTCATGTTGTAGTTCTGGAGAAGGAGATTTTTAAAGATGGGTACTTTTTGGGACCTATTCTGTCCCGCCCTGGATCCACCCCTGGGTCAATCTGGCTGAAAACTAAACTATCAAATTGGTAAAGGTCCTTGAGCACTTGCTGCTTCCTGTCAAGTTTTGTCAATAAACCTTCAGTGGTTTTGAAACAAAAGCTGATAGTGTGAAAAATGCACTCCCCCTTTTTTTCTACAGTCTTAAAAAATTCATAAAAAATTCTAGAAATTAAATTTCAGCAAAATTCTTGCAGAGAAACATTTCTTTGCCAAATTACAAGTAGAATACTTAAAATGAATGCATCAAAGTGAATGCAAGGGGAGATAACTGAGGAAATCATGCAAAAATGAATGAAAATGACAAAAGTCTAAAAAGCCCTCAAAAGCATAAAAAATTAATATTCCGATGTTTATGAAAAATACTAACTTAAATCATACATCCATGTAGATCACTCAGAAACAATCTGTTTTTTTCAATTTATGCAGCGGTTCTGGAGAACAAGATTTTTAAGGAGGGGTACTTTTTGGAACCTATTCTGCCCCGCCTGGATCCACCCCTGGGCCAATCTGGCTGAAAAGTACAAACTTGGTAAAAAACTTTGAGCATTTGCTTCCTGTCAAGTTTCATAAAAATTCCTTCTGTGGTTTTGAAACAAAAGCTGAGTGTGAAAAATGCACCCACTCCCCTCTTTTTTACAGTCTTAAAAAATTCATAAAAAATTCTAGAAAAAAATTTCAGCAAAATTCTTGCATAGAAACAGTTTCTTCACCTAAATACAAGTAAAACACTTAAAATGAATGCATCAAAGTGAATGCAAGAGTAGATAATTGAGGAAATAATGCAAAAATGAATGAAAATGACAAAGTCTGAAAAGACCTCAAAACGTCAAAAATCAATATTCCAATGTTTATGAAAATTACAAACTTGAATCATACATCCATGTAGATCACTCAGAAACAATCCGATTTTCAATTCAGGTAGCAGTTCTGGAGAAGAAGATTTTTAAAGAGGGGTACCTTTTAGGACCTATTCTGTCCACCCTGTACCCACCCCTGGCCCAATCTGGCTGAAAACTGCAAACTTGGTAAAGGACCTTGGGCACTGATGGGGAGTGATCACAATAGCTCATTTGAGCCTTAGACTCAGGTGAGCTAATAAACATCTAATAACCATAGCACTGTACAGGAGGAAAATAACTCACAAATGTTAACATTTACTATAGTCATGGTGTTGATAAATATGTGAATACATGTATAAGAAACATGTCAATAAGTCTCGATTTCAGTTATGTAAAAAATTAATTCAGTATGGGCTGTCATTGTAAGACCAAGGTGATAATGGGCTGTCGTGTCATTGTAAGACGGTATTAAATTTATGCTGCTCCTAGTCTGCCAATTAAAATAAACAGCTAATATGTTAAGGAAAGAGATATATGTGAAAATTACAACCTATAGAATAAAATCCCTACACACCGAGTAGTATAAAATCTAATCTTAAAAATTTGGGGAATAAATGTACTTGTATACATTGTATGTATATTGGACATGTATACTTGTAGTTCACAAATAACCTCTTTATGGTTAACATGTTTTAACTTTCATATTCATTGTCATTGCATCAATTCTATTAATACATTAGATATGTGTTGGCAAATGGCCAATTTATATATACTAGTATATTTACATTGTGTTACATCTCCATTTATATAGAACTGAACAGATATAATTGTGAAACACAAAAACCCCCGGTTCAAACTGTATCACAGTCCAAACTTTAAATATTGCAATGTCCTACACTTTTACCACACCCCACCCCCAGGGGCATGTGATGGCAGTGAAGTGTGTGCAACCCTTAGATGAACTTATAGTCTATGTTTGGTTACTGTTTGACTATCCAAACTTGAAATATTGCACTTTATATGTAAGCGGGGCGGAATTACAGACAGACAGACAGGCAGATAAACAAACAGACAGACGATCCAAACACTACATGCATATGCCCCGGTGGACCTTTCAGGCCCGGGGCATAAAAAAGAAAAACAAAACTAAAATCATAAGTCCATCAATGGTTGAACCAAAACTACATGTATGTTTATATATGTACTGCATCAGTATTTGTAAACTATTAGAATTGTAGCTACATGAACATGTAATTTTTAACCCAAGATTAATATGGTTATTATAGGGGCATTAGCAGTGGGTTTTTTTTCACTACTTAGATCGATATACAATAACAAAAATGAGATATGACAGGCATAAAAATTCCTAAATTCCCATAGGGTACACTGATCGTAAGTCTTACGCGATCTAAAGTCGGACATATTCAAACCTGTTTTAATAAAGCCTTTTTTTGTAACAGCCTTATTACCTTCATATACAACAATGTAGAATCGGTCCGTTTCCTAAGAATGACCCTTTTTTTGTCAACCGCAAGTTCCCACTCTTTTAGACATTTGAGCTTACAAAGGAAAAAAGAATGCAAAAATTTGAAGAGCCTAAATGTAATTTTTCTCATGTTCAAGCATTTTGATCATTCCATTACTATTTATGTTAATGCCTAAGGATAAAAAAATACAAAATTGAAAATGTTAACTGTTGAAAAATTATACAAAAATCAGGTTAAATGAATCGTAATTTAGAGTATTTTAAGATCAAACTTATATGCTTAAATTAATATAAAGTCGGAAAATGAAAACATTGAATTTGATCATAAGTCAAACATGATTTTAGAAGACACTAAATCATCCAGATCATTGTAAAACTACGGTAATCATTTTATATCATTTTATTTGTCATTTATCTATTTGTTTATAGGTCTTTATTGAAAAATGTTCAAGTTTTGATATGAAAACATATACAGACCCAATGTCTTTTTGTCTATTTTTCTGACCTCTTTCATATTCCCTGACAATTTTTTAATTTATCACTTGTTCTCAATGGGTCATGGCCATAAAGTGTGTCAGCCCTGGACTGTAGTGATACTCCTAATGTTTCGCTGACCCACACCCAAATGTTTAAAATATGGACTTACAGTATACAGACAGCTAAATTTACATATTAATTAATGGTAATTTCGTAGCTAAGCAATTACAGTAAAATCAATGGCAATTATAATTTGGCAACAGAATTGAAAATACCCACTGCATTCAGAAATGATGAGTTTTCAGTATTGTACTCAAGTACTCAAAAAGTTATCTGAGCACTGGTGTTGTCTATTCTGTCAATCACGATGCAGTGTACTGGTATTGTACCTTTTATCGGACAGTACCACACTTATAATGAAAAAGATTTTTTGTACACATTGTCTGTGTTTAAACAATAAATAGAAGATTAAAACATGTGTGACAAAAATTGAGGTTGATAATTTCAGTACAATCATGTGGTCACTCATCGTTCTATCATACTATCCAACGTTTTCTTTTCACAAACCAGGGGATAATGATGTCACTCTCTCAGTGTACATGTAAATACATACTGTATGAGAATAGGTCCTCCTGTAGTCACAACTACGGCATTCAGATTGGGTTTTTAAAATGGGGTAAATTCATTGTTTTGTATTTTGCAATAAAACTTATCAGATTTTATTGCATCTAAAGATAACTTATGATGATAAAAAAATTCAAAGTTATTCCAACAGTTGAACTGACAATATTTGGTAAAAACCTTGCTTTTCCTTCAGTAAATGGTACTGATCGAGTCAGTAGATTACAGTTATTCTCATTAAATTAAGTTTCCCCAGATATTGACATCTTGTGCACATCTAAATGGAGTTCAGAATGACATATGTTATCACATAATGGATAATGCCAATGAGTAATCACAAACTGACTATTATAATTATATAAATAAAAAATAAATAAAATCAATAGTTGACACTGACAGGTCACCATCACAATGAAAAACAATCCACATATAAGTTAACCATTCTCTTGGACTTTTTATGAAATTCCATTCATAATACGAACAGAAAATTCGCGGACATTCTATATTTCCATTCAAACCATGATACAATACCATTTGATTAAGTCAGTGATAAATTTAAAGGGGAATTATTGATTCGTTGACATGGTTTGAAATGCCATTGGTCAAAAGACCTCTCGAGAGTCTAGTTCTATTGCAAGCAGTATAGTAGGAATATTCAGTTAGACAAACCTTTCCCCAATGTAAACACCGTCTAAATGGTCTTCCAGTATGTTGTCACGAGCGTTTTCAAAAACGCACTTACGTTTCCGTTGAATTTGCTGCTTTCGATTTCATCGCTTGTCAATCACCGGAAGTAAAGTCTGTTTACACTTTGCTTGTTTCAAAAGCCCTGATTGGTCAATAAAGAGAACGAAACTTAGTATTCTATCTTCTCGTCTTTTTATATATAAACTTGTCTTCTTTTCTCGCTAATTTTTTGTCATTTTCAACACAGTGTATATATTATTTCAAAACATTTTCTTTACGTTTTTAATGCACATCTTTTATTTTCCATTTATCCAATCGTCATCGTTATAACATATAGCGGTCAAAATGGCAACGGAGAAGAAGCCGAAGAAGGGAATTCTCAAATCTACATCAAGTTTTGACAAACCCGATGAAGTGGAGCGTGAAAGAAAGATATGTATATATATTGTGTAAACAGTATTTAATTTTCATCAGAAAAGAAGCCTTTGTACAGGTTTATAATACTGTTATGAACCCATTTTAGGCAGGGCCAAATAAATTTCTTCTCTCACTTAAGTTTGACACAACTTATGCAGTCGCTGTCACTAACACTAGTGATTCAAATTTCTAATCATTTACAGAGTCCTGGTATAAGACTTTTTTTAAAATGCCCCGTCAAACAAGTAGTTAGAAAAGCAAATTATTTGAATCAAATATTCACATTTGTCTGAAATGATAATCTATATAGAATCTAGAAAAAAAATCTTAAGAATTATTGTTTTATTAAAAAAGGGCAGCACGATTTACCCAAAAAGATCCCCAAAAATACCCCCAAAACATCCTAAATGACCCCAAAAAAAACCTCCATAATGACCCCTTAAACACACAAAAACATTTAAAAACGTAGCAATTTTAGCAATCTTATTGTAATATGATGAATATTTTTCACTTTGATAATGCTGTTTTTGTAACGTATATCCTATGCGGTATAACAAGTGACTACACTTGTCCGTGGGTAAGCTTCTGTTTCCTTGCAGAGGTGTAAAATGGCAAGCAAATATATACAGATAAATTTACCAAAACTAAACACAGGGTAACTTATTTACATACTAGGATCAGAAGGCTGTGGGCAAGAAAGTGAAAAACGTGTACGTATACGTATGGTTGTCAGGTCTACTTAACAACCCTAAGTACTGGGAATATAGTCAATGGTGTTATATACATAAATTATTTACTATGTATTTACAGTATTTTGTGCCGGCCTTATGAGGTTACTGCGGCTCTGTTCGGGCCTGCACCTCTTAACACTCTCCACTGTAAACACAGAATCTTCTAGAGACATTCACGGCTCTATTCGGGCCTGTATCTCTATCAGATTATTCTGCTCTTTATTAAGTGTATGCTTTATTATTATCTTTATTATAATTATTTATTCTTATCTTTATTTATTCCTTACCTTTATTGCCTTTTATCCGTCGCTTTTTAGCACACCACTGATTCTGAAGCGATACCTAAAGTTGAGTCCATTATCAGATATCAAGGGGTGTTTACGGACTATTCTATTATTTGGCAAAATCTTGATCTTTAAAACACTTGACTGTCATGGACTATTAACACTTGAATGATCAATGCATGTTTTTGATATATACGATTTCACTACATTTTCTCCAATTTCACGACATATTTTTGAAAACATAATATAATCAGCATGACATTTTAAAATGTACCAGAATGTTACTTATATGGGACGATAATGACGTTTAAGACATATGTAATCATTATTTTCCACATTAGGTAGAATTTTTATAATATAAATTTGACATGAAATATGAAAAAATATTTCAGGAATCGTGAAAGCAAATAATTAAAGAAGACCGATTTGGCTCTTCATTTTACTAGATGACAGTGTCCGTAAGTTCCATGAGAAATGAGAAATGTTGATTTTTTTTTTTAATTTCTAGCTGTCTATGAAATATTTATACAGAAGAAAATGTATTTAAAATGATTATTGATGTAAACTTATTTCGATTTAATTGTTTTTGGAGGGTTTTTTTTTTGTGTTTTATGGGTAGTTTTGGGGGTTTTTTTTGGAATAAATCGTGCCGCCATTATTTTAATGAACACGATGCTGTCAGGTGGAGTTGCGCACTTAAGCATTTACCAGTTAATTTACTTACAGTTAAAACTGCAGTCACATCTACAATTTTGTCAAAACAAAAGATTACCTAATAATCATTCAAAACATCCTTATAATCATTCAAAACATATAAAAATTAATGCCAAAATTCTGTTTTTAACACTAATATGTAACTGCAAATAAATACCAACTGACCGTTTTCAAAGGATGCCGCCATGTCCGGTGGAGCCATACAGTGAATATGACTGGGTTGTTTACAGTTTATAACAAGGACCAATAAGTATGGAGGTCCTTCCTAATTTGCATATATACCGATTGCATCATTTCATAATCGCAAGAGGCTTGCAGTCGATCATCACGGTTGCTTCATTTGGATTAATTAATCTGGTCAGGCCATTTAAACAAACAAAGAGCATCTTAAAGCTCATTTTATGCTCTTTTAATAGTAAATATGATGTTTCGTTGGAATGGTATTTCTTACTTTTGGTTTTAAAACCAAATTAAATCCCCAGCTAAAAAATTCAAAATCTCCAGTTGTGGCATAGCAGTTGAACTGATTTTTATCACTTGTATGAAAATGCGGGAAAAGACATAGTTTGGGAGCCTACATGTATCTGATATCGCAAGGGCAACAACTTTACCACAAAGTGATATCAAAGTTTAGTTGTGACTTCAAATATTAAGAACACTTATACATGTACTTCCGGAACATATGTCTCCAAAATATTTGATTTGGATATGTTTATAATAAAAAATAAAGATTACTGGTCAAGCATCTGATTGAAGTTGCTATGGTTCTGGCAATTTGTTAAGGCCAGGCACAAATTCCCAGTGTGAGCAGATTTTTTACTATTAGTAGTAGTACGGGTACCCGGATGTAGTATGAAAAATGTGACCTCCTCTACATATATGAAATATCTATTTATAGTATTAATAATGTTTGAATTTTGATGAGAATGTTGAAAGTGATAATATATAAGTTGAGTTGTTTTTTACCTAATCTTGGATCTTGATTTTTCATGCCCTACTTCAACCATGTTACCCATAGCGATTTCCGGTAAATCTATGTGTCTTTCCATTGATTGAGAAAAAAATGATAATAATATCAATATATATTGACATACAATTTCAGAGCATACATTGTGCCCAATATATATATATATATATATATGTATTTAATAAATATTCTATCTGATGAGATTTTCAACAGAATATGGATAAATATAGACAATCAGACAGGGCTGAAAATTTTCTTTAGCTACTTGATTACAGGACTTTCTCAACAAGACATAATATATTTTCATTTTGCCTGGGTTCAGTCACAGTATCTACAGTACATGTATATTGATAATATCGTTGACCTTTGACAGATGTTAAAGACAATGGTGCAGAAATTACAGATCAATGAATTTTACAAGGGAAACATAGAAAGTTTAGAAAGAAAAAAAATCAACAAAATAGAAAAACACTGATACAAACTTTCTCACAAAATCGTCTTAGGTTCCAGTTAGACTTGAACCAGTGCTAGGTAGAGTAGAGATGAGAGACTTCACTTCATCAGGATTTAAAGCATGATGCTCTAACCACTTGACCACGTAGCCCCCCCCCCCTCTACAATTTTTGAAACAATGCTCTTTTTTTTTCTGAAAGTAGAAACATTGAGAGATTTTATGACAGAAAAAATAAAAAAGAATTTTATGACATTGTATGAATTTCCAGAGCTTTTAAGACACCATGTTATATTCCCTTGTCCTATGTTATACATGTATGGCTGTGTACATGTATCATGACTAAAAAATGTGTCATGATTTATCATGATAAATGAAAAGTGTATCATCATGTATCACATGGAAATAGTTGTGTGAAACACAAAAACAGTGAATGTAGAACTAGTAATTATTCATTATATCTTGTACATTGGTAACTTATTTTTGATAAAAGAGATAATTTGTTGATATAATGCCTAAGTGACACCAACAGACACACTGAATAATAATAAAAGAACCAACATAATTCCATATTTTATTTTTTTCAAAAAATAATGATAATTTTTTATGTATCATTATATTGTAGCGACAGAAATAATATCACAATACATGTATATCATTCAACATTGCATCGATATATAGTTTGTATTGTTACACCCCTTACTAATAGTACTATGTTATGTCCCTGTCATATTTGCATTCAATACCAGTATGTAACTAACGTATAACTCTACTCTGTGATTATACAGCTCAAAAAATAGTAAGGAAATGAAATGGGATGAAATGAATATATTGGCCACCCACCATCCTCCAGGTAAAGATTATGGTCACATGAAAATTGATGAACCTCCAACCCCATACAGCAAATATTCAGATCAGGAAGATGAAGATGGTGGTGAAAACAGACGAGACAGTGTTGGAGCAACAGATATAGATGTGAATCCAGATTCCTTAGCTGCAAGGTAAATTAACTCATTCACCCCTAAAGACACATTTGGACTGGGAAGTTTTGGGGATGTTGAGGATACGATTAATTCCCATGGCATCATTTATAGCCATTCTTTTTGGGAAATGTCAATTTTTCATACTCAGAATTTCTTTTGATTATTATTTCTTACATTGTGAAATTTGCTTGAGAAACCCATTTTTGGCAATTTGCAAATGATCAATTCAAACCTTACTACAGTCGAAATCCTTCTATCCGGACTGAGTGGGAAACACATATGTAGTCTGGAAAATTGGTAGTCAGGATGATGGATTATACTGTTAAATTATGTCCATACATCTAAAACTTAGCCAATGTAAGCTTGTCATTCTCAGTGAACATGTCACTGAAGAAACATCAATGTTTTCACAGACCTGTTGTTCTTTAAATAATTAATTAATGAGTAGAAGTAAAAGCAGTGATCATTTATAAAACCCGTGCTGGTAAAATCTAGACTTAATATACATGTATGTATGAAAAACACGATTTCTCTTCGGCCTATAATCTAGGACTGGTCTACATATCATTATTTTTACAGCTACATTTGTTCTCCAATTAGGAATGGGAAAATCACATAAGTGCTAGCTCACTGACATTATCTTTGGTCTAAAAAATCACTGTGATTTGAAGAAATTTGACACTTCGGTCTGTTGCAAACTTCTTCGATTCATGACCTAAATTTTCAGCCAGATGCTTTCTCCTGTAGCATGGGGCCTGATACATGGTGCCTGTAGCATATTGCTGTTTGAATCATAATTAAGTTGCTTGTTAAAGCTATTATTGTTTCTAGCCATCACTGTCTTAATTTTGTAAGTGACTAATATCACTTTTAAACAAGTTACATGAGTGAAAAAAAATATTCTACGTGGCTTGCTAATATATCATATTTTGAAACAAATTTTACACATTTCCTCCCCATATCTCACCTCTCGATGTTTGCCAGCTTGTGGACAGGCAGTAACACATGCTTGGCTCACCTTCACCGATAGCACTATCCAATTTGAAAACAAAATAAAGATTGAATTTGTAAGAATTATTTATTTATTTATTGGAAGTGTTTTTAAAGTTGTAGTTTTAATGATTGAACCTTCTTAATGGACACCTGATACGACACTTGTGACGGTCGATGTGTAAATTTGTTGGCAGTATTGTTTGACCTCAGATCCCTCATAAAGGCTAAAAGAACACAATTATTTGAAGCAATAAATAATATGACTGGTGTTGCTATTTTTATCACAATACTTACAAGACAATTTGTGAAACTTTTATCTATGAATTTACAAACTGTAATGACACTTTCTTCTGAAATGTTTTTACATTGGTAAAATATTGGGGGCATAGTATTTGTCTGTACAAGTGAAAAATGCAGATAATTGGCATCTGGATAATCGGTGTTAGACTGTATTTGTATAAGAATACAACACTGGACCTGACCTTATTTTCACGAAATATATAGGAATGTAAGGATTTTTTATTCTTATGTTTAGCTCTTATTTGTTATTGTATATCAACCTACATGTAAGTAGTAGAAAGAGAAAGAAATTTTTTTTGGAAAACAGGTAATGCTCCGATAAAGAAATGGCTTCACAAATGTATCTGTGTAGCTGTAGTAAAAGTCTGTACAAGTCTATCCAAACTCTGTAGAATTCAACCTTTTAGCAGCCTGACTATTATTTTAGATAATTGGTGATCTACAAAGTCGTAGCTTACTAGAAATTATTTTTTTTATGATACGGTAATTTGTTGTTACAGATTACACAACGTTGACCAAACAAAAGCTATACGAACATCATCTTTTAGTGAGGACAATGAATCGTCAGATGATGAGGCTGAAACAGAAGAGGAAAGAGGTGAGGATATGTCTTTTATAATGAGTGATAGGAGGCGCCTGATGTGAGGTCATGTATGTTTAATGTTTTGGGACAGGTTGTGGGTATTTAAAATGCTTTTTATTCTCCTAAACCTTCCACATTTCAAAACAGACAAAAACTCCTTTAGCCTATGAAATGGAAAAACATGTGGCAATGTTCGTTTATCAGATAAGCATCAGTTTACAAACAAAATTATTCTCATCTTGTATCAGTTCAAAAAACATCACCTAGGTAGTACCTTTCTATGAAAACATAAGTTTAAATATTATCTTGTACCTTTCTATGAAAGTACACCTTTAAAGGCATAGAAACTCAAAATGGATTTTGTTTGTATTAAAAAGTTTCATATATTCAACTTTTTATACAAATAAAATGTTTTTAAAAAATCTCGAGTTGAAAAAACTTGTTATAATGATGCATTTTTTTTTGAAATCGAATGTGAATAATGGATGAGTGAACATTTGTATTCTCACATGGATGGCAGAAATAATAATTGTCTGCATATTTCATTCATTCTAGGCAAGATGCATGATATGTTAAAATTTTCTCTGGTAATATATCTTTTTAGCATATTTGATCAAAATTTTGGTCTAATTAGAGGGATTTTACACACACTGGGTAAACCCTGTACCATAAAATTGAATATTGGTCTCCTGAAATGACAACTGGGTTTTGGCAAAAGAAGCAACATTTTGTACCAAATCAGTGCAAACATGAGACAGAATTTTTTTACATACCTAAGCTTTATGTACTATAAGGTGAAACCCAAGATTTCAATCTCTTCCAAAATTCATGAGATGACATTTACTTCTTGTCCTGAGTACATAGTGAGAGAGTTTTCAGTCTCTTCCAAAAAATAAATTACTTTTTTGTCTTGTTCTGAACAAATGATGAGAGAGTTTAAAGTCTCTTCCAAAAGATGAGCAACCTTTTAAGTATTGTTCCAAGCAAATGGTGAGAGAGTTTAAAGTCTCTTCCAAAAGATGAGTGATTTTGATGTGTTGTTCAGAGCACTTGGTGACAGAACAGTCACTACCGGTTCTGAAGAGGTCTGGGGGTTCTTAGTATGCTTTTGACTGTGAATCCATCTTGAGGTCTCTGGCTTGTGAGAGTAAATGCTACCATGTCTGCTATGCAAGGATAAAGTATAATCTTACATTTATGTTTTCCATTTTCATTCTCAGCAAAACGGAAGATGTTTGAGCAAAAGAGAAAGTTACACTACAATGAGTTTCAGGCTGTAAAGTTAGCAAAACAATTAATGGAAGAAGAAGAAGAGGATGATGAAGGTGATGAGAATGAAGAAAAGAAAGGTTCAAACCAGAATGCTTGTCAGTCGTCACAGATAAAACCAAATGCAGAAAACTTAGCCGACGATAATTTACAGTCAAAATAAACACTTAGGAATTTAGTTTAGAAATAAAAATTGTTACGTGATGTTCCAAAGTGATGTACTTGTTAAGTATGCTGTTTGATGTGTTTGTGTCTTCTGTTTGGAAGTAAAAACAAATTATTTATGTGTGTAGAGAGATCTGTCAATTACAATCAAAATTCTCCATTTTGATTTCGTTATCATCATCTTAAATTTTATGTCATTAAGGGCAAATATTTTACAAAGCACATTTTCTTTTAGATATTTTACTTGTCATGATTTTGTTTATCTATATTTTTTGTGTGCAAAAAATACACATGGTATATAGCAGAATATATTAATAGAATTAATTGTGTTTTTTACTTTTTTATGTAAATATCTTTAAAGGTTGTACCGACATCATTTAGACCATTTTTTCAGGAAATATGTTAAAGGAAGCCAGCATGCATACTCAATTTATCCAATATTATTAACATTGGTCTTTTTTTCCATTTTACATTACATTTTGAAATAAATTACTATTGAAGAAGAAATAAAGAGCAGGATCACTTTTATAAAAAAAACAGATTAAAGAAATGCAGATATAGATTGTCTCCCCTTTGCTGGAGACATTAATCTGTATAAATAGGTTAAACTTTTTAACTAAGACTATATTTGGATATATTTTGAACAAATTATTGAAGAATATAGTGACACAATTTTTTCTTTGTGCTTTGTAGGATTTTTGTCCGGGGATGAGATAAAATTGGATTGTGCAACCATGTGTCAGTAGGACAAAAGGCTTCTGAGTATTATGTTTTGGGATTTTGTTTAATTGTTATTTGATAAAGCAAGGGCTTTGTTGCAATAAAATGTTGTATACCCTAGATAACACTGTACTGGTAATCCTGCTATTGTTCTATTCAGATCTGTTATTACTTCTGTTAGCTTAGTTTCTTTTTTTAGTTGGAATGATGAAACATGCTAGCCTTTCGTTTTGAGAGTGTTTAAACTAAGTAAAACATAACAGTCTATAGCAAATGGAACTCTTCAATTTTAAAGGCTCGATATTTTTGTACAGGAGAAGTTCAGAAATAATTCCTATCATCATTGTATGGATCATTGAATGCTGATCTGACCGTAACTCATTGAACCCCCAAAAAAACAATTGACTCTTCTGTTAGTCAATGACTTAGACCAGTTCAAATATGTATTTAGGGGTGAAAAGGTTGAGTATAAATTGTAACTTTCCATCTCTACAGGTTTAACTACTTACTTTCATACTTATTCATCTGAGTTTCATGTTAGTGCCTGATAAAATCTGAACAAGAATTTTGAAATCCAACATATTTTTAACGCTGAAAATACGCATGTTTTTTTTTGTTTTTTTTTTTGTGTCAGAGCAGATTTTTATGTAATTGTTTTCTCCTGTCTCCTTCATAGCTGTTTTCCAAATTCATGTGCAAACAATGTTTTATTAGGTGAAATAGTTTCGTAAGTAACATGTTCTTTTTGTAACCAAAAACCACTTGAAAGTGTCTTACCACAAGACTGTTACTAATTCATTTAAAAATGATACTTATGGTAATATTATGGTCCGGTGTAAGTCAGAAAGCAAACCCTTTCAAGGAAAACAGTGTAAAAGCAAATAAATCCGGTGTTGCAGCAAATGTAGAAGATTATTTATTTTTTGTAAATATGTCATGAAAAAGTTGACGTATTGGAACAAAATCCATATGACCAACAGTTATAACCATAGCCATGACAGAGATACTCCTATTACTATGGATTATGTTCCAGCCTGCTGACAGTCTTACTGTTAATCCTAAAACGCAGTTTTGCTGAAAGACACAGTAACCGGGATGCGTATATCAAACATGGAGGTCTCGGAGCTCTGTCTTGAGTTGGGATAAGACACACACTACTTACGTTGGGAGGGGGGAAGGGAGGTAAAAATATATAATTATATTTTAAATATAAATATTATTGACCTTTTAAAGTTGATAGATGATTATTTAATAGAGAACACATTAGTTTTTATTTCTCTATCTTGTACAATATATTTCAAGTGGTATGTATGTGACAGGAGAATTTCACAGAACTTACAAGGATTTTTTTTCCTGCATTAATTTGTGATAGTGTTAATTTGACCCCTCGTCCCAGCAGTACACATTATAAAGTCCCAGGATACATGATTTGTTAGTTTTAATTAGTATTTCTATAAGTGCTATGTTTACAGTGTGTCTATGTCTATAAGCATTGTTTAAACAACATGTCTGCTTGTATATGTAATATATATATATATATATATATATATATATATATATATATTTATATATATATATATATTTATATACATTTATATATATATATATATATATATATATATATATATATATATATATATATATGCATATAATAGCACTTGTTTATACAGCATATATGCATTTATTAGTGCTATTTATATTTTAGTGAATTTTTGGTGCAAACAGAAAAGCAATAAGCCATTAAAATGCAAGAATAAAGTTTTGATAAGATACTAGATTCATCATACAAAAGAGAACTGCAGGTGCAAATGCATATACCGTAACAGATTTCAATGCCATTTACCTCTGGGTAGTGTAGAAGCTCTGCTGAACCCTAATGTGGTAGTCCTTCACCAAGCATATTGCAAACAGGTTTTTAACCTCCATCATTTAAAATGGTTGTCATCATAAAATAGAAAATTTGTAGTGTCGTTTTACACGAATAAAGCAAAACCTAAGTATTTTTACACCAATGAAGCAAAACCTAAGTATTTCAGAAGTGATTGTTAGTGTTTTGTTTTTTTTGTCAGTGTATAGATGTGATTCATAATGTTAATTGTTCCGTATAGGCCTTAGTCTTAATAAATTTGAAAAATAGTCCAATCTGTACACTTACAGTTCTGTTAGCACTTGGGAAATGATTTGGCTTAATGCACTCAAGATTTGTTGTTTAATATTGGCATTCCATAAATGTATTTTGTAGAACTGTAGTGTGCTTTTTTTTTATTTGCCTAACTTAGGTAAAGGTTGTGGTATTGTCTTAATATTCATTGGTGTGCCAGTCTTCCTTAGCCAAAAATGTGTTGTTTCTCAACCTATGTAATGACGGTGTTCTCATATTAATGTTGTGCATGTTAGGGTCAGTTTTTCTGATTTTATTTTCATTTTTATCTTTTTGAAGTATACTTTTCAAAGAGTTGATCACCATGCATTAGCTTTGTTTAAGTTCCTTTTAAGTTATAGTAATAGTTATAGAAGATTTTGTTTTTGTTTTTCTGTATTTCATGTGAACCAATTTCTTGACATTGCATCTAAGTTTTTATATGATGTAACACCAGTAGTTTCCATACTTGTTCATTACAGTCTTAAAAAATCATGGGGAATGTCATTTATGAGTGTTGATTCCTTTTGTGTCATCATAAATCATTTACATATATATGTATTTATATTATGATTTCAACTCAGGTCATGATTTGTAGGTCATATATACCTAAACATAGACACTTTTTTTAATTGTTCCAATCCGTTTTGGTTCCTAATAATAAGCACTTTCTAAGAAAAAAGTAGGGCAGCACCACTTCCTGTTAAGCATTTTATTGTATCTGTATAACCTGGAATATGAATATAATGCAGTGATAGTTGCCAGATTTGAAAAGCAACTTGTCATCTTTACAAGACATAGGGGATATTTGACATTTGTTTTTTAATAATGTGTTTATTACGTCGATTGAAGCAGGAGAATACACATTTAACACGAGTGTGTAGCATGAGTGTTAAATATGTATTCTTCTTCCTCATGTGATGTACATGTAATAACCATGTAATTCAAAAACAATTGTCAAATATTCTTTTTATTACATTTTCCAGACATATTTTGTAACCTGACGTCTAATCACAGAAGAAAAAGTAGCCCCCAGATTGCAAAAATTTTAGAAACATTTTGATTGGCTGAAAATGAAATACAGCATTTTTCCATTTACTTTGCATTGATTTGTATTTTCAATCGGTTAAAAATATCAGTGAAAAATATCAATGAAAAATATAGATTATATTTAATTAATGAATTTTAATTAAAAATATAATAAAGAACATTTATCTAAACTTTATTTCTTACAGATGAACTGAAACAAGATATAACTGAATGTCGTCATTGTAAATATTACAAAACCAGAAGTGACCTTGCCAGACTTTCTGTTGCGGTCAGGTGATCTTAGTGCAAACTATTCTGACAAAACTGAACAGAATGGAACAACTAAAAAATGGTCTTTTACATTTAGAAAATTGTGGTTACTGTCTTCTCCATAAGACAAACACCTATTAGGAAATATCACTTGATAACATATCACCAATCCTTGATCTTTCTATCTTGTTATTATTCGTTTAGAAGTATGATTACAGGGTACGAATGTTACATTAAATGATACAAATGCAAGTGTTAAACACAGTCCATTAGAACAACTACTGTATGTGTATTTAAATTAGCGCACTTATATTTTAGCACTCTTGAGGGGGTGCAGACTTATTAGCGCAAACTTAATTCAGGTAGTTATGGCAAGAATAATTTAAATTGGAAGTAATGGAAACAATGGCAGACTATATAGATCACCCATGACCCACTGAACGCATCATCACAGCCTGTCTTACGACTCTCTGCTTTAAAATCACTTCACATTGGTTATCTTGTGTCAGTACACCATAAATGCCATTAGTTTAGTCAGTAATGCAGAATGACAGTTTAGAAATTTTAGCGCTGCACTTGAATTAGCTTAATGACTTGAGTGGGCAAAAGCATTAATATTAAAATACGGCTAAAATAAGTACACATAAAGTATTTGTTATTTTGTTAATTAAATCATCAGGAAATATGATACATGTACACCAATTTGGGATGACAGAAAATTTCTTTAGAAATTATAATATTTTTCTTTTTTGAAAATTTAAAGGTCCATAATAGCAATCTGTGGATTTTTTTTAAAAGAAATAAACTGCTACTACATGCTTAGCCTCGCTGTATAACACTTGAGAACTTAGTTAGGTCTGGGAATATTCTCAAGTTGGTCTGCATAGCCAATCAGTTTTAGTATTTAAGCTGTAAATACCGATAAGAGTATTCTCAGACTCAAGTAAATTCTCAGGTTTTATGGTACCAAGTCCAGAGATATGAATGTCTTTCAGATATGAAATGCAAACAAAATGTTGATGGCTAATCAGGTTTACAATCCTTAAGTATGGTGCAATTTTTAACCAAGGGAGACAATCCCAAGAGGGAGCAGAAGTTTAGCAAATAGTAGATATGCACTGAAGTGACATTTTTATTCTCGTGTCATTGATCTCAAACTCGGAAAAGTACAATAAACTGCCACATATCTATGCATGTATATAGTGTGAGCAAAATGTTTTTTACATAAAAATTTGTATTGGTAAGGAGATGCTTGTGTTTTTTATTATGATAAAAGTAAAAAAAGAACAAAATGAATCAACAAATATGTTAACCATTGGCTATTGCTTTTCTTTAATTGCCTTTTGTTTTTACAGAAGGTTCAAATATCTCTATTTGTCTGTTAATATCCAGTTAGAATTAATGTTACATTATATTTGTATGATACACCCCCTGATGTCACAACTAGACTTGTGTGTATCGCACACCCCTGATGTCACAGCTAGACTTGTGTGTATCACACATCCCTGATGTCACAGCTAGACTTGTGTGTATCGCACATCGTCTGCTAGACTTTGTACACCCCTGATGTCACAGCTAGACTTGTGTGTATCGCACATCCCTGGTGTCACAGCTAGACTTGTGTGTATCATACACCCCTGATGTCACAGCTAGACTTGTGTGTATTGCACATCCCTGGTGTCACAGCTGCTGACTTTAGACTGGTCTATCGCTCTCACCCCTGCTGTCCCATTTAGGTGTATCACAGCTAGACTTTTGACTGTGTGTATCTCTCACATCCCTGCTGTCACATTTAGACTTCTGTGTGTATCCCTGCTTTCACATTTAGACCCTGGTGTCACACCCTGCTAGACTTTGTGTGTATCGCACATCCCTGGTGTCACAGCTAGACCTTGTGTGTATCGTACATCCCTGCTGTCACATTTAGACTGGTCTGTATCTCTCACCCCTGCTGTCACATTTTGACTGGTCTGTATCTCTCACCCCTGCTGTCACATTTAGACTGGTCTGTATCATTCATCCCTGCTGTCACATTTAGACTGGTCTGTATCATACACCCCTGCTGTCACATTTAGACTGGTCTGTATCATACACGCCTGCTGTTACATTTTGACTGGTCTGTATCATACACCCCTGCTGTCACATTTTGACTGGTCTGTATCATACACCCCTGCTGTTACAGGTTAACTATATTATGGACTTTCACACAAAATACTGTGTCACACTACATGTATAAAAGACAACTATATCTGTACAGCATGGAAACACTTTTCCATTTGTACCTACTGCCTTCGAAAACAAACCGATTCATTTAGTTATCCAGTTGCCTTTATCTGTGTAGAGCCAAAACACGGTGATTAAATGGGCAATAATTTGTGAAATTAGCGATACTGTGTATTATAAACATATGCATATCATTATGTAATGTACAGGTCATTCCAATAACAGAGGTTTCTATAGTATCATCACTTCATTGTACACTTATTTCCATGGCAATATTATAAAGTCATTTTTGTGTTTTATCATGATTTGGGGAGGGGGGTCATCTATGTTTTTTTTTTATTTTCTGGTTTGTTGTTTGTTTGTTTGTTTCTGTTTTTTGTTTTTGTTTGTTTGTTTACTAAATGAGAATAGACCTGTCACAGTTATAAATTGGATGAAGTTTGCTGTAACATATTTTTGGTATTTTACAACTATTTAATGGCCTGCCAGTATTATAGGTTTGAAGTAGTCCATTGTGACCCATATTTTTGAGAATTTTTTTAATTTAGTGCACTGTAAATATCCCTCACTGAAAACTTTTTCTGATAGTGCCTGTCTCTGTGTAGTGAACACATGTAGATCTATATGAAAACTATTACATGTTTTTCTTTTACCTCAAGGCCAATGAGGGAGAAAGCGTGTAAATCTTTATAGTACTATATTTTTTTTCCAATACACATATGATATATTAAGTAGATATCTTTTTTGTACAATTAATCGAAAACAATTTATCTTTACTCAGCTTTATGTATACATAGATATATATCGGTGTGTAAAGTATACAGTAACACCTCAGTATATTGCCACCCACACTTACCACATTATATTGCCACCATACCACATATATATCGGTGTGTAAAATATACAGTAACACCTCAGTATATTGCCACCCACACTTACCACATATACATAGATATATATCGATGTGTAAAATATACAGTAACACCTCAGTATATTGCCCCAAGTTATATTGCCACCCACACTTACCACATATACATAGATATATATTGATGTGTAAAATATACAGTAACACCTCAGTATATTGCCACCCACACTTACCACATATACATAGATATATATCGGTGTGTAAAATATACAGTAACACCTCAGTATATTGCCCCAAGTTATATTGCCACCCACATTTACCACATATACATAGATATATATCGGTGTGTAAAATATACAGTAACACCTCAGTATATTGCCCCAAGTTATATTGCCACCCACACTTACCACATATACATAGATATATATCGGTGTGTAAAATATACAGTAACACCTCAGTATATTGCCCCAAGTTATATTGCCACCCACACTTACCACATATACATAGATATATATTGGTGTGTAAAACTATACAGTAACCACCTCAGTATAGATGTCCCAAGTTATATTGCCACCCACACTTACCGGTACCACATATACATAGATATATATCGGTGTGTAAAATATACAGTAACACCTCAGTATATTGTCCCAAGTTATATTGCCACCCACACTTACCACATATACATAGATATATATTGGTGTGTAAAGTATACAGTAACACCTCAGTATATTGCCCCAAGTTATATTGCCACCCACACTTACCACCATCAAATCTTGGGTTTCCTCCTATGTCAATACACCCGTTATATCGTCAAACTTGCCTACCGCCATCCACCACTTGATTTGAGAAACTAAAAGTCAGATTACATTAAATTTACCATGTATACCTTTCTCTGTAATAACATCAAACACTTGGCGAGAACAATTATCAGCTGATTGGATTACTGAATTCACACATTTATAGCAAACAGTAGACAATGTTTAAATGGCTGGACAAAGCATTCACAGGTTTCTGGAACACTTTAAACAGTCCCAAATGCTAGCCATTAAACATAGGCTATAGCTACCATACATGTATTTAAAAAAATTCTATTCAGTTTCTCTTGTCCATCATTAAAAACTATAAAGAGGTTTTACTGTAGTTCCAATTATTTACTGAAGACTTTACAAGGGCTTTGATCCTACATAATATGCTGTTCTAGAGGTAAATTCAATCAAAACAATCAAAATTCTGCTATATTGAGGCTTTTCTCTTGTCAGAGTACATCCGTTGACCTAAGAGCCCCCCACCCACCCCATTATTCTGGGGCATTTTTTCTATAACCGTTTAAAGATCATTAGAGAAAAAATCAATGAGACACTTATAAGTGTCTCATGCAAGAAACTATGGACTGATTTCATGTGTTTAATTGAAGATCATGTGATAGAAAATATAAATCATGTTTTCCCCCTTTAATTTTGTAGATATAAAGTATTCTATTTCATCAATTGAAAGCTCTTGTTTGTTTTGGTATATATCTTTTCATGTTCATTTGTTGGATAAATATGCTATTTAATGCAACAGTTGCATTCTCTACCATATCTTCTTACAATGAACATGTATAACTGGGTGATATGAATGGAGAGCAAGTTCATTGTTGATTTGGAGAGGTGTTTAACATTCATTTGCATAATTTAAATGCTTCCATTATGTTTACAAGTCTGTTTTGTTATTATTATTTTGTTGTTACAAATTTTGGTGACCTATTTCAAGCACTATGTATCATATGCTTACTGCCATCAGAAACAGGAAGTGTATTTTAAATGTCATCTAGTGTAAATTCCTCAGTATAATAGCAGCTGTACCAGTTGGACAGTTCTTAAAGGTTGGCATTTTCAAACACGAAAAGATAACTGAAATATAATCTTGTTTCATACCTTCTCTTTACATGATTAGTTGTGAAATTCTGTAGAATCAGAACATTTGTGGAGCTAAAATTCTTTGGGGTTACAATTTCATTGTTTAAAAAATGACAAATCCGTTGACATTAAATTTTGTTGATATAAAAAACCTGTTTGTAAAGGAACCTTTTACTATTACTTGGTATAATTCGTTGATAAAGGAAAATGAAATAAACGAATTGAAAACAACAATAAAATTTTGTGATTCTACAGTAATTCCTGCTTCAGTAGTCCAATATAAAAAGTATCAGTGTAATACCAAGTTAACTTAGGTTCTTTCATTTGTATTGCCCAAGTAAAAAGAACATTTCTGATATTAATCTATTACACGTATTTTCCTTTCTATTATTCTATTTGAATTACTGATAATTATGGATAAACCTGACATTTTTCAAAACTACAATGTTGTTATTTATCAATTTGTTATGAGAGAATCTTCATACAATGTCAACTCATTTTTTTTTTCAAATTTCAAACCACAACTTTGATCACAGTAGGGTTCCTAAGATCAGAATGAGGCTACATGAAGGGCTCTGAGTTTAAAAAAACAAACAAAAATAGGCCTAAATTGTGATGATATCACAGTTATTGAAAATTTTAAGTCTGGCAATTTTATATATTATTGTGGTGTATTTTGCTAACCCATCAGCCCCTGAGAAACAATGGACTCTTCTATAAATCAATGACTTGGCTAAGTCCAAATGTGTCTTTAGGGCTGAACGAGTTAACTCATTCAACTCTAAAGACACATTTTGACTAGTCTAAGTCATTGATTTATAGAAGAGTCCATTGTCTTTCAGGGGATGATGAGTTAAATACATGGTGTAGCCTGTGCAAGATGTGTGACTCGTGTAACATGTTTTATCATCTATCACATACACACTGAATGTGAATGTCGCAGTTTATAAAGTATGCATATGACGATGTATCAACTAAAACAAGACCGATTTCTGTACTCTTATTTTATATCCTTAAATATTTGTCAACTCCACAAATTTATATATGATAAATTCCTTGTAAAACAAATTGTACACATATCTATACACAGGGTTTCTGTTTTGATGTTAACATATAGATTAAAGGTGATGGATCTTTGCATTATACTCAAACTTTGTGAGGGGTCAGGTCATAATATTTATTTAGTGTACAATATATCACAGTAAAACAGAAAATCTTGTCTTTTATTTACTTTGTAATTGTATTTTTGTTTTGAGTTTGAGTCATACATGTAAGGATGTATTTTTCTATGTAAAGACTACTTATAAAGTTACAGATTTTGAACAAATATTTTTAGTACTGTATATTGATTAAATAAAATTCTTTTAATGGGACCAAATCATGTACCATGTGATACCCGATAATGTTTGTGTGGGACTATTGTTTCTATTAGTAATGGAATGCCGCTAGCAGACGATATCCCGCGGTAATGTCATTTCAGCAGGAAGATTATGTAGTTACATTCCATCACCATTGGAGATAGTGGTACTGCACAAACGTTAATCGGTTATCACGTGGTACATGAATTAGTGCCATTTTTCTGCCCTTCAATTAATGATAAATCAACCAGCCAAGTGTATATCATTAATATATTTTTTGACAATTGTAAGAAATACATGAATTACACCATCAAAATGTTCAAATAAACAGTGATTCAACAGTATTGTAATGGCAGTCATTGGCTTTCTATCCTTAATTTCTTTCTGCGCTGTTGTGAGATTAGAGTAGGACATGTTGACAGGAGAGAATGAACTTTCTTTCCTATTATTTTCCATTACCATATGTGCTTCACATGTATATGTTCACATGAAAATGAAGGTTTTGGTTAAGTTTATAAATGTTTATATGTCATAGTATTGTATTAACCTGTTCTACCCCAAAGACTTCATTGGATTAGTCCAGATCAGTCGAAATACCATCCTATGATGTCACAGTGGGTTGAACAGGTTAACACTTGAGATCTGTATTGTTTTATTGAATTATTTTTATACAGATTTTGTGTTTGAACATTTACCTGCATCCTTTATAACTATTAATAACTGCAGAAATCTGTTACGACAGCATTATAAATAAATTATTGTAGTGTATTCCTCTTGCTCTGATCATTCTTGCTATCAAAATATAGAAATAAAAAAAATATCACAATATTTTATTTACAAGTTGTTATAAGTTATTTATAAAATAAAGATAAGACAGAAGTATGCGTACAGAGACTGGGCATGTTGGACCAGATAGCACATTGGAGTATCACAGCTGCACAGGTTGCAAGTGGCCCAGGTTTGAATCCCGGTTTAGCTGTACACTTTTCCTCATTTGTCAGATATACAATAGAATCTTTAAAAAACAGTTTTAAATAAACACTATTGCTGACATTACTGGATGAATTTCTTTTAAAAGATTATAAAATAAAATCTCATTTCTTGTCGACCCATGTTTGTAGTACATGTAACTGTTACTGTCATGACCCATAAGTTTAATGTTAATGGTACCTCTAAAGTAAGCTAACAGGGATTTTCCACTCTTTTGGAATGGGGCCCCCGAGTCTTTTGAATTTGGCATTTCAGCAACATTTTCTTGATATTGGGAAATCTAAAAATACACAAAACTTTGAAAATACAGGTATCTCTTCAAAGTCATTTGATTTCCATTGGGAATTTTTTTTTTTTCACACTGGGAAAGGGGCCTTATTTTGCCCCCTACAATAGGATGGAAAACTCTTGGCTAAATGTAGGCTACATCGAAATAAAGAATAATCTTGTTTGTTCTGAGGTATGTAGTACGCTTGTTCTCTCGACAAAAAATTTGTACAGAGGAGCCTTGCCTAAAGTAAAGACCATCACTTAGGAGACCACCAAACATCAATTACAGACCATGAATTCCCAGTCTGTTGATAAATATTTAGTAGTGGGCCTGAAGAACTTCACTTAAAAGACTTCCATACCTTACTAATCAAACAGTCAGGCAGTTGGGTGGTCTTAATTACGGTGTTTCTATGTATTTGTACTCGGTTTGTCATCCTTTCAATCAGGAAAAACGGACGTTTATGGCTACATAAATAACATTGATATAAATGAACTACTTCAACAAAATTAAAACCCCAATGAAGATTCTATTGTAATGTAATCTAGAATAGAACTTAAATCCAGGATCTGTCACATACTAAGGAAATGAACCTCAGTTAACACTACATGTATTACAATTAAGAAGATAAAATTATTCAACTCAAGATATACACATACAAATTTTGTAAAACTTTGGAAAGAATTAATCTTGTACGTATTATAATCTTTTTACAAGATTTAATGTTCTTTTAAAGATTACTAAAAAAACAAGATGTGTTTGTGAAACACAAATACCCCCGGTCCCATCAATTTTTTGCAATGCCCTACATTTTGATCCCACCCACCTCCAGGGACACATGGTGTCGGTGAAGTGTGAGCAACCCTTAGAGGAACTTACAGTCCAAGTTTGGTTACTGTATCACAATCAAAACTCGAAATATTACAAGATATTATATGTAAGAGGGACACAATTATGGACAGATGGAAAATCCAAATGCTATTTGCCCCTGGCAGACCTTTCAGGCATAAAAACTGACAGTGATCTGTTGGGGGGGTGTGTGAGAAAAATGCCCTTTTACATTGAATAAGAGTGTAAATGTTACATCTAGCATCTCCAAGTGCTTTTCCCCAGGTAAATTACCTGCAGAATGGCAATAAATCACACTGTGGGGTATACCTGTACCTTTTTGAGTATTCTGTTAACCTTTGTGTCTAGATCTGGGTGGTTCAACTTGAGCGTCACACTTTGAGCCATAAAAGCCTCTTGCTGGAATTTAATCCGAATTTGTGAGAATGTTTGCCAGTTCACTTAGTCATTGTACATAGTAGTATGTTTGATATTCACTTACTGGTTACATCTGACCATGAACTTCTGGCACTGATGAAGTAGAAGCAAACAAAAATTTGGTTTATCCCACTAATGGCTTTATTGTTATCAATTGAAACAACAAACACAAATTTCAGAGGACTGATTTTTTAATAAACAGCAAAAGCTGGGGAATGAGATATTTTTAAGCATTATCTCTGAACACATTTATAAAAGAGCACCAAATTAAAACTGCCTTTAAAAAATGGGGTCAGTTGCTTTTTAATGGTCAAAACCCACATCAAATCAGACGAATCTCTTTTTCATTTCTTGAGTTACAATGATGGTGTAAATTTTAAGGATTTGGATTCAAGGAATATCATGACTGACTTTTCGAACACAACACTTCTTTTCTACCATGCCTATCTTTTTTTAAGTTCAAATGCTACAAAAAAATCAAGAATTCACAGAAATCTGACACTAACTTTGTTTATCTAATTTATCTAATCCTGGATTTTATAACAATTGGCTTTCACAGCAAAACAGTGTTTTACTGCTTCTTGGCAGTTGTTGAACTCTCTCCAAGGCAAACAGATGTATCGATTAATTAGACTTAAGTGATGAACAAGATTTCTTTCAGATTCCTCCATTTTTTTGTCATTTAACACATTTTCTAGAGCCTCTGTGAATTTTTTACGTGACATTTCAAGAGCTTGTGTTTTATGTGTCAAACTCTGGCTCTGCTTGCAACTTGAGCACTTTCCGCTGTCCATAACCTTATTTTCGGGAACAAAGACTGGTCCCCCACACTCCTCACAGACAAATATTGGTGAATCATCAGAAATATCAAAATAAAGAGGATAATCAGCTTGGCATGCTTCACAATTACATTCAAAGTAATATTGTTTATTCAAAATTTTCCTCCTCTCTTCCCGAATAGTTAGTGGGTATAAAGCGCCATAGTTATCCAGTAACTCCTCCCCCTTAGAGATTCTTTTGATAGTTCTCACAACAATGGTATTGCCATATGAATGTCGAACGACAGACGGATCACATGAATGGTTAATTAAACTCAGTAATGCATATGCTCCCGATCCCACCTCAATGGTTTCCGACTGAAACTCTCCTCCTAGTTTCCAATGCAGATCGGAAACTTCGTGAGCATTGCATGGTAACATCTGAATGTGGCGCAGAATATGCCCGCCTATATAAATCCTGTCTGAAATTTCTACTGTATTTTCATCCAAGTCAAAGAAATTTGTCAGTTCTAAACACTTCAGAAAATAAACAGCATTAATGGCTCTCCTGAATAAATCCTCGGGACTTCTCTTATCTGTGTGTTTCACGAGAGTGTAAACTGCGTGATAATCATCAGAATCGTATTTACCGTCTCCGCTGTATCCCACCTCATCTTTGATGACATTTCTGCTTTTGTACTGCATCAAATATGCAAATCCTGCTTTTATAACCATTCTCAATGCCAGATGACCTAACTTTGATTTAGCTTTATGTATTTGTCTCAAGACTTTACATTCTGTTCTGTGATAACTGTTCCAAGCTTCTTTTCGACACTTGTAGCCACAGAATGTGACATTACTACACTGCTGACATGGAACAGGTGACACCACACGGTTACAACAGTGATGACAATATGTTATCTCCTGGTTGCCAAGGACAACAGATGAGTAAGGTTTCTCAACTACGACAACTTCTCCAACATCTATATCCCGCATTGCCATCAAGCCGTGACCTCTTTCCACACTATCAATTAGGCCAACAGCAGATGTTGCTGACAAAAAAGTGGAGTTTTTATCATGTGATGGGATGACAGGAAGTTCCGTATGAAAATTGTTTACAACATCAAGAGAGGCACAAATCTTTGCATTTTCCTCCATCAGTTTTCTACTCAGTTCACATTGTTTCACGAGACTGCTTTTCCAGTTTTCAGATTTCATATTGCTCAGAGCCGATTTCTCTAGAGAGTGAATAGCATTTTCAAATGCTTTCAATGAATGTTCTTTACATTTAAGTTGTAAATAACATTTGCCTTGTCTTTCATACAGTTTGTAATGATTTTCGTTGGGATAACCATATTTAAATGCTAAGCTGATATCAACAAGACAAGCCTCGTACTGTTTTAGGTAAAACAATGCCGCTGATCGATTGCTGTATGCTGTGGCTAATAAAACGGTACTTTCCATACTTTGATCATTTTCCTGTTTCTCTTTTTCGACACTACACTGCTCAGGTTGATCTGTTACAACTGTCGGAGCTTTTAAAATGCTCTCTGTATATAACTTTAAAGCTTTCTTATAATCTTTCTTCTGAAAAAAGTTGTTTCCTTGATTTCTTAAAACTTCTGACTGTTCAGAAGATTTACCATCCGAGAATGATTCTATATGTATGTTATGTTTGACTACAGGTAGATGATAAACAAAGTCCACTCTCTCCGCATCTGACTTCAATAACTCAAATGCCTCCATGGTGACGACATATTTTCTGTCTTTCTGTAGCTGATTCAAGATGTTGCCCTGCAGGACTTCAACATCACAGGTATGTTTTTCTGAGTGTGTATTCTCCATGGCTTAGGAAAAATCTGCAGAGATACAAAAGCAAGTCAGTTATTTTTTTTACAAATTGTATTAAGTTTAGAACAGGAAAAAAAACTATAATAAAAAAAGGGGGTATGAGAAAACATTCAGAAAAAATAAAGTACATATCTTAAGCATTTACATGTATAATTGTTGCTGTCAGTTTTATTATTGTGACACATCCCCTCAGGAGTATACATACTTATGGAGATGACACCAGCTACAATGTACATACATAGCGATGTACTATATAGGTGATGTAACACAAATCTTGGAGTTCAAAATTAAGGCTAGCAGGAAGCAGATTTTCTACTTAAGTTTTTTGTTTTGCCACCTGTACAATGTATTTTAAGAATCTACAATGCAGCAAAATTCTGCCACCATCAGCATCACCATCAGTGGAAATGTGATCCAAGTTTATTCTTAAAACATTTAAGAATAAACTTGGATCACATTTCCACATTACACATGTTTTATCACTTTTGACATCACTGATGAAGTTTGAATTGCATTTTTATTGCATTTATGGTTTATATCGGAAATTGGTATAAGGGCATTTTTAATGAAGCACAGTAGTCTCATTTTATAGATATGTGACTTTCACATTAAATACACCACTAAGGGTATGAATAGTCATGAATTGTTCGTGGGCCTAATTTCTTCACCTGAGAACCATCTACAAATGAGAAAAGAAGAAAATTAGAATATGTAGGCTGATCTGGCCAAAAAAAAAAAGAAAAACACACACAAATATGGTAGAGTACTGTGAATACTTGTTTCCTGTAAAGGTTCATCAAAATCCCTTCTGTGGTTTCCAAGAACAAGCTGACCATGTGAAAAAAATTATCCCCACCCACCTCATTCATAAACATTTCTATAAATTACATGTCAACAAAATTCTTTGACAAAAGCATATCTACACCTAATTACTGGTAAAATACATTAAATGAATGCATCATAGTGACTACAACTACAAGGTCAGATACGGTAATAAAAAAAATCTGAAAAAAATGAATGAAAATAACTTTAGTCTAAAAAGACCTCAAAAACATGTCAAAATTTGTTTAACCAATTTCTACAACAAAAAACAAAACAAACAAAAACTTGAATCATAGTATTCATACATCAATGTAGATCACTTTGATCATGGATATAACACATTTTTTAAATTCATCCAGTGGTTTATGGAGAACATTTTCAAAGAGTGATGTCCCATCTGTTGCTCCAGCCCAAAAACACAAACATGGTAGAGGACTTTTGAGTACTGGCTTCCAATAAAGTTTTATCAAAATCCCATCATTGATTTTGAAACACAGGTCGATAGTGTGAACAAAAATACCATACCTTCACTTCATAAAAAATTCTAATGATGAGTTTTGGGCAAAATTCTTGCACAAAAACAGATTTCTTCACTTATATACAGGTAAAATACAAAGAATGCATTAAAGTGAATACAAGGGGAGATAATCAAAGAAATGAAAAAAAATGAATGAAAATGACAGCCTGAAAAGATATCAAAAGGATGTCAAAAATTTATAATCCAATTTCTACAAAATACACAAACTTGAATCATACATCCATGTAGATCACTCAGATACAAAACAAAACATTTTTCAATTAATGCAGTGGTTTATGGAGAGGAAGATTTTCAAAGAGGGGTACCCTTTGGGACTTACGGTAATTTGCACACACCCCCCCCCCCCCCGATCCACCCATATAAAAAACAAAAACACAAACTTGGTAGAGGACTTTGAGTAGGCTATTTGCTTCCAGTAAAGTTTCATCAAAATCCCTTTATTGATTTTGAAACACTGGTCGATAGTGTGAAATGATGACCCCACCACCTTTTGTAGTCTTAAAAAATTCATAAACTATTGAACGATTTTAAAAATTAGATTTTGGCAAAACTCTTGCACAAAAACATTTCTTCACCTAATTTAAGTAATTACTCGGTTGAATCATACATCCATATGGCATATAGATCACACAGAAACATCAGTTTTTCACTTCATGCAGTGCAGGTTCTGTCTGTAAGATATAATCTAGAGTCAAACACCCGATCGTTGGGCAAACAACTATGGTCAGATAAAGCAATGCCATGCTACGGAAAGGGGGCGGGGGTAAAGTACAATGTGAATGTATACGGTGGTAGCCAGGCCTATATCCGAGTACTTAATCAGTAATGAGTTAATCAGGATAGATAACTGAAAGTAGCGTACATACTCACGCCTGTATAACAATTTTGTCAGTATATTCGTCTATCGCGTAAAATAGTGTGCAGACAGAAGCTCATGCCAAATGATAACTGGCAAACTGCAGCTGAGTGGAGCATCACGGGATGATTGCCTTGTATGGAAGGGAAAGAAGCGTCGTTTTGGGAACTGTATGCAAATTCCTAATCTTACCACAATCAACTGATATGTTCACATAAGGAAAGAAGATATAATTAAATATCGCATAATATCAATTCTTATTTACTGTATGTTAACTGAAGATAAACGTACTAATTCAGATGTCAAGCGTCAACCCGTTCAACATTTTAGATTTTAATATTAAGCTGGTTTCCTGACATGAATTTAATGGAGTAGACCATTATTTCAACACAGGTGAAGATAGGTTTATTGATGTTACCGTACTTAGGATAAAGAACAGTCTATAATTGCTTCATTCAGAAATCAAACAACATTTCTCTTTAATAAGAGAATATTTATTGTTTTTTTTAAACAAGCACAATTAGCAAACAAGCGTGCTAATTGTTTGTGTTGATGGCTCATAATTAAACTAGCCTAAACCCCTTAAATGAAATGGTATCATCCGAAGGCAAAATATATTAGGAAACCAGACTGTGACAGATTACTAATATTCAAAACTGCTCGAAATAAAAATAATCAATTTTCCGGAAAGTGACGTCCGATTATTATTTGTCTTTAGATAATTTAGGTAGAGAAAATACGATATAAATATATAATATTATACAAATATATAGAAATATAATTTCTTCTATGGTGAAATGTTTTGGTGTAATGTAAAGTTTTTTCAATAAATGTTTTTTTCCCAGTAAAATATATAAATAGCAGGGAAAATACCAGAGTTTAAATTAGATTAATAAATACTGATCTAAGAATTATGTCTGGTGAGAAAACTAGTTGGATCACATCTAATACTGGAATTTAATGAAAACCAATTTTCATGATTTTTCTCTTTCTTGAGAAGACCGTTTAATTTCAAACATCTGCGGTTTTCACTTTTAATGTGTTTTTGAAAGACAGTTATAATAGAAAAACTTTTGATGAACTGTCACATATTTTTAAATTGCAATGAGATATATCTATGTTGTGCTCATAAGTCTGAAAGCCAATGACTTAGACAGCTTATAAGTCTAAGAGTCTATGACTCAGATGGCTCATAATGCTAAAAGCTCACAGTAACTCATAAGTCTGATCAAATGCCTGTAACTGACAGCTCAAAGTCTAAAGGCCTATAACTCAGACAGCTCATAAGTCTAAAAACGTATGACTCAGACAACTCATACATTTGAGAAATTATAACTCAAACAGCTCATAAGTCTGAGAGCCTATGACTCTGACAGCTCATAATTTTGAGAGCATGTAACTCAAACAGCTCAAAGTCTGAAGGCCTATAACTCGGACACCTCATAACTCTGAGAGCCTTTGACTCAGGCAGCTCATACGTATTATAGAGCCTATGATTCAGACAGCTCATAAGTTTGAGAGATTATAACTCAAACAGCTAAAAGTCTGAAGGCCTATAACTCAGACAGCTCATAAGTAATATAGAGCCTATAACTCCGACAGCTCATAAGTCTGAGAGCCTATGATTCAGACAGCTTAGCCTATAAGTCTGAGAGCCTGTAACTCAGACAGCTCAAAGTCTAAGAACCTATAACTCAAACAGCTTTTAAGTCTGAGAGCCTATAACTGAAACGGCTCATAAGTATGAGAGCCTATAACTCAGACAGCTCATAAGTCTGAGAGCCTATGACTCGGACAGCTTAGCCTATGTCTGAGAGCCTATAACTCAGATAGCTCATAAGTATGAGAGCCTATAACTTAGACAGCTCATAAGTTTGAGAGCCTATAACTCAGACAGCTCATCATAAGTCTCAGACAGCTTAGCCTATAAGTCTGAGAGCCCATAACTCAGACAACTCATGAGTTATGACACAGACAACTCATAAGTCTGAGAGCGTATAACTAAGACAGCTCATAAGTCTGAGAGCCCATGACACTGATAGCTCATACATTTAAGAAACTATTACTCAAACAGTTCACAAGCATGAGGGCCTATGACTCAGATAGCTAATAAGTCTGAGAGCCCATAAACCAAACAGCTCATAAGTCTGAGAGCCAATGACTCAGATAGCTCATAAGTCTGAGAGCCTATGCCTCATAAGTATTTAAAAATTTCAGTCATTCAAATGGCTCACACAACTCTAACAGCTTATGACTCAGACATCTCATATATTTGATAGCTTATGACTCAGACAGCTCATAAGTTTGATATGCTTATTACTCAGACAGCTCATAAGTCCAAGTCTATACCTTGGACAACTCATGAGTCTGATAGCTGTCAGATTGTTTATGACTCAGACAGCTGAAAAGTCTAATGGCTTAGGATCAAGACAGCCCATGAGTCTGAGAGCTTATAATCAAGAGTTCATAAGTCTGATAGCTTATGACTCAAACTGACCATAAGTCAGATAGCTTATAATCCAGAATTCTTAAGTCTGATAGATTATGACTCAGATAGCTCAAAAGACTGATAGATTATAATCAAGACAGCTCATAAGTCTGACAGATTAGGACTCATAGGTCTGATAGCTTATTATATGGACAACTCCTAAGTCTGATAGCTTAGTACTTGGGCAGCTTATAAGTCAGTTCGCTTACGACCCAGGCAGCCAAAAAAGTCTGATGGCTTAGAATCAAGACAGCTCATAATAACCAAGACAGCTCATGAGTCTGATAGCTTATAATTATGACAGTTCATAAGTATGAGAGCTTATGACTCAGACAGTTCATAAGTTTGATAGCTTATAATCAAGACAGCTCATAAGTCTGCTAGCTTATAATCAAAACAGCTCTTAAATCTGATAGCTTATAATCAAGACAACTCAAAAGTGTAATAGTTTATGACTCGGACAGCTCAAAGTCTGGCAGCTTATAATCAAGATAGCTCATAAGTCTGATAGCTTATAATGAAGACATCTAATAAGCTCAAAGTCTGATAGCTTATGACTCAGGCAGCTTAAAGTCTTTGTATAAAGGTGACCTGCATGATAAATTTGATTGTAAATTCAATATAGGCCTACATTTATCTAGGTCTACTAGCATATGCAACACAATACCATCATAAAGATGCTAAAGGATGATAAATATAAACAAATGCAATTATCATACAAAATAAATTTATTACAGAAAACTATAACAGATTTCTAAACAATGGCAAATTCTGAGCAAGAAACTCTAGATTAAATATTTGATCTGATTATTATACAAATAACAATTAAACCTCATATTATGGGACCAATCAAACACCGTCTTTTAAAAACAGGTGACCTTTATATATAGGTTTTTATATATTACATTAACGTTTAGATTTTTCATTTGTTTGTCATTTACAGTAAAGATCCACTCTTCATCAAAAGTCCCCAATTACACTGATGAAATAAAACTGGGGTGTCAATAAACACAAATAATGGACACTTAACCAGATGTGTTTGTGAAGCACTATGCATGGAGGTCTCGGTGGCGGAGTGCTTAGAGCATCACACTTTAAACCATTAAGTCACCTCTTGTCAGCATGGGTCTGAGCCCCGCTGGAATCTAAGCCGATTTTGTGAGAAAGTTGGCCAGTTTTCTTGCGGAAGGCAAGTTGTCTCTTCCTGGGTACATTGTAACCTGGTTGTCTTTCCACCATTAGAAAGAAATTGGCTGCCACCATTTACCATAATTGAAAAATTGTTGAGTAAGATGTAAAGCACCATTTAATCTATGAAACACTATGCCCTCGAGATTTAAGTCATTCATGAAGAATTCAAAGTCCAGTAACTCTAGCAAATAATGCCTTCTGGTTAAACATGATTTTAGATTTTATTGATATGTCGAGCAACATATCAAATTTGGTTTAAATTTGAGGAAACAAACAAAAGTAATTAATTGTTATGTAATCTAATTAAAATCTGATTTCTCATCTCAAGATCGCATTTTCATTGGTCGAAAAGTAGACACCAAGAAGAGGTCACTCACATGTGACTCCATACCAGT
This sequence comes from Atrina japonica, assembly GCA_030159075.1. Lineage (NCBI taxonomy): Eukaryota > Metazoa > Mollusca > Bivalvia > Pterioida > Pinnidae > Atrina > Atrina japonica. The sequence continues at coordinate 835,854 of BROG01000102.1, read as the reverse complement.
TTTCCTTAGATCTCCCACACCACATAAAAAAAAAATGAGATCGCTGAGAGATTGGTTTTTAATTAGATTGTTTGAACCGAAATACGGAAAACAATATCTTTGTTCAAACAATCTAATTAAAAACCACCCACCCCTAATCTTCAATCTCGAGGGAATAGATGGCAATTTTACATGTGGACTTATATATAGAGGTGCACAATCTATGTATTTACATCCCTCTCTTTCTGCCCCCCCCACCCCCCCCAAACACACATAGAAAATTAATATTAAATGTCATTTATGGGAATGGTTATGTAGGCAGGAGTTCTAGTGCCCTGTGTGGCACAAATAACACACACACAAAACAATAACAAAAACAAAAAACATTTTTTTCTATGCATGTATAGTGACGTTCCAGAAATGAGTATAATTTTAACGACGTCATTTACTCACCAGTTTGTTGTATGCAATATTTAAAGCTTGTTCATATCTAGAAATGTAAGGATATAACATACCTAATACTTGGTTATACATCCTCTGGCCTTAATGAGGCCTGGAAGTCTATTTGGGATGGACTGATATAGTTTTTCAATGAGAATTTCTGACCAAATGGTTTTAATAGTATCTTTAAGTAAAACAGAGGTCTTGACTTTATGGACATGTTTTTTCAGTTCTGTCTTTATGTATCTCCAAATATTTTCTATGGTATTCAGGTCTGGACTCTGGGGAGGCCATTCCATCACATTTATGTTATTTTCATTCATAAATTTTGAAACCACAGACGCTCGATGACCTGGTGCATTATCGTCCCGATAAAAATAGTTGTTTTCAGGGAAATGACGACTAACAACTGGCCATAGACAATTTTCAATGATATCAATATATTTTCCAGAGTCTATGGTACCTTTAACAACAGTCAAACTTGCAGGTTTTTGATATGTTATGCAACCCCACACCTTCAAACTCAAACGAACACCACATCATGGGTTTAAACATTCTGGGGTCCATTCTTCTTCCGGCTGTCTCCACACCATTAAACAGCAGGCAACAGTAAACATCCGGTTGAACCAAATCTGACATTGACACTAGAATTACGCATGTCCAACAAAAGAACAATAACTCTTACTCATAGTTATGGAGAAACTACTAAGCATCTAGCGATAGTGCACATTATGCATGACATCATGAAGATTATACTCATTTTTGGCTTATCACTGTATAGTATAAACTAAAACCTCATGTTTGCTGATATTTTTCACCAATATTTGATGATGGTTCAAGCATAGCAGACATCAGGATTTCTTGTTTAAGGCCATAAAAATATGTTTGTTTGCTGTTCCCCGACCCAGGGGTCCAAGGGTTGGGTCGGTAGGTAGGAAAATTATTTTATTTTTTTTTTCAAAATTTTTTTTTTACTGCGAATCATTAAAAATTAAGTATAATACGAAAAAATGATGTAGTAGTGCTCATTACCTTGTTTACTAGCCATATTTCTTACTAAAATCATCAATCTATATGTATATTATGCACAACTGCAATTGTTTCATCGTAATCAGGCTCCATAACAGTGCCACTGGCGAGTTTGTCAGAAACAGTTAAATTTATTGTGTCCAATTTGTCAGTTTGAAATTCACTGGGGTCGACAACATCATCAAAAATGTCTTTCCATGTCCATTGACTTGGAAAGCTGTACAGCTTGTTGTGGACAACTGGAACGGTCTTGGATGTGTCTCTATATCGAACTTTCACAGAGACACAGAGGGTCACCTTGCCGGCCTCGCCACCGGCCATTTTGTCAATATCGATTTATAAAGCGCTACAAAAACCCGTTACTTTAAAGAGTTTAGGTGACCGTTTTTTTATAGTCAGCTGAGCGCTTGCTGCAAAGGTCTTTACGAATTAATTTCTAAGCGCCGCAATGACATTGACTTGTTGACAATATAAATAAAAAAAAATATTTTGACGATCGTGGTAGAAAAAACTTTTCAGTCGGGCCATTAAAATCGGGTCGGTCGGGGAACGGCAAACAAAAAATATTTTAATTTAGGCCTAACCCTTAAATTTAAATTCAGTTTCACTAAATATCTCATTTTCAATGAGAGAACTAATAATGAATAAATAAATGACATTACTTCAAACTTATTGCAACGAAATTCACCCATACATCACATGTATGTACTTCATCCTTTACAATGATGAAAGTTCAAACTACTGTTTTCCACCCAATAAATGCTTAGCTCAAAAAAATGTTTTCAAAAAATGATGGCAAGTTGGTCCTGGTATAGCTTTGGGTAAAGACAGTCACTGTGTCAAATAAACAAATCTGAAATTGACAACGCGTCCCTCTCCAGATAACAAACATACTTGATGCAGGTGAATAAGAAGTAAAAATGAAGAAGTACCAATGGATAATCGAAACTCCGAGTTAATTAGAATACGAAAAATTGGATATATAAATGGTCTCAATATGAAGATCACCTGTAAATTCCAAAGCAGAATGGGACCAGGTGGTCAGAAATATGTTTATCAAGGAACCCCAAATGATGACCAGAGTAAAGAAAATTCTGGATCATGTATAAAAGATGAGTGAACTGTCAATGGTATTTAGTTTAATGGAATATGATTGAGACAAAGAGACATCAGGGTGTCAGGGGGTGGGGTGGATGTGGGGCAGGGGCACTAATAATGACCTGGGTCAAATACAGTAATCTTTTTTGTAGTGATGACAACATATAACAATTGTCAAAAATGACATTTTTTTTAAAACAACCAACAAATGAATAAAAACAAAACTTGATAGAGACACAACCCATCTGATCGTCTCATGGTAGAGACAGTTTGAGGCTGGTGGGAATTACAATTTACCCTGCCCTGTGATAATGTTGTGGCAAGAGGATACAAAGGTAACACACACTACATCCTAGACCATTTACCCTCCATCTAGACATGGAGCTGTGTGGACAGGAGATGAAAATTTCACCTCTGGAAATCTGGCAGGGGAATCCTAGGGACAACAGTTTGGTCTGTGTCTTGCATACAAGCTACATACAGATGCACAGAACCTGTACCATAATACATCCATCAACAAGGGGCATAAAAAACAAATGTGCACAAAGAACACAAATGCCCCTGCCTACTGAAGCACATATATCAGATATGACTTTGTAAGTAAGTCAAAAGTCATAATCAGGGAACAAATACAATACTTTGGTAAAGAAGAGAAGAGTTTGTCACATGGAATACACATGTGAAATATCATAGCACTATCTTTTTTTTTTTCTTTTTTTTTTTTGAAAAGTAGGTCAAAGAAGGGGGTTACATAGTGTTTTAGCAATGAAAAGTTGAAAATATCTTGCCACGGATCACAACCTGAACCTGGTTTAAGTTTTTCCTACAAAAAGACACATTAATACATATACTATAAGCCCAGAAATTTTCAATTCCTGGGCATAAAAATGAAAAGTAAAAAACATTCGACAACATCGAGGAAATAAAATCTAGTGAAATATTAAAACTGAATAGTATCACAAAAAGTTATAAAATATTTGAATGAGATAAATGAATGGAACTGAAATAAAATCTCATATTTCTAAGTAAGCTTTAGGTGTAAACATGTTACACTGCATTGAGGCATTTAATAGAAAACTCTGCCCTGCTAGATGCATTTAGAGACAGTTTAAATAGCTCTGGAATAAATACAAATGAGTCCATGGCATAGAAATCTCTCTCTGTGCACAGTTCCTCAGACTATAGTCTGCTAAGTATCTGATCTTTTCTTGAACCTGAGAAGTACAATAAAGAAAATATTACATTGTTTCTTCAAACAAAATATTTACATATAGTTTTCCCTTCCACCTTAGCACTGAAAATTTTGCATTCAAATTAACATGGTTATAAGGTAATTAATGACCCTAAGAATGACAAATTTAGAAGTAATTTTATGTCAAAAAATACAAAAAAATGACTTTGAACTTTTACAGATTTTATCATCGCATCAACTTTACTGCCAATTCATTGAAGATCAAAGTGGATCCACTGAAACTGAATTGAACTTCAGAGAGTCGAATTTCTGGATCTTTCCAACTGTTGACCAAGTCCTGAATAATATTGTTAGATAAGGTACTTGAAAATTCTTGATTCAAACATTTAAGTTAAAATTTCTTGATGTTTCGAATAAATCATATACACCCAACAAGGACCCCTGAAATTACAAATTGTATGCTTCTCAATTATATCATGAATCAAAGTCTCAATGTTTGAAATGCTCTCGTCCCATATGAAATCTAATGACGGTCATATTAGGTCAAAGAAAAACTGTGTATGTTATAATATTCCTCCAATTATGTATAAATACAAAAAGAAAGATACGTTCATACCTGTATCATTAACATTAAGAGACCACAGTTGCTTAATGGCTAGGCCGGCAAGGTGCAGCTGCTCAAGAACTATTTCATCTGTGTAAAAAAAGGAAATGTATCAATATCTTCTAATAATTATAAAATTCAGTCAAACATCTCCCAAAGTGTTTTAACATTCTTGTCTTGAAAGACAACTTTCACAAAAGACATCCTGTCTTCTGAGACCACACTCTGAAAACCACTTAGTTAAACAATCCTTTTATATAAAACCTCTTTTGAGAGACCACCTGTCTTGAGGGACCACATTTCAGTGGCTGATTAGGCGGACTTTCAAGACAAGTTTCACTGTATTAGTTTTCCATCATTTAAAACAAGTGTGTTACTTCATAAACAAAGTTTATATCACTGGGTGGATCAGCTAAGACAGCTATGCCTATGATAAATCAATTAATATTTAAATAGATATAGAGAAAACATTTAAACATAGTACCTCCAGAATTTATATATTTACGGAGCACTGGATAAATTGTTTCCATGGGTACAGACATATTCACATGGGGATAACTGGCACCAGAATCAGAATCTCTGCAAAAGCAAAGAAAAAAAAATAACAAATCAATTCACTAAAACTAAACTAAACAAAAGTGTAAACCACAAAGTTTGTTTGTGTAATTGTGATTTAGTTCCCATCAAGAATATTTCTACTCATAAGGAGTGATTACTAACTGTACGTGCAGGAAACCTATTTTGGTAACCATGGTGATACACTGCTATGAGGGTTGATGGGTGCTTGTTTACTCTTTATTAGTACTTGTTGAACTTAGTACATCTGGACCTTTTGGGAATATTAGTTGTTTTTGTTTTGTTTCAAGGTTTTTCTTATTATGTCATCATGTTACTATATTTAGCCACAGGGAATTTCCATGAATGTACTAGAAAGGTCATTTCTTGATTCTTCCTGATTTAGTGTTTTCTGGAACTGTACTAAGGTATACATACAGGCAGACGGTCAGAACTCTAGGCAGAACAGCTAAGAACAAGGGAGGGTACCTGAGACTACTTTATGTCCAAGTTATGTAAGAGCAGACCACATCTTATTTAAAGTTATAGAAAGTATGCACATCAATATTTCATACTAACTGGAATTTATCGTGTATTCGAGTGGATCTCTTTTAATATTACATTTACAGTGTTCTTGATTTTTTCTGGCATACATTAGGGTAATTCTGACCAACAACAATACCTACTTAGCATTACAAACTGTGATTCCAACAATAACAATATCTACTTAGCATTACAGACTGTGAGAATAACAATAACAATATCTACTTAGCATTACAAACTGTGATTCCAACTATAACAATATCTTCTTAGCATTACAGACTGTGATTCCAACAATAACAATATCTACTTAGCACAACAGACTGTGATTCCAACAATAACAATATCTACTTAGCACAACAGACTGTGATTCCAACAATAACAATATCTACTTAGCACAACAGACTGTGATTCCAACAATAACAATATCTACTTAGCACAACAGACTGTGATTCCAACAATAACAATATCTACTTAGCACAACAGACTGTGATTCCAACAATAACAATATCTACTTAGCACAACAGACTGTGATTCCAACAATAACAATATCTACTTAGCATTACAGACTGTGATTCCAACAATAACAATATCTACTTAGCACAACAGACTGTGATTCCAACAATAACAATATCAATACTTAGCATTACAGACTGTGATTTCCAACAATAACAATATCTACTTAGCACAACAGACTGTGATTCCAACAATAACAATATCTACTTAGCATTACAGACTGTGATTCCAACAATAACAATATCTACTTAGCACAACAGACTGTGATTCCAACAATAACAATATCTACTTAGCATTACAGACTGTGATTCCAACAATAACAATATCTACTTAGCACAACAGACTGTGATTCCAACAATAACAATATCTACTTAGCATTACAGACTGTGATTCCAACAATAACAATATCTACTTAGCACAACAGACTGTGATTCCAACAATAACAATATCTACTTAGCATTACAGACTGTGATTCCAGCAATAACAATATCTACTTAGCATTACAGACTGTGATTCCAGCAATAACAATATCTACTTAGCATTACAGACTGTGATTCCAGCAATAACAATATCTACTTAGCATTACAGACTGTGAGAATAACAATATCTACTTAGCATTACAGACTGTGAGAATAACAATACCTACTTAGCATTACAGACTGTGAGAATAACAATACCTACTTAGCATTACAGACTGTGAGAATAACAATAACAATACCTACTTAGCATTACAGACTGTGAGAATAACAATAACAATAACAATACCTACTTAGCATTACAGACTGTGAGAATAACAATAACAATACCTACTTAGCATTACAGACTGTGAGAATAACAATACCTACTTAGCATTACAGACTGTGAGAATAACAATAACAATACCTACTTAGCATTACAGACTGTGAGAATAACAATAACAATACCTACTTAGCATTACAGACTGTGAGAATAACAATAACAATACCTACTTAGCATTACAGACTGTGAGAATAACAATAACAATACCTACTTAGCATTACAGACTGTGAGAATAACAATACCTACTTAGCATTACAGACTGTGAGAATAACAATAACAATACCTACTTAGCATTACAGACTGTGATTCCAACAATCTGCCCATTTCTGTTGATTACTGGTCCACCACTTACACCAGCGTGTACACCACATGTGGTCTACAACATACAAATATAAGATATAAGAGTAAATTATTGATTTAAAGAAGAGTCCATTGTTTTTCAGTGGTTGATGAGTTAAGATTCATGTACATGTTTGTCATGTAAAATCATGTAAATTTTGAAATTAATTTATAGTTGTAATAACTATGTCCGAATTATCTCCCCTTGGATAAGGTATATGCCCAAAGATTTTAATAAAGTTATCTCTGACACCCCTAAAACAGATGAACTGGTCTATGCCATTTATTTCAAGTAGAGGCTAAAGTTTTAAGGGTAAGTAATTTGAGATGTTTAACCAAATGATGGTTGGATATGTCAAGACTTGTTGATTGAAGTTATGAGCCCAGTAACATGAAACTTAACAATTGACATCATTCTGAGAATAGTCTGAACTCAGTATTCTTAGACAATAAGATTTCATAATTTCAAGAGTTCAAAGAATTTGTGAAGCTTAAAAAATTCTGCATTTTTCTGACTGAATGGTGAAAAACCAAATATTTGATTGGTCTACATGTACATAAAAAATGTGAAGGCTTAAATTTTGTTTCTTCAGACTTTTTGAACTTCTTACAAACATGACAACGATGATCTGCAAATTAACTCATTGCCCCTGTAGCCACATTTGAACTCACATATTTCAAAGAATTTTCAAGTCCAATCTCAGAATTTGGGAGTGTATGATTTTGAATCTAAATACTAGAAAAATTTAACATGCAATATTTACTTGCTCACCCCTATATTATGACAGTAGACCATGCCATCTATTGATTTGGATGAGTCTATATGTGATCTCAGGGGTTGATGACTTAAGTAGACCTACCTGAATCATTACTGGTATTCCATTAATCCTTATCACCTTGGAGATTATTCCATAGGTCACAGTGGGGTTAAGTTGATGCTGCTCTCCAAAAACAGCGTAACCTATGACAAAGACTGGTTCACCTGAAATGTTTAGGATATGATTTAGGCATTCCTGACAAAGCGCAGATTGAATATTAATAGTTTCTTAGTTTGCACTGGACTGACCCATCTCTATAACATTATGTAAAGGTTAGATCATATCCGAGACTGAGTTGAGGTTACTATGTAACCATGGTAACGTAATATGTGGTAGGTGTGATCTAACCTGCTTAGCTTATCTAACCAATAATCATCATTCATAGTAAACATGTACAATGGAAAATATTAAATATCGCAGCTCGAAATCTTATTGGATAAAGACCATGAGACGTGAGCTAAGCTTAGTTTCTTATCTTAATGCTCCTCTGTGATTTATGAAAAACATTACTGTATACTTGGTAATTTTCACCCCTGGATATTTTTTGCCCTTTTTAAGAAAGAAAACATTTATCTCGTCTTAAATTTGCCCTTTATCACCAAACTCATGGATTGCAATGCATGTCAGTGCTTCAATTATTCAACTTGAACATTTGCTTTCATTTTAAATTTGCTCTCTCATCTAAGAACGAAAATGGTGAAAATTAAACGAGAGCAAAAATTCCCAGGTAATCAGTATGTCCTCTGACTTACTAAACAGGCCAGGGGTCGGTTTTACAAAAGGTCCTAAGTCTTAGACTTTGTCTTAGGAACACACCTACGACTTGCAACTGTTTTACAAAGACTTAGGACCAGTGACTTACGACCAAATCAGGTCAGGTCTTTATGACTACCCAGAGGTTGTGCATAGACCTAACTTATTTCTGTATATGCCATAACTTATCTTTGTAAATGTAGCAGGTAAAAATACTCACAAACTATCAAGATCTTATTTGAAAATATGCAAAAATACCTTAAGACTTGAGTTTGGATAGTGTTATATCTAATAATTTAAGACTTACGACTAAGGACTTCGTGATAAAACAGGCCCCTGGAATGTACATGTCTTTCAAAATCAAAAAGATTATATCAAAGTCAGACAATTTCATGAAAGACCACATGTTTTGAAAAACAAATTAAAATTCACAAAATTTCTTAGATATTCAACCCATTTAAATCACATTCTGGAGACATTATTGTAATTTTTTCTGGATTGTAATTTTTGACATTTTCATTAGAAAGCCACTCCTAAGCGACGAAAATTTCAAAAAATTTCAAAAATTTTTGATTTATCAATGGAGTTATTTGGGAGATTCTGTCGGAATTCTTAAATTCACCCTGTTGAACAAGTGTATAAAGGATGTGCTCGATTCATCGCGAGAGTACTGTTCCGGCAGTCTCAGAACATGTTACAATTGAATGAACCAGGGCAGGAAGTAGTCATTTCAAAGAAGTTGATACAATTTACATAATTCATGTAAGTTTATGGCTAAATTGCTTGCCCAGGACACTGTTCCAGAGCATTTGATTGGTGTTCCACTTGTCTGGATTGTCCTGGACAGTGAAACGAACACGCTCAGTAGAGCGTCACCACATGACTGGCAACACCTTACCGTTTATAAATAGATCAATGTGTTATGTGTTTTTCACGATTAATTAACTAATTAGTTGGAACAAGACTTTGAAAATACGATGAAAGTTCATACGAATATGCATTAAGAGAGTACAGAAAAGTTTATTTATGAACATTACTCCCCAAAATGTGGCTTTAAATACATGTAAATATTTTTTTTGGACAAACCAGCCATCTTATTTCTCATCTAAGATCTATGGAAAACAAAATATCCTCCAACTTCCATTACCTGATTCACCCCTAAAGACACATTTGGACTGGTCTAAGTCATTGATTTACAGAAGAGTCCATTGTTTTTCAGGGGTTGATAAGTTAATAGTTCATGGTTGTACATGTCTTTTAACATGTTCTAAGACAATCAAAGTTGTGAAATTTTCCCAAAAATCTTTGAGATATGAAATTTATTACCTTCAACTGCAGAGCCACACTGTGGATAAAATTCCATACTTTCTGTTAATTTTGATGATAGCACTGCTAAATCAAAATGTTGATTGGCTGCAGTTTGATACATGACCTTGGCTGTACATTTCTCATCATTACCACTTTTTACATACACTGCAAGATTTAAACGGAACTACCGGTAAATAGTGACAGTTTCAAAATTATCAATTTCTCATTAGTGTTTGTAATTTATTGTCTTGTCATAACCCTTTCACCCCCTTCCCAAATCTTCATGTTAGGCTCTTTTCTACTGTACTGGATCAGTCAATTGTAGTCTGTAGGGGTTGCAAGGATTAAATATTCAAGAATATAGCCTTACTCGTACCTCAAGACAAAGAGATTTAATGGCAAAAAGAAACAAGCAAGAACATGGAAAGTGTTTTAAATTGAAGTCAAAGATAAAAAAAATGCTCTACAAACCATCAAAATACTCCCAACCTTTTGCTTGCAAAATTTTCTCTCTTTTTTGCTGCCATTAATAAACTCCCAGTTTGTCTAATTTTTGCAACAGTATTGTACAATAAAATATCAATTCCATAGTGTCTAACTCCTTGAGACCTGGGTCTGAGCATATCAAACAAATGAATGTCCCATCTCAAATTTCAGTCTACGTGTTTGTCTGAGGCATTTGCAGTATCCATGTGTAAGTGAATTAAGATTGAAAAATGATTTAAATACCACTGTTACACAATACCATCTGTTTTGAACACGATAAAGAAAGGCAACATTTACCAGGGATTTTCCTAACCTCCTAATTTATGGGTTCATGCCCCATAAAAATGAGATAGATATGACATTTCAACTAAAACAGAAAAACTTAATATGAGACATTTGTTTGAATTGTGTACCAGTACTTAAAACACATGGAAATATCTATGTTTACAGTAGAAAAATGTATTACCTTGACCAATTTTAGATTCCTTTACAACATGACTGCAAGTTAGAATAATTTCATATCCATCTCTGTGCCCAATGCGGACCCCTGTACCCCAATATCCATGGAGACTCACATACAAAATTGCTTCCATCATCTTTTGGACTGGTAAATTTATGCTCCCTGTACAAGATCAAACACCTTTTACAAATTAAAACTTACCAGCACAGCATACAACAAGGTAGTCAAAAAAATAATATTACAGTAAAACTTGCATTAAAGGTCACCTCTGTATAAATAGCACCTGCCTATAAAGGCCATTAAAAATAGCCAATTACAAAATATACAACCAGTATATAAGTAGTAAATAATCACCATGGAGTAATTAATTTGTTTGTTTTTTTACCCACAATTTTGACCGTGAAGACATGAATTTATGTTCAAGCTGTGAGATTTCCTAAATGAGTCCTCCTACTATGGCATAGCACCAAAGTTTTTAAAAGTCTCTTTCAAAAGTTGACTTTCAATTTCATCTGTTTCACACTTTGTTACAAGAGGCCCAAGAGGGCCTCAACTGCTCACTTGAGGACCATCTACAAATGTGGAAAGAAGACCAAGAAGAATATGTACATGTAGGCTGAACTGGCCGAGAAATATTGCTAGAAATCAAATTTCAGCAAAATACTTGTACAAAAATATTTCTTCAACTATATACAAGTAAAACACTTTAATGCATCATTGTGAATGCAAGGGGAGATAATTGAGGAAATCATGCAAAAATTAATGAAAATGACCCAAGTCTGAAAAGACCTTAAAAACGCATCAAAAGTTAATATTCCGATTTTTATGAAAAATACAAACTTGCATCATACATCCATGTAAATCACTCAGAAACAATCCCTTTTTCTATTCATGCAGCAGTTCTGGAGAAGAAGACTTTTAAAGAGGGGTACCTTTTGGGACCTCTTCTGTCCCACCCTAGGTCCGCCCCTGGGCCAGTCTGGCTGAAAACTACAAACTTGGTTAAGGACCTTGAGCAATTGCTTTCTGTCATGTTTCGTCAAAATCCCTTTAGTGGTTTCAGAGAAGATGTAAAAAATATGAAAAGTTTACTGATGGACGCCGGACGATGGACGGGGAGTGATCACAATAATTCACTTGAGCCTTTGGCTCAAGTGAACTTAAAAAATCAGTTTCTTCTTTTTATAAGTTTTATGTATTACCCAAAACAAGGAATTAAACCCTGTAGTTCATGAATTTAAATTACTTAAACATTTCAATTATTACACAAACAAAAGTAAGAAAAATGAAAATTTCTGAAAATTATCATATACATGTACGAGTATGTTCAGTAATTTTACATTGAATTTACAGCCATTTAAAGGTTGGTTACAATAGTAAAATACATGCAAGTTTTATGTATTTTTGTCAGGGATTTTCCACCCTTTCATATATATTGGGCCGAAATAAGGGCCCATTCCAAATTAATGCAAAATCAATGCATTTTTTCCCAATTTGCAGTCAAAATTTTGCAATTAAAGTTAAATGGCATTGAATTTGTAAAGATTCTTGTATTTTAACATAGTTTAATTAGTGTTTTTCTAGATATCCAAATTTCAATAAAATGTTGCTAAATTTCCAATTCAAAAGTGTGTGGAAAATCCTTGATTGTATACAGAGAGTCATTAAAATTAAGACAGAAGATGCCATAATATACATGTAGGATAACTTACATAAAATGGCTGATTGTGAGCTTGGTAGACTGATCTTCATGGGAAGTTTTTTAATTGCAGTGATGATTTCTGATATTGCACAAGCCAGGGATAAGCCAACCCACTCATTGTTCTTCCAGCACAGCGACGCAATAATGACACCCGTTAGAGTCCTAGAAATTAGTTAATATCCAATCAAAATTGACAGAAGTAGCTTACCTTGCCGTTATGTTACAGATAAATCTTTAAGAAATTATCCACATCATTTTTGCATTTACAGCAAAATATACATGTATAACTAATTATACTAAATTTTTGTTGGATTTTTTATTATTATATGTACAATTACCATGTCATTGGTCCATGTTTGAAAAGAATTTTCACTAATAAGTAATATGGATGAAGTGTTCAAAATACTGATTCTAATTTGAACTTAGCGATATATTCCATTACAGTGAGGGTTGCAACAACAGACCAGCTACCATGACATCAGGGCTCAACAAACATCAAAATGTTCATTTGTCTTGCAGGCCACATTTAGTCTCCAAATCTACTAGTCTGAATGAAAATGCCACTTGTATGAAAATTATGTTCTGTCTCTCCTAGTCACAGTCTGTCTCTGCCTGTCTGTCTGTCTGTATTCTACAGCATTTAAAATGATCCATTACTAACACATGTAACATGATACTGTGAATCATTTTTCAAAATGATAGAACAGTAACAAAGGTATACAACTCACGAAACAAACCTAAATTTTCCATGACAGAAAAACAAGGCTCCGCCTTCTGAACCTGGAATACATCTGGCATCGGTAAGAATCAATACTTTATTTTTCCCAGTCAAATTACTGATAATTCCCCTACTTCTGGAGTTTTGGAAAACGTCCACATTTAGATTTCCAAAAGGAGTAGCTAGTATCTCCACTGGGTCACCAACATGATTTTGCCCAGAAGATTTTGTTGGTAAACTTCTGCTATACGGGGACCAATCATGAGTTTTTATCAAGACAAAACAAGGCAAATACTGGTGAAAATCTGAATCGACTGACTTTTTTTTATTTTTATCCAAGGGGGTTAACTCTTCGACATATTCCCATGTGTCCTTTGGCATAAGGGTTTTTAGAATCTTCTTAAGACTCCAAACTTGGAACACACATATCACTGATCCGGAAAATTTATTTACTGACTTTTCATACAGAGTCTGCTCTTCCTGCAATGAATTCAACAATGATGTTCTGAGTTTTGACAGTTTAGTGGCATCAAAATCACTGTTTTCTGAAAAGGCTGTATGAGGTAATAACACTTCAACTTCAAGAGGAGACAACTCCGATTTACTTGAGCAATATGAATTCTCGTTGACTTCTTTTAGGATTTTAGTATTCCGTTTCAGTACAGAGGACAAGACAGATGCGTGTGCCAGTACGATGCCATGTTTTGTATCAAAAAGTATTCCGCTACATGTCCCTTCTTCCTTACTCTGGGGACTTGAAACAGTTATCGTACAGGTTATGTTGGAATATTCCCAACTACTGCTCTCCATTGACTTGGTTACCTGTAAAAACATATTGCACACCTATATTTGTATATCTGTATCTTTTTCAAAAACCTAGTTATTCCAATACATTTCATTATGCAGTTCAAACAAAAGGTCAAACATGAACAATTCTAACATACCAACCATGCATCTCTAACAGCCCCTCTCTCATTATCCCCTGAAAAAACCATGGACTCTTTTGTAAATCAATGACTTGGGCCAGTCCAAATGTGTCTTAAGGGGTAAATGGGTTAAATACTAATAGATCTTAACATTTTTGTTAAAAACTAATTTAACCTTATTGAAAAGTAAGAGTTTGAACAAAATCAGGTATGGAAGTGTGTTAGGAAAACAGCTTTAGACATCACAAAAAGTTACAATTGTGTAATGTATATATTAAATGTTGTTTTGGCTTGGTTCTTATCAGAATGTTAAAAGAGGACTTATACTAGATTTTCCTTGATTTTATAATCTTGCTCGGCATAAAAAACAACCCCTTAAAATATCAAAATAAATTTTTTTTAAATTTTCAAATCTTTTTGCAAAGTAGCAACTATCTTAAAAATTTTAAAAAAGGTCATGGTTTGGAATACCTTTGGTGTCATCTTGTTTGCCAGATAAACCTACCCCAATGTATCATTTTTAAATGAAATTGGATAATGATGAAAAAAAAAATGAGTGTTTTGGAAGCCATTTTGAAAGTATTGAAATTGGATGTCACAAGCAGTACTTTCATTCAGCTCTGATTAGTAGTAACAAAGTTACAGAGCAAACAGGATTTGTAACGGATGAACAGGACCAAGGACAGACAGTTGAACAGACGGACAAATGGTCAGACTGATAGACTGATCACAACAGGGCATCTGACACTTAGTGGCAGGGTCCTAATTATTAATTTACAACATATACTTTACAAGATAAAACTAGAGAGGACAAGATTGGGAAATTCCGGTAAGAAAATTGTAAAATTATGGCAGATTTTGCAATATTTACACTTAGAAAAGGTCCTGGTTTAGACTGCTCTTGGAAAAACCTTCTATAAATCATTGTGTTTCCAGCACAGTCTTATATCACTAGCAAATATATTTACATTTACATTATAAATACATGTAAATCAACATACATTGACTGAGTTTCCTGATATCACAGGGTTCAGTAATTTCTGTCATGCAATTATGACAAGAATGCAACAGACAAACAAACATTACTTACAACTCTGTGTATTTATATTGTATAGATAAACCTAACAACCACATCTGTTTTACTGCATCATCACCTGCTTAAAATTCTCCAAAACATGTGGTTTTGATAACAGATTTTTATTTATTCACCTACGCTTTTTGTAATAAAGTTACAATGCTCCACGATTTAGTCATTTTAGTGTGTTGTTCCGATCAGTAGTAAAGAGCTAACCTTCCTTCCAGTTTCAGATCAGAGTTTGGGTGGATCCAGGATTTATATATTTCCAGGAACTGTTCCTTTACCTCGTTTACAATATGTACTTGGCATGAAATGAAAGTTCAAAATTGTAAACTTTTTGTCTACATGTCTTTCAATTGAGGTCCAATACCTTATAGTTGATATAGGTCAGGCATGATGCTCAGTGCATTAATGTAAAGTCCATAGCATAAGTCAAACAATGGACACTTCACCTTATAACGGGCGATGTCACTATAAAAGAGTCTTTCATGATCGAGTCTGAACCACCAAACTGGCAAAACTATTTTTTTTCATTCACATATCTTACAATGTACGATTACTATAACCATTATATTCATGTCCTTTCAAATCAAATTATTAACATTCAGTCACGCAGATAGCTGGACTAATTTCCAATTCAACTTTCTGGAATAAGTATGTGAAAACTTGAGCTGGCTCAAATACATGAAATTGATGGGCAACTTTGGCCTAGACACTAGCTGTACACAATGTACATGTATTTGTACGTTCAAGTGGTGTTGCCAACATTTAAACCATTTCATTAACAATTAAAATTTTGTATTTAAAAGTATGAGTTTTATTTTTATCCTTATGATTAACATTTAAAACAATATATGAGCTGTCGTCAGCACAAAATTTTACATGCAGATTTTCTGCAATATTTTATCTCATAGACATCCCAAAGAGATCACCTAGGTTAAATGAACAAATTAATTGATATAATTGTATAATTACAATAATCTCCTTATACGTAGCCCATATTGTGTCATTCTGGCCATTAATTGCTAATCAACTTTCAGAAAAGGTTTATGAAGATTACCGATTGCCCAGGAAGCACATGGCGAGACGTGCAAGATAATTTGTCAAAATTCTCAGTATCTAAAGAATATTAAAACACCCCACATAATTTTAGTTAAGGTACGTGAGCCGGCCTGGTTCAGTCTGTAGTGCGCTTGACTCTTGATCGTGAGTTTGAGTCCAACCAGTGGCAGGTCAGTTTCCTGGCCTTTGGACTGAGACAGTAAAAATTGAAGTCCTGTGTCACAGTAGGTGTTGGCACGTTAAAGAACCCTCACTGCTCAATGGCCGCAAGTGTCGAGCATAGGCCAAGATTTGTCAAGCCCTTCACTGGCATTTGGTGACATCTCAATATGCATGATATGAGTGAAAGATTCTTAAAGTTAAGGTACGTATGACGATTGTTCTTATACATGTTTTTCGAGTCGATATCAATTTAACTATAGGCATATATTCCACACAAAGTGTAAAAATAATTTTGTCTTCAGAGATAGTTTTGAATTGCATTAAAGTGGTTTAGTGTTTAGTAGACAGTTTCATAAAAATTGCCAATCAAAGACAGCAAGCTTAATATATTACTTTAATAATATTAATAAGCCGTTTTTTTCTGTGTATTTCCAACACAACTTTATTTTTAATTCAATGCTTATAGATAAAATGCTGATGCAGCCTCTGTGTTAAGAATTAATCACATATTCCATTAAATATGTTATAGCCTAATAGTCATATACTATATATTACTTTAAAACATGTACATGCACACAATGCATTCTTTTACCAGTTTAACCAGATCAAATTTCACATTTTTGTGGTGCAACTGTACAATGTAGATGTTCTTATAATCCCAAATTAAAAATAAATAAGAATAATTTATTTCAAATTTTAAGTGCTTGTGCAAATAACATGTACATCTAAGATGTATACAAAGTTTATAGGGGATTTGTTATATGTACTGTGTACATTACCACAGTAAGTTTTTAAATCTGTATAATGACCCATTCAGAACTGATCCATGAACTGTCAATGTAAGCAAAATTATCAGTAGGTCTATACATTTATCCCATATTTATTTCACCTAAACATTTCAATGAAGTCGAGGAAATGCTAGCCATTCTGAACTAAAATAAATATCTCATTAAATTTTATTTACAAGTTTATACTTTCTTCTGTATTTGTTACTCTGTGGCTTAATAATTTATTTCATGTTTGTTTTATACTTGCAAGTTGGGTATCATTTTTCTTCAAGATGAATTTACATTCATTATGATCAGTACATTGAATTGACAGACATCAATCAACAGAGATATGCCGAAATATCGTGACATTTTCCTCGACAGTTGGTGGGGTGGCTTATTGAAACGTTTGGTTTATAAAATGAATGTCTGAGGCTGCACTTCTATACAAAGATATACAAAAAGGTGGTTATGTACATGTCGTCTTGAAATGAAAACTTTGATAACACACCTCGGGCACCTGCTTAAACTCACTTCCGTGTCTACTACGTCATCAAAATATGCGAAAAATGTTTAAATGATAATGCCTCAGTTATTGGAGGTATATATTTTGATGCATATTCAGTTTAATAGCTGATAGACGGCTGTGCCATTTCCTTGAGAAGATGACATACATATATACAATAGAGGGCGAGGTTGTATACCAGACAATTTCCCGTAAATGGATGAACACGCTAGCCAATACACGTTTATTTCCGGTGAAAGGTCAACTTACCCTACGTCACAGAAGACAGAATTCTAAATACCGCCCACAAACGGTAATTTTAGAGCTCTATTTCGGAAGAGTAATGTTCCTAATCTGGGTATTACAATTACATACTTTTCACTTGTCAGAAATCCATCACATATATCGCTTCAAATAAACGTATCAATCCCCAAAGCTCTTTTACAATATATATGATATTTATAGGTCAAAGGTAAAATTTATCCGTGATCGACCAATTGTAAGCCCCGAAGGGTCACAGGCCTGTTACATGACGGTGAGTGTTTTCTGAATATTATTTTGCTGATAAAATTTGCTGGGAAATGGTCGGGTTCAGGGGATAAACTATTAATGAAAGGATATTGGGCATCAATTGTTGCAATAAATACCGTGTGAATGCACACGAGAGCGTTCTATTAGCTTAGAATGTTATTAAACATTTCTAATGGGATAATGCGTTGTTCGGAATGAGGTCAGGTTCAAAAGATATCGAGCTTAAGAGTCTGTTCATTTTGTCGGAAAATGCAAATCTTGTCAACCAAATCAGAAACCGTCTTCATCGACCTTGTCAGTTGTAAATGATTACACTGACTTTTCTTAGTGTTATAAAGTTATCCTCTTGTTTCAGCTATCGCTAACAAGTGAGAAATTTATAGACAACCTGAAATAATTGTGAAGTTTTAAAAGTCGTTATTCACCTTTGCAATTGAAGATTAAAATAATACAAAGAGTGAAAGGCAATCCGGATTTCACTGCTGTCATTATTTTTGCTGTCTTTTAATGGCATTTAAAGTTGATAAATCTTTACATTAATGAATTTAATTTGAGGGAGGTGAGAAACGTGCGTACACCCATGAAAGCGCCGTGGCGCCATTTTGTATTAGATCTAAATGTTAACTGTTGGTTTTTGTAATGAGAGAGCCACACACCAAAACGTGATTTCAACGCATCTTCAACCTTTTAGGAGTCTATATTTCGGATTTAACCGATATCGCCTACTACTTCTTATTTTGATTGTAAAGGTGCAATAGTGATGAGATGGCGTGAAATAATCATGTTACTGCTAGAAAAATGACTTGTTTGCCAAATATCTACTTGCGTTCAGTGAACATTTATATTGAATGCATTTTTAAATGTCAACACGGTCATGTTGTTTAGTCACGAGCCTATGGTCTTCATGTAATAGGTAATTGTCTTTTTTGTTTGTGTCGTCATATTTTAGATCAAATTACAGGTTGATTTATAACCTGGAGTAAATCTTTTTCTTTCACCAAAATTTACAATGTATTTTCTTCAGTTGTTACAAAATAAAATGTCAGAAGAAGGCTATTGATAGATGTTGGTCTGCAAGAGTTGAACATGCAGTCATATTTAGTTGTTATATGATATGATTATTATACTCATTAGACCTGGCCTATATAAATTTATGTATTTGATAGGAATTTGAATAGATCTACAGTCAAACTAAAAATAGTAATATTAAATAAAAATGATTTCAATCAATTTGTTAACTGCTTAACCAAAGCATATAGATTTCTAGTAAGTATGACTAACCCAAGTAATGATAGTGATAGTTGATGCATATTTTATTTACTTTGATGCTCGCAAATTTTACCAAGGTCTCAGGAATTTTGTTCATTTGGGTCCCTGGGACTTGCAAAAACTAGCACCTCAAGGAAAACCCTGTATACAGCCCTCTCGTGTCACATGATGTGTAGTTGAAAGTAGGCCTATTTATTTGCAGCATGTCACTAATTTACAATTAGATTATATATGTTGAGCAAATAGATATTTTTTACCAAATGAATGTACGATTTTAAAAATCAAAATTCTTAGTATGACCATACATAGGTATAAGTTTCTGCCCCGATTTTAAGCGAAATCCCTGTTATAGAAAAAAAAACATTTCTATACATTCAGCAGGTTGAGATGGTTTTTTTTATATATATATACAGTAAAACCTGTCTTGTGAGATCACATTTTGAAATCCACTTGGTTAAATATCCTTCTAAAATAACTCTTTTGAGTTACCACCAGTCATGAGAGACCATATTTTAGTGGCAGATGCAGGGGCTGAAAATTCCTTAAGTCCAAGGTCTGGACCTATATATTTACTTTCAGAATTCAAATTCTATCATTTTCCTGCTATTCGGGTCCGAAGACCTACATGTAAAAAGCCTGAATCGGTGAATGAGTCAATGACTCTTTTGTCAATTTCTTTCTTTCTAAACTGTATTTGTTTCCTTTGTAAAGTTCAATTGTCATTTTCTAATATGATTTTGTGGCAGTTATTGGTTTATATAATTTTGTGTTCCTACCTTTTATAATTGTTATATGTTTTGATTAATTGTATTAAAAATCTGACTAGATTATTATTGTTATTGGACCTATATCTTAGAGGACTGGACTGGTGGACCCAGACGAAATTTAACAAAAAAGTCCTGGACCCAAATTTACTCGGTACTCAAGCTCAACTTTTATTTCATTATTTTAACTATATAATTCTTTGTAAAACTTTTGGAATTGAGTGATTTTCTTGTAAACAAATAAATATGTTGAGTAAGGTACTCAAAATTTAAGTACGTACTCGAACAATTTCTTAACATTTCTGAAGTTTTATTCAAATGAGCAATGGTTTTTATAATTATTTACAATAGTATGCAATAAATAAACAAACATGTCCAGGTACAGATTGTCAGAATAAATTTTGTGTTTTTTACCTCAAAATCATCAAAAGGTAGTTGAGCTTGAGTACTGAGTAAATTTGGTGACTTTGGGTCCTGGACCAAAGCAGCTGAAAGAAAATTTTCAGCCTCAGAGATAGGTGGTCTCTCAACATGTTTCACTGTAATATTCTTGACATATTTTTCCCATGATTTGATTCAGTAGAATTAGAAATGTACCGCCATATTATGAGAGAATCAAGCCATGTGTCCCAGACTGGTTAGCTTGAGTGCGAGACAAATAACTCTCAATCTTATGTACTCAATGTTTTGAAGATTTTTGTCTGCATTGACAATTTGGTTTATATCACAGTATGTAGCTCTGTCCAATTGTGAGAAACCATATGATATAACTTATAAGAGAATCTTGTTCTTTGAATTTGAATAGTAATTTATGCTGCATTCATCAATTTTTCAGTTATATATTGGCAGCCAGTTTTTAATGTTGGTGGAGAGAACCTGTTTATAATGTACAGGCCTTGACCTTAACTTTTTTTAACAACTTGCCCAGCCGGGCAAGTGCTTATGAAATTTTGGTTGCCCGCCATGAAAATCTACTTGCCCGCAAAATATAGCTGATTTCTGTAAAATAGGTCTATAGGAGTAGAACATGCTAGTATATTATTACTCAAAGATCTAGTTAATCCAACTGACATTTGACAGACGACTTGATTCTAAAATTAACTTTCTTGCAGTACGCATGCCCACTCCCTCAGATCAGTCGTCTACTTTTAAACTTTCTATTTTAAATAGGGAAGTAGGTCAGTGATTATATAAAGCATTCCACCTTTTCATTTTTGCTTTATGTACTCTGCATGCTTTGTTCTGTTGTTCAACAATATTAAAATACGATAATAAAGGTCAACACAGCAAATTAATCAGTACTTTAATAAATAAACAAATTCCCACTACGCTTCCGGTTTTGCGATTGAAAGTGGTCATTCTAAACACCACAACAACACAAGGTTGAAAGTGGTCGATGTTTTCGGCATTCTGTGTTCTCGCTGCTTTAAATATTATAATTAAACACGGGAAATGGTAGTAGCGATGTGTAATACTTTAATTCTGCTGAATTTTGAAAGCGATTATTGAGATGGAATATTTTAGAAGGAGGTAATTAGGTTGACCCGTACTTCTCTGGGCACATGTGTTAACAGCAATGGCGGATTATGTAAACATGCTTGGAGTCGCTAAAAATAAAGTTCCATTTGTCCGTTGGGCGGGTTGTCGGGGGATTTAATTTTTGGTGGGTTGAAAGACATCGATGAACTTGTGTTTACCATTAACCGTTTGAGATTTTTTACTTGCCCGACCGGGCAACTGACACTTGAAATCTTGTTGCCCGGGATCAGCTTTTACTTGCCCCAGGCAACCGTTAACGCCGAGCCCTGATGTACCAGGAAGAGACCACTGGTCTTTCACGAGTAAAATGGCAAATTTCTCAAAAAAATCACCTTAGATTCAAGTGGGGCTAGAACTTGAGCTGGTACATGGCAAGATGGTGTAAATTACTCAGCCAGGGAAGCCCATAATCCTGTTTTAACATGGAGATAGAACACAGTGGCATTAATTAGTGGACTATAACCATCATTTTAACCTCAAAATTCAAATTCCAGATGAATGTACTTTTTAAAGTACCGAGCGGTATATGATTTATTAAGTGACATTTTATCTTACTTATCGCCTTTTGTGGTTTCTTGTTGTGCATATACTTTGACAAAACCTTTCTCATTTTCAGTTGAAATATTTAATATTCTTGCAGGGATTCAAAATTCCCCAAGTCCAGGACTTGGTTAATTTGGGTTTGGACTTGGCATTTAGATATACCTGAAGTCCGAGGGACTTGCCTCATCTACATTCATTTATTTTTAAAACTGTATTACTTAGTAACAAAATTCAGCATGGACTGAAATTTCTCAATTGGACTTGCCAGAAATTTACTCTCCAAGTCCTGTACTTTATCATGAGTGTCTAAAAAAGAATTTTGAATCCTTGTTATGGGCAATAATTTCATGTAGATTACAGTCCTTTCCATTTTTTGTTGTTGTTGTTGTTGAGGAGACAAGTTATGTAAAGGAGCCACCAAAGAGGTATATATCTGAACTTTGTGTGTAAATAGAAATCAGTTATTTCTGAATAGAAAACAAAGTTCAGTAGTCGACAACTTTCATTGCTTTTGTCATAAGTTTGGGTCAAAATTTTTGATTTAAAAAGTCTTGTGTTTGGTAATATTTACTTGATAAAGTGAACATACTAACATTGACCTTTCGTGAAATAGACCCCCCCCCCCATTTTTTTTTTCTTTTTGTCAAAAGTAAAAGAAAGTTTTACTCACCACTTGGAAGTCTGTGTTTTGTGAACAAAAAAAAATTAACTAAACAATACTACAACACATTAATATCAGTTTTAATTTGTAATAATTTCAGTAGGTTGAAAAGTGATTAAATATATACTTAACAATGAACTTCTGTCATACCGATTGTTTAATTAGTGCGCCCTGAGCTATTGTAATCAGTACTTTCAGTATCTATTAAAATACCGGTAGTAACATGCTAGGTCACCATCAGAATCACTGAACTCGGATGACTTGCTATTACTATCATTTGTCAAATTTTTCAGGGCTGCATCACAAAGATCAACATCATCAGTAGTAAATTCCTCAAAATTTGGTTCTGTATCATCATCATCATCATTTTTGTTGAAATAAACTATCCTCGCTCCCATCAAGAGCACTTGAAATACCACAATAATCATGGCACATTTTAAAAATGATTTATGGAATAATTGATTCCCAAGCTGAAAGACAAAAGCAATTTA
Source organism: Atrina japonica (assembly GCA_030159075.1). Lineage (NCBI taxonomy): Eukaryota > Metazoa > Mollusca > Bivalvia > Pterioida > Pinnidae > Atrina > Atrina japonica. The sequence goes on along the minus strand of BROG01000102.1, from coordinate 812,220 downwards.
TTAAATGTATATGGGAAAGAAAAAAAAACATGCACATACAAATGTATACATTGCCATGGATGAGTCATTTAAAGGTCACAAGTGAAATTCATTATAAGGATATTTATCTACTCGGTTCACATGTATAAGATTTTTTGCACAATTTTAGTGGAACAACAGTCTCCTGTGACAGTAAATGAAACAATGAAAATTGGTCTAACTAAAGTCTATAAATATGTGTAATACTACTTCAATAAATGCCTCCCTTTTAGGAAAATATAAGGTTCTCTCAGTGTCTTTCATGGACAGTGTATTTATGACATTGCAAGTCTCATAAGACAGGTGGTCTTCTATGACTGGTCTCTCAAGAGAGGTGGTTTTCTATGACAGTGGTCTCTCAAGAGAAGTGGTCTTCTATGACAGTGGTCCCACAAGACAGGTATGGTAGTTTTCTATGACATTGTTCCCACAAGAGTTGAGACAGGTGGTTGTCTATGACTGGTGTCACAAGAAAGATGGTAAACGTCTTCTATGACAGTGGTCCCACAAGATATTTAGTTTTCTATGACATTGGTCCCACAGAAGTTAAAACAGGTGGTCTTCTATGACTGATGTCACAAGAAAGATAGTCTTCTACAACAGCAGTCTCTTAAGACAGGTGATCTTGTTTAACAGTGGTTTTACAAGACAGGCAGTGTTCTAAGACAAGTGGTCTTACATGACACCAGTGGTTGTCTATGACAGTTGTCTCACAATACAGGTGGTTTTGTATGACAATGGTCCCATAAGACAGGTGATCTTCTTTGACAGTGGTTTCACAAGACAGGCAGTGTTCTAAGACACGTGGTCTTACATGACACCAGTGGTTGTCTATGACAGTCGTCTCACAATACAGGTGGTTTTGTATGACAATGGTCCCATAAGACAGGTGATCTTCTATGACAATGGTCTCAAGTCAGATGGGAGCCGGCCTGGCTCAGTCGGTAGCGCGCTTGACTCTTGATCGTGAGTTCGAGTCCAGCCGGCGGCAGGTTGGTTTCCTGTCTGTTGGATGAGACAGTAAAAAACGTGGTCCCGTGTCACAGTAGGTGTCGGCACGTTAAAGAACCCTCACTGCTCAATGGCCGTAAGTGCCGAGCATAGGCCAAAATTTGAAGCCCTTCACCGGCATTTGGTGACATCTCCATATGAGTGAAATATTCTTGAGTGGGACGTTAAACAACAATAAACAAACAAACAAACTCAAGTCAGATGGTCTTCTACATGTATGTCTGGTCTCGCAGGACAAGTGGTCTTTTTATTTCTGATAGTACTTAGTAGCCTCATAATGATTAGTACGGCAGTGGTCCTACAGGTTTCACTGTTTGATGCAGCGCCTACTGATCTATTTGTAAAGTGAAAAAAAGATTCTTTGCTTTTAAGAAAATTAAGTTTTTTTGCTGGGAATACAGCATTTTTATAATAGAATAGGGATCATGCATTTAGCTGTCGTTTTGACAGAAATACTACTGTGTATGTCCAGTGAGGAATACGCTACAGAGATTAATATCGTCAGCATGTGGGTCCTGTAACAGGCCCCTTCCCAATTTCCTAATTTTGAGCAAAATTTTTCCAATTATATTCACTGTCATTCACATTTGGTATTAAACAATAAAAAGGAGAAGTTTGTAATGTATGAACTGCAGTTAAAAGTCATCTGAAGAAAACCATCAGGGCTCTACAACACTAAAAAAATTCACTCTTCATTTGGCCAGTGAACCAGAAATTTTACTAGCCAGCCAGGAACTTTTACTCGCCAATATATATATATATATATATATATATTTGTGTGTGTGTGTGTGTGTGGTTCATGTGTTCTTAAAAAATCCACTGGATGAAAATATAGAAATGAAATAAAATATTAATTTTCAAGTTATGTAATATTTTATTGTCGATTTAAAACAAGGTTATTAACTGCATGTTGACCTTTTTGTGCATTTTTTATCAATCCAGTAGTGTTTATATGCCTATATTTTTCATATTTGTTGCTCTAATATTGAGGCAACCTTAAACTTTATTTTTAAATATTTAGCGCCAGTTTCTCTTTGACAGAATTTACAAAACAGACTGCCCACTAGAATTGAAATTTTGCCTGTAAGTCTAGAGTCCAACACCCATGACTTGATCGTCAGACAAAACACTATGAAGTTCTTTAATTTATAGGTGTTTGTCCGACATTCTGTTTGACTCTCGATTTTAATTCACAGATAAAATTTCCAGTTCCGACTGTGGTTAATCCCTTTGGGGATTCTGTCGCGGCCGTTTTATTGTGTTGCCCCATGATAAAACGGCCACGATATAATCCCCAAAGGAATTAGGCTGTGGTCTGCCTGCCCTCCTAGTTGAACACTAGGCTGAACTTTCTGCCCCGATTTTACCAGCAAAAATCGCTTAAATTAAAATCGAAATCGGGGCAGAAAGTTCAGCCTAGTCGAACACTAGCCATAACTCTTTTCGTATTCCTTTAACCAAGAATTGTTTAAACTTAGTAGTGTCTAATGATGCTTCTGTTGAAATCGACCGAGAGAGAAGATTAATGTCATCGTCTGCTGTTAGGAAAATTTCAATTCGAAAACATGAAAGCAATACAACGTGTTTTTATACAGTAATCCAATTAGATGCTCTAGTTTATCGAAACTGAATAACCAAATTTGTTGTTGTAAAAGTGCGTAACAGACCATGATTTCGATCATGTAATTTCACTGTGAGAACGGACAAACTTTTGATTTCCGGTATACAAAAACTGGCCGTAATGTGGCGACTGAATGAGGATAAACACTCGCCAAATCTAAAAAAAATGGTCGCATTTGTGAGTGATTTGGTCGCATTGTAGAGCACTGACCATGTTGTCAGTTAAATAGGAGAATCTAAATGAATTATAAGTTTTGTGTCCTTATTCTCATGAATTAAATGACCATAGTTACTTTTTCCACAGTTTTGACCATTGCAATGTAAAATTTCCAATTGGAAGGGTACAGGACTCTATCCCAAAAAAGGTCTATTAACCCCTGCACTATGTAGATGCTCCAATGCTCTTCTACAATGTAGTTTGTAGATGCTTGCTTTTATGCGAGCAAATATATAGCATATATATATATATATAATAAGGGCGTTTCTTGACATTTCCAGAGAAAAAAGGGAACATCTCAAACAACTTTGTATCGGGTAATTATTAATTGTTTACCTAATTTCTTAGTCAGTTTTAATTTATTTATAGATCATGCACACGACACCTACATGTAATATCAATTCATATACACAAAATGCACTGTATATGATAAAAAAACAAAGACTTGGTCCTTCATGCTTCAGTTATAAATCTTGGCTTTAGTAGCAAGGTATCAGATTTAAATTTTATTATTTCCCAAGACTTTAATGTAACTAGGACTATTTATCATTACTTATACATTTTGTACCACTTAAGCTAGCTTCCAAATACATTTTGATAGGACATACAAAGATAAAAGACAAACCATATCAAAATTGATTTTAAAAAAAAAAAACTTGTACACTGCACTCCTGTTTTATCACAGTAAAGTTATTTTGCCAGTTAATTAATCAAACCACAAAATAACAGAAATCATTGTAACCCATTTACAGGTTACACTGAAAGGAATGACCACAATCTAGAGTAGAGGTTATGATAGCATTAGCAATAAATTGCAATAATGAGGACTTACACTGAAATTCATTGAGAACAAAAGGAGGTTATGTGATTCGAATTTGTCGTAACCTCCACGTACCTTGAATGATCGCTCCTGTGTTATTTTCTCGTACATATTTTTATTATTCGTGAAGCTTCAGCCAGTACGAGTAAACGGTGCTCGCATTCGTCAACCAATCAGATCGAGGCTTTTAAACAATTTCAGAATTGTTTTGAATCAACAGACAATGCGATAACTTCTGTTGCAGATCATTCATATGTAACTACTGTGATTGGATAAATTGGACAACACCTGCACCTTATAAATATTCATTAGCTATGAGAGATTTTGGTTACATGAGACCACGGATAGGAAAAAGCATAGTGATCCTGAACCATGGTTTAATGATGATGAGTATTGGTGTACATATGGGGTTCAGATATCCTTTCACTACTCAATGTAACAAGTTTATAACCAGGTTATAATTAATGTTTCTCTCGTGATTCACTGATTTTTCCTTTTTGTTATGGGGAATGATATCCTTGTCAACCCTAGGGTATTGACAAGCTACACGCAATATGATGTCGCAATATAATATTAATGGCGTACTATTATATCTTCAATGCTGGCCCTATTAGAATGCAGTACATGACTTTATTTGCATAGAATCTACATAAAATTATATTTGAAATATAGGATCTGAAAATAATTAGACATGGGTGTGTTGAGTGACAACAGAAATCTCCACCCTTGTAACGATAATCTGTAAGTCCAACCCCTGGGAGACTATTGGATTGGATAACCCAATTCTTACCACCTAGTTGGAGATTTCCTCATCCAGTTAACACACCTGTGTTATTGTAAGATTATATTAGTTACTATGACTCTCCTGATGTGCTGAGCCGGCCTGGCTCAGTCGGTAGCGCACTCGACTCTGGATCGTGAGTTCGAGTCCCACCAGCGACAGGTTGGGTTCCTGTTTTTCGGATGAGACAGTAAAAGCTGGAGGTCCCGTGTCACAGTAGGTGTTGGCACGTTAAAGAACCCTACTGCTCAATGGCCGTAAGTGCCGAGCATAGGCCAAACTTTGAAGCTCTTCACCGGCATTTGGTGACGTCTCCATATGAGTGAAATATTCTCGAGTGGGACGTTAAACAACAATAAACAAACAAACAAACAAACAATCCTGATGTGCTAAAATTAGCACTTGTAGTATTTTTAATAAACACTAAAATGTAGTTGTAGATGACATTGATCAAGATTTTGTATAAAAAATCTTCTTATATTGACATCGAATTGTAAATTCTAATTCAACATTTATATATGTTCAGAAATAGCAACTTGATATGAATTTAAAAAAACTTAATTTCAACCCCATTGAGAGATTCACTTTCCATGAAAAATCATGATGCATTGATTCTATTTGTGAAAATTGACACAATCGTCAAGAGTACAAGAAAGTCACAAATATGCTTCAAATTTTTTTTGCTGGTTGTACAATTAAGACAAGGGTCCTGCTAAAACCCTCAAGCTGAAACAATATTGATTTTAGTAGAATGGTACTGTATTCAACCCACTATGGACCCATCTCCTTATAAGCGCCCCTCCCCCTTTTTACATATGATAGAGAATCTTTTCTAACTGGTTGACAAGGAGATATTGATCTGGAAATCATAAGTAAAGTTTATCTGTAGCCTCCAAACAGCAGAATTATGTTAAAAAGTGTCCTCGGTAATTACTACACCAACTTTACCACTGCGCCTAAAAAAATTTAACTGTTTTACAAATTGACTATTAATTGTTCCCATCAAGTGCCCACCCCTTTCCCCCGATTTTTGTAGTGCCCTGGGCGCTTAATGGATGGAAATACTGTAGTTAATATTTCTATATATGGTATTCTGTTATATGTATAGGTACATGTACATGTTAATGTATGAATATTTGTAACCGAGTACAAATGTTAACCAACAGACTTTATAAAGAGATGACCAATAGTATGTCAAATGAATCAATCTATTATTACTCACAAAACACATGTATACAGACTCATAAAACACATGTATACAGACTCATAAAACACATGTATACAGATAGTTGATCAGGGCACTAATTATTGATTAATTTAATATATGACCTCAAAGGTCTGTGACAGTGAATATCTTTCAGTGGGTGATCAATTTTGGTATCATGTGTACTGTACATGTTTGAAAATATACCTGGAAGCAAGAGACCAGGATGTCATTAACCTTTATAGTAACAGGTGAAACTGTCAAAGTAGCAGGAGAATTTGTCTTTTTGTTTAGAATCTCTGTAATTTTGTCAAAAGTGGGCAGCTATTATTTTAGAGTATTGGGTTAAATTCGCCTGTTACTGTCTTCTAATAACATCCCTGACAGAATAACAGTAGGTTTTGGTTTTCCGGTGATGAAAGTTGTGATTCTGCTTACCTTCACTGATTTATTTGAAGACAAAATCACAGCGCGCTGATGAAAACCTGTTTAGGATATTTATTTCTATACAGTTGATACATAATATGCTTTACAATTTGTTAAAACACATAGCAATGGAGATTATTTATTCTGAATTTGAATCTACCGTTTTCCTAAGATGGAAGTGAATATCATTAGTCCTTGATCAACGAAACTAAAGGGGGGTTGGGACTATACATGTAGGTTTTGTCTGCATCTGTTTGTCTATTTAAGGTTTTGGTTTTAAGTTTTGTAATTAACAAATTTTTGCCAGTCAGAGAGCAGCAATCAAATTTTATTTTTAATTGAAGCATAAAATAAATTGATTTCTTTTTTTATTTGCTGTAATTTTGTTAAGACAAATCACAATTTATTTTCCCTCCAGGTAATTCAAATAAAACATACTAGTGTAATTGAGTGGCTGTTTATTTTATTAATTTATATATACATCGTATGTACTTTGAGGTTTGAGATGACTTGCAGGGCTCTACAACACTAAAAAAATTCACTCTTCATTTGGCCAGTGAACCAGAAATTTTACTAGCCAGCCAGAAACTTTTACTCGCCAATATATATGTGTGTGTGTGTGTGTGTTCATGTGTTCTTAAAAACTCCACTGGATGAAAATATAGAAATGAAATAAAATATTAATTTTCTAAGTTTATGTAACATTTTATTGTTTCAATCCATTTAAAACAAGGTTATTAACTGCATGTTGACCTTTTGTGCATTTTTTATCAATCCAGTAGTGTTTATATGCCTATATTTTTCATATTTGTTGCTCTAATATCGAGGCAACCTTAAACTTTGTTTTTACATATTTAGCGCCATTTTCTTTTCGACAGAATTTACAAAACAGAGACTGCCCACTAGAATTGAAATTTTGCCTGTAAATTAAAATCTAGAGTCCAACACCCATGACTTGATCGTCAGACAAAACACTATGAAGTTCTTTAATTTATAGGTGTTTGTCACTCCGACTCTCGATTTTAATTTACAGATAAAATTCCCAGTTCCGACTGTGGTTAATCCCTATGGGGATTCTGTCGCGGCCATTTTATTGTGTTGCCCCACGATAAAACGGCCACGATATAATCCCCAAAGGAATTAGGCTGTGGTCTGCCTGCCCTCCTCGTCGAACACTATGCCGAACTTTCTGCCCCGATTTTTCCAGTTAAAAATCGCTTAAATTAAAATCGAAATCGGGGCAGAAAGTTCGGCCTAGTCGAACACTAGCCATAACTTTGTTCCAGTATTTCTTTAACCAAGATCGTTTAATTTTAGTAGTGTCTAATGATGCTTCTGTTGAAATCGACCGAGAGAAGAAAATGTCATCGTGTGCTGTTAGGAAAATTTCAAGTCGAAAACATGAGAGCAATACAACGTGTTTTTATACAGTAATCCATGTGAGTTAGATGCTCTAGTTTACCAAATTTGTTATTGTAAAGCGCATAACAGACCACGATTTCGATCATGTAATTTCACAGTGAGAACGGACAAACTTTTGATTTCCGGTTCGGGGAAAAACTGGTCGCAATGTGGCGACTGAATGAGAATAAACACTCGCCAAAATCTAAAAAATGGTCGCATTTGCGAGTGATTCGGTCGCATTGTAGAGCGCTGACTTGATATTTTTTATTTACCTTGGAGCAGGTGAAAGGTGTTTCTATTGATCTTCAAAAGTTCTGTTTAAAACTTTTGTATTGATATGTCTCTTTAGAACATTGCAATCTGATTCCACTTACAAAATTGTTTTGATAACTAATTTATGAATGATCTGATACATTAAACAATGTTCACTATAATGAAATGAGTGGTTTAAGCTCATAGGGAAACCTATACCTGTAAATAAATGGCAATCATAAAAAGGGAAATAACTCTCAAATCTAACTGAACAGCTGAAGTCAGGTAGTAGGTGGGAAAAGACATGTTTACATGTTCTTTGGTATCAGTTTTAATGTTAATATTTTTTATGCCATCATGTGCAACTTATGTACTGGTAGTCAGAGAAACCATTCTAGTTTATTGCACAATAAATCTTTTAATTAGTCATAATTCATTTAACTTATTTATCCCTAAATACACATTTGGACTGGTCAAAGTCATTAATTTACAGAAGAGTCTGTTGTTTTTCAGGGGTTGATGAGTTGATCATAGACCTAAATGATAATGAATCAAAAGTGAATAAACAAGTAGGAAGCTGTGTTGTCAGTCGGATATATTTCTAAATATGAAATTTACACAAGCATTGCTTCATTAACACTTGGTAACCTTTATAGACATAACAAAATGTTAATTTGTGATGTTTAGAGTGACGGTCGATTCAAAATTACAACCGTTTATGATCTTAACTTATCAGGTAGCATTAATTAATCTATTACAAATTTTTATGCCTTTATCTCATTCACCCCTGGTCAACATTCCTGGCATCTATATTTGACAGAGTTATGGGACTTTGAAATCTTCATGAATGACTTCTTGAGAACAAATTGTTTCTCAAACCCGTCTAGTTTGCTTTTGAATTTTCTTCAAAATATTCAGCTGATTTCAAGCATTTTACCATGTGGATCATCCCTGGGTAATGAAACATCATGGTGGATAAACACATGCACATTTAAGTTACATCTAGGGTTAATACCTGGTTACAATTAGAAATAACAGTTCTCTTGGCAATAGAGGGATCTATCTCTGGATCTTTTCATTTTAAATTTGATACCCATATTATATCATGTCATTCAAGAAATATAAGTGTTATAACTCCTGTACAGTATAGCTAGAAACTTTTGCCCCAGGTTATTTTTGCCCTAGACCACCAGTCTTGTGGATAGCATGAATATCCATGATTCAATTAATAAACTTGAAATTTCACTTTCACTCTAAATTTTTCCTTTTGTGGAAAGGAGAAAATTAAACTGGAGCCATAATTTCCAAGTACATACAGCTTTAAACGATGTTCAACTTAGGACTGTCATTGATAGACTCAATATCGGTGTATCAATATACAAATTGATTCAGTATGATAATCGATACATTTTTAACCCACCATCAACAAATGGTGGGCTATCAAATTTCCTAGGCCTGCGTTCTTGGTCCATCGTCAGTCGTCTGTCCTTAATCAATTCTTGTTATAGCTATTTCTCAGAAAGTACTAAAGGGATCTTTATGAAATTTGTTATAATATAAGTTCTCCTTGAGGTCTAGTTGTACACTGTACATTTTCAGGAAGGGCAGATCACAAAATGGCTGCCAGGTGGCCATCTTGGATTTTGACAATTAAAGTTTGTTATCACTATTTCTCAGAAAGTACTGAAGGGATCTTTATGAAATTTGACATATAGGTTCTCCTTGAGGTCTAATTTTTGTATTGATATATTTCATAATGCATTTCACAGGATTTATTTTCTTTTATAATTTCCAAAATTTTCCATTTGTTTTGCTTCGTTTTCTTGAACTATGTTATATTTTATTCTAATTGTTCAATTTGTTCAAATAAACAATGTTTTCCTTAAAAATAATTTTTTTTATAATCTTCAAATAGTAAAATGCACAATAAAACACTTAAAGACATAGTATCTACGATTTCCTCAAATATTTCAATCTCAATTGTTTGGGTCAAATATGTTAATATTTGGAGATAAAAAACGAAAAATTGTTGAATTAAAACACATAGAAGTATAGTTTTATTGTATTTCACAACTTTCCACGTTTTTTTTATTTTTTGTCGGTACGACAAAAATTCGTTTGCAAGCCCGCCCATATTCATATAACCTTAGCGTGACCTGTATTTGCGCATGCGCATTTCCATTGTTGATAGTGAAAAGCATGGCGTCCAAAGCAAAAACAAATCGTGGCCGACCTGTTAAATTGACAGATTCAGCTAGAAAAAGAAATCGGAAAGATACAACAAGACCAAGATAAATATTGGAAAGGAGCATGATCGATGAATAAGCCTCAAGGACCGTCTAAATGTAGGATCTCAAAATAAATCAACACGTGCTTACCTCAGCATCCATTGATTGATATCGATACAATCTAGGTCATTGCGTGTGCTTCTGGGATTGTTTCTGTGCATAATTAATGAGTTTGATTCTTACAGACGACGACAACAAATCAGCATTTATCCGTTAATTACGCTAATTATACAAAAAAGTGTCGACGTGGAAGATCATTATTCAGTCATATCTTCGATATTTCCGCAAAATTGCCGACTAAAAAAAATAACCATTTTCGTAGATACTATGTCTTTAAATATTATAATGATCTTTATATTTTAAATGCATTTTATAGAAGTACCAAATTATTTGATTTATCAATATATCAATATTTTTTACCTACATATCGATATAGATTTTCTCATCAATGACAGCCAAGATGTTTATTAACAGCACTCCCCAAGGTCAAATTTCAGTTACTATGGATATCAGTTAATGAGTTAATTAGTATTATAGTACAATATAATTTGTACATGTATGAAAATATACCACAGGATTGAAGTCTGTGAATTTGACAGATATTTATGATTTTACAGTTTTTTTATCCTTGCCTTACAGAAACAACAAACATTTATATAGAATGATTACCAGAGAAAGTCTAATGTGTGATCTAAATTGGTACAAGAACTGGTGGCTGAAGATGCCAATACATTAACACAGACTAAGGTATGGTATTTTTTCTGGATGATTGCATATTTTGTGTCACAGGCTGTTGTCATTACGTATTCAAATCTGAAACAGAATTTGTGTTTTTTAAAAATCTTTTAAAATTCCAACATGAGGTAAAATTTATTAAATTGTGAACTAGTGTGCTATTTCAGTGTTATAATCTTTATTTCTTTGTTTATTTACAATATTTCATCACATAATTATACATCAATTACTATTTTATCCCGTAGATCTATTGGCCTACATTTACACATTAAAAAATAAGGGCAATCATTTCCATTGTCATCAGTACTGACTGACATCTGGATTCTTCTAAAACAAAAATAGCTTTAATTTTATATATATATATATATATATATATATATATATATATATATATATATATATATATATATATATATATATATATAGATAGATAGATAGATAGATAGATAGATGGATATATTTATATATATTGAATTAGGTTTTCATAATGTCTAGTTCAGTTTCTGAATAAATATACCCATTTTTATAATTTATAGTAAAATTTCACAATGTACAATCCATCCTAACTTTTTACGACATACCGCTTGATTGACAGATGGTTTTTGTTACCAACACAAATGTGTGTTCACACCTTGACGTTTTTGACATCGAGCTGTGATGGCTGAAAAAAGAGGCGAATTCCTTCCATTTAAAAAATAAATACATCAGCACGGGTTGATCAATTTTATGCATGTTATAAGAATGGTGAATTTGTGAATTCTGTCAGCATAGTATAGATTACGCTAGTGTTGATACAATAAATTAAAAGACTATAAAAATAAAATACATGTGCATGTATGATTTAGATCTACTTTATAAGTTTATTTTAAAGTAAAAACACTCCAAATAAAACATCACAGACTTGTTCTAAGTCAGGTGATAAATTCAAGCAAAAATTAGTATCTAAATTACAATTTGCAACAAAACTTGTTACCTACATGTATATGAATATTATAGTAGGCCTACATACATCATTTCAGATATTTTAAAATTAAAAAAACATAATGTTGCATATTTGATTCACTTCCCTATTTAAATCTATCATTAAATTAGTGTGGCAGACTATTGAAAGTTTGATTATGAGTCTGTATTGTTAAATATTTTTCATCGAAAGTTCCTTTTCTCATGAAAACAGAAAGAAATGAAATTCACCAAACCTGAAAACAGAATTGAAGCAAATTTGAAACGGAAAATCACTGGCCCTATCAGTCAGTATATTGGAAATGAATCTGAGAACAGTCAGAATGTATTTATCATAGACATCTGAGTAAACAGAAAATATCACTTCTTTCACAATTTTTAGATCACCTGAGCCAAAGGCTCATGTGCATGTTTAAAAGTCTTTTTTTTATGAAGCAATGATCCGTTTTCTTTAAAAAAAATTCCTATATGCATATGGTTGTTACGTCAATATCTACATCTGACATGTACATCGTTTGGGAATGACATCAAACTTAGCTATTTTTCAGTAGCAGCATACATATACCTACCCAAAACTTCTACAGTTTTCCACATACAACATTGAAACTTAGCAGGATGTTTGTATACATATTGAAGATGTGCACCTCCCCTTGTGGATGCATTCCACAGAATTCCATGGATTTGGGGGATTCGGAACTCAGCCATTTTTCAGTAGCAGCATACATATTTCTACCCATTTGTGTAATCAACTTCTACTACAATTTTCCATGTACAATGTTGAATATTTACATACCGACTGCAGTTCCCTTCATTGCAAGTATATAGAGTGAAATATTGTATATTCCGGTAAATGCAGTCGCGTGCCCTTAGTATTAACCGCTTTACTTTTCAGCCTAAGAATACATAAATGAATCAATAAAGAATAGAATATCACATGTTTATTTCTTAATATTTAATCTTAAAAGCCATACATTAGGCCTACCACAAAACAAATACAAATCACAGAAAGAAATCAGAAACACGAGACTACATCTGTAGCACATTGTACAGCCTACAAGCACATATCGCAATATATCTAGGTCATGTTATGACCAGAACCACAGACCACCGTCTGGCACAGAAATGAAAGTTTGCTTCATAGTTACAACAGAATTTTTTGATTTGATTTTTTGTTTTACGCCATACTCAACAATCTTTCAGTCATATGATGGCGTCCGGTTTTTATTGGTGGGGGAGAAACCCCGGGTAAAGACCACCGACCTTCCGCATGTAAACTGGCAAACTTTCCCACATAATTCGAAACGACCCTAGCGGGATTCGAACCAGAGGTGAGAGGCCTTGTGATTTAAAGCGCAATGCTCTAACCACTTGGCCACGGAGGCCCCCTAGTTACAACAGAAAAAATAGAGTAAAGCCTAGTGCAACTTTGTCAAGCATCTCTTGATAAACAAGTCAATTTGTTTGCCATCACTGGATTCTCCTATCAGAAACAATTTGTCGCCCGCATCGTGTGAAATCAGGTCTTGTGAAATTGGCCTACTTACGTAGGTTACGTACCAGTCAATCATCATGGTTCCAAGCTGCTTGGTAAAAAAAATGGCTACTTTCAGTTGTCAGTTGAATGAATATTAGCTGTCTCACTTCTTGTAAGTCACATTAAATCTTTCTATAGTATATCCCATTAATAATATATCAGCATTCAAACGCAAATTCGTTGTAAACACATTATACAGCATATTCATGGGCGCTGCCATTTGCAATTTCAATTCTCTTTTGACACATTTTATCTTCCGATTCTAAAATAACTTAAAAACAAATCTGACACTTATTCAAAATTTTCCATACCACTAGTTTCTTTCAAAATGATATGAAAATAAGAAAATAAACCTTAATTCCATTTAGTATTTCCGGACAGAAAAGGGGAACTACTTCTCGTCTCACATAGCTGTTTAGCTGTTACGTCATATGGAAAACCTCCTATCGCAAAGTCAATTACTTAGAATGAATTTCGTAACAGCTGACTACAGATTAACAGAAAATGGTTATATATATAAATATAAGGATTGTTTTTCCAAAAATGAAAAACAATCCTTAAAACTTGGCAGGATGTTTGTATACATATTGTCTAATTGAAGATGTGCACCTCATTTTGTGGATTCATTCCATGCATCTTTGTGGATTTTGAGGATTCGGAAACAACTATTTTTCTAATTGGTTGAAATTTCAACAGTGTCCGATTTCAATGAAGTTTGCTATTTAGGGGTATTAAGTAAATGTGAATTCAGTGGTATGGGTTTTGTTGCTATAGGAACCATTCAGAGCTTCTAATTGGTCAAAATTTCAACACTGTCCAATTTGTATGAAAATTGGTATTATGGGGTATTAAGGGATTGCGAATTCTACTGTATGGGTTTTGTTGCTATGGGAACCAATCCGAGGCTTCTGATTGGTAAAAATTTCAATATTGTCAGATTTTGATGAAAATTGGTATTTAGGGATATCAAGGGATTGCAAATTCAACTGTATAAGTTTCGTTGCTATGGGAACCAAGCCAAGGCTTCTGATTGGTCTAAATTTCAACATTGTTTGATTTGTATAAAATTTGGTGTTATGGGGTATTAATGATTCGTTAATGATTCAAATTCTACTGTATGAGTTTGTTGCCATGGGAATTGATGCGAGGTTTCTATTTGGTCTAAATCTCAACATTATCAAACTCTGCTGTGTGGGCATGTTTTGATTGCTATGTTGGGGGAGCACCCTGTAGCTGTTGCAATTAGACCTTCTTTAATTGGGATTTTGTTAAATTAAATTAGTGTATATTGTTGAATTAAATCAGTGTATATCAGTCTAGAAACTGCATTTATCGACAAAGCAATTTATGGCGACATAAATTTACACATAATTTTTTTGTTTAATCAACTTCTGCTACTACAGTGACAAATTGCTGCGAGTATGTGGATACAGAATGTTTTGTGTTTTTTTTTTTTTTTTTTTTGTTGTTTTTTTTTGCAAAGCAAATAAATATTCTGAAATATCCAATGACCTTGCACTGCTTCATAACCAGGCCAACTGTGACTTTGCCCCATTTTTTACTTCTCAAGAACCAATCAGCCACTTTAAACTAGACTTGGTAGGAAACCCTCTGAAATTTGAGAGAGAAAAAGAGCTTGAACCCATAGGGGTTCCAAAAAGGGCCAAAACTTGATACATCTCTTAAAATATTCTCATAAAAAATGGTCAGCATATTTCCAGAGTAATCATAAATTTTACTCAGGGACCATTGAGGCACATTAGGCCAGGGAATCTGCGTTTTTGTTGTTTTTTTTTTTTGGGGGGGGGGGTGTTGTACTTTGGTATTTACTGAAAATTATTTTTTTCTTTCTAGGTTAAAGTGACATGGATGATGGAGAACCATTTATTGATGATGTTATAAGGTAATGATTCTACTTCAGATCTGATAAAAAGATATTAAAAATAGTTTGCAACAAAAATTAAGTTAATACATCAAAATCACAGATACCAAAATATTAAGTCATCATTGATTCACAGATTATACATTCTTCTTTTTACTGGTAAAAGTATCTCTGCCAGTCCTTTTTTCTAGTAGTTGGTCACAATCAGTCATAAAAAGAGGACCATGATGAATTAATAGTCTCGTTCGTATGATTCGAGGATTAAAAGTCATATTCTGAGTCCAAGCTATGTGTTAGGTCACTGACCCATGCAGATGACCTGCTTTGATTTATTGCCACCATCCTCTATTTACTTTTTAACATTTTTAACTTATCTTCCTAACCTTTGAGGGAAATGTCTTAAATCTAGTATAATATGTATTAGTATGTGTTACAGTGGAACCTGTCTTGAAAGACCACCTGTCTTTGAGACCACATTTTGAAAACCACTTCATTAAATAACTCTGTAAATAAAAGCTCTTTTGAAAGAGCACCTGTCTTGAGAGACCACTGTCATGAAAGACCACCTGTCTTTGAGACCACATTTTGAAAACCACTTCATTAAATAACTCTGTAAATAAAAGCTCTTTTGAAAGAGCACCTGTCTTGAGAGACCATATAAGTACTTGACACGAACCACTTCAAAACAAGTATAGGTCTTTATTACCGATCATGACACCATTACATGACCATTTCTTCTTGGAAACATTTTAAAATTCAGCAACTTGACACTACTTTGTCTCGTTGTCGAATTATGGTCTTTTACATGCTAAAAATTCATGTTGCAGAATGCATAATTTAATAGTTCATTCATATTTATAAAATTTCTGAAATGTTCCTATAATACACATGTATTTGTGATCTTTAGTAGTGATGTTGTATTTCATAGAAAGTGAAATACACATGTATTTGTGGTCTTTAGTAGAGATGTATTTCATAGAAAGTGAAATACACATGTATTTGTGGTCTTTAGTAGTGATGTTTTATTTCATAGAAAGTGATATGTGACTTGCTGCGCCAAGCTTTCTTCATAGTATGAAGTTATAAAAGAGTTTTGCTAAATATCTCTTTTCTCCTGTTGTTCTATAAGAATATTTTACCTGTATAGTGTTTTGTCAACATTATTCTTGAACTTTCATTGTAACATTAATCACAAACTTTTCTGTTTTTCAGTGATGGATTCTTTGGACACGAAAACGATGTAGTAAGTAGATTTAAAAACAAAACAAAATGTTAAAAGTTAAAAATAATTGTCTCTTGTCAAAGTTTGGTTTCTCATTTACATGTTTTATGCATATTATCTTTTTTTCTACCTGAAGTATGGAATGCTATGTTATAATCTAAAACAATTTTAAAGACACATCCAAGATGATAAATGGATTTATATAATTGTACCTTTTCTTTTGAACAAAATCTTCAATGTTAATACAGTCAACTCCACTTATAACGAAATACCCAGTATTAAACTAGTACCCAGTAGTGAACATACAGTCAAACTTGCCTTAGCGAACCCCCTCATATAACGACTTCCTGTCCATAACGACCGATATATGTTTTGTTTTCGATCATCAATTTATGACCAAAGTTTCCGGTGATGATTACTTAATCGGTGAAAGGCTAAGACTTAAAAGAAAAAAATTCAGAAAGGACACACTTTGTGACAGGGTGTTTTTACAAACAGGAGCATTTAAATATCATCGCTGAATGATTGATGATTTGTTTTCTCGTATTCTGGAATGCTGTAACTAATCGAACATCACTTGATTAGCAAGTCAACATCTCAATCCAAAAAGTAAAATCGCCGGCGCTCGTAGCATTGGATTACGTCTTATAAAATGATAATTAAATAGAATTCAACTATCTACATCTTTCTGTACATTCTTACACTTCTGCCTTGTGTGACTTAACAACACAGACCACTGACTTTGAGCACATTTTAGATATTTGTTTCAGTTTTGATAATATGCCGTATCCTCGATGTACACGTATAATTCAATTACATCATAAATTAATTTAAATTATTTAAAACATTGAATTATTTCATTGTTATTTTTTTTCATTATTTACATGTTATGCATGTATTAGCTACAGGGATTTTCTATGACTATTTTTTGTATGGTTACAGGACCCTTCCCAATGCAAAAAATGGCTTGTATTTTCCCAAAAAGATGCAAAAATTCCCAATTTTGAATTTTTAAAAAAAATGAATATTTTCCAATTTTCCAGACCCTGGAGTTAGAAAAATCCCTTTAGTAAATAAATACAATATACATTTAATTACTAAACGAAATATCTAACCATGGAAGAAATATGTAGTTGGAAATTTAAAAAAAAGTCATCTCCGATACCTTGGATTTCATATCTCATGTGACCCTTTATATAAAGACCACCTGTCTATAAAGACCGTTTTTGTAATTTCCCCTGAGCGGTCTTTATATACAAGTTTGACTGTATATATTTTCACTGTGCATTTCTAAAACTATATTACATTTGTATATGAATCCAGATAACAAAGTCTGGCTATAACGAGGTTTAAACCTACCTTCCTCACAAATAGTTATAAGTGGAGTTGACTGTATATTGTTTATGTTACTGTATATATGATGCTTTATTTTCTTCCTTTGCTTTTGGAGCAGTCTTCTGCATTTAGTTGGGCAGATGACTTCATATCCTCTGCAGAAGGTGACGAAGCAAGCCAGGCATCTTCAACTATCGTTCAAGAGAATCATGGGATAGAAACTAGTGCACTGCCATCATCTGTATCTACCCTCTCATCTCAGCAATCACCTGTTATTTCATCTCCAAATATTGTTTTGGCCAATTCATCATGCTCTATTCAAGTCACCAATCAAAATCCAGGAATTCAGTTTGTGCAGCATCCAGTACAGAATGTCATTCCAGCAACATCACAAGTATTTACGTCCATCCCAAATATCATAGGGTAAGAAACTAGCAGTACTTGCACTTCAAATGTTACAGTGTAACCAGGAGTTTGGGTCTCCGGTGCCGATTGGTTAAAGCATCACTATTCAGTGCAGGTTCGAGTCCAATTGTAATTTAAGGTGATTTTGTGATCCCTTTCTGGGTACACTAACTGGGTCACTTCTCCACCACTAATAACCGACCACCACCATATTGGGTAAAACAAAACAAGTTTGAATATTGTCTGCAAATAATAAAAAACTAATATTTTGAAACAGTCCCTAAATACACATGGGCCACACTGTGAAAAATATTTTCAATTTTTTTTTGTGAGTAGATTTTTGTTTTCAGTTGACCTACTTATAAGTTGACGCCTCAACATTTTGACTATTTTTTATATTAAAAAACTTGACTTAAAAGCGAGTATGTAGGGTAAGCTTGTCTGAATGTAAAAGATACTTATCTAAAACTGAATGTATTATACAATGTATATTCTGTGATACCATTGGTTATATTTTATAAAGATTACAGAAATGTTTTTTTAAAAAAAAAATAAGAGTCAATTCACTTTTAAGTTAATAATGAAAAGGATAATTGATGAAAAAATGTTTTGTCTGACAAATTTAAATTCTCCTGTCTGACAAGTGGTGGATAGTTTTCACTTGCCTCTCTTTAAAATGGACTGGTACTGGACAAGTGTAATGGATGCACCTTGGGTAACAATGTAGTCCTACTTTCATACCAAATATTTTAGGAAAAGAAACTTAGACATAACTTTAGCTAATATTTTTCAGTTGATTTGACAAAAAGTATGTTCTGGATGTATCATTATTTTCTCACAGTTGCTAAGGTAGTCCATTTCTTAGTTTAAAAAGTTACTGTCATGGTGTACTTATTTATAATTAGAACCAAACAAATGCAGAGTCTTTACATTTGGAATTATAGAGTATGGTCATTTATAATATTCTAAAAAAACTATAGCTTGTTTATTTCTACACTTGTCCAGAAATAAGTGAACAAATTTGAATGAAAATGGCAGTGATCAAGATCAGTATTAAAACATGTGCATATCGAATATGGATTCCTGTATAATTTTTTCAAGGCTTAGAACTTGTAATACCAGGAAGAATCTTGTGTTGTAATCTTTAATTATATGCAAGAAAATCATCTGTGGCTGGCATTTTCTTGCATCTTTGTTTATGGGTCAGGTGACCTAAAAAATGTAGCATGGACTTCGAATATGATTTTTACTTTGTGTAGAGTACAGTAGTTTACAGTTCAAGATAAAATGTTTTAGGGGTTATTTCACTAAATTAAATAATTTCACCTCAGGTTTTGATATTCCTTTCTGTATAAACAGTACCATTGACAATAAGTTCTATGAAGTTTCAGCATATTTAATTTGATTATGATTCTGTGTGTTGCAGGTCCAGTGCTCAGTTGATTCGAGCTGCAAACGGCCAACTGATATTAAAATCAGTTGGTGGTGGTCAGATCCAAGTACAACAGAACCAGTCCCAGATACAGCAAATACAAGGAACTGTCATCAATCGCAGTCTCACTCCAAATCAAAGTCCCATACCTATCAGTTCACCTTTAGTCAGCCGAGCCATCACGCCTGCCAGTTCACCTTTAGTTAGTCGTGCTGTGACTCCATTACAGAGCTCAGCATCAAGTTCACAAGTTACCGTTGTCTCATCAAAAGGTCAAGGTCAACAGCAACAACAGTTGCTAGGAAACATAGCTGGATCACCTAATGTTAATTTATTACAAATTCAAGGGAATGCACAATCACAACTACTTGCAAGAAACATTCATTTGCCAAGTGCTAATGTCAGTGGTAGTGGCCTCAATCTTCAAGGTCAGACTTTTCTACCTAGTCAAGGAATCATACAAGGTCATAATCAGGCAACAGTTTTGCAACAAAGTCATGGCCAAACTGCTGTTTTGCAAGGTCAAGGACAAACTGCCGTCCTACCTGGACATGGACAAAACATTGTAAATACTCAAAACACTGTGATTCAAAATCCAAATGTTGTTAACTTGAATGTTGCTCATGTACTGTGCAATAATCCTAATCTGCAAAATCAGCAGGGTGGAACTGTGCACCATGTGGCTTCCAACATTCCAGGAACACTTATCCAAACTGCTGATGGCAAAAATATCATTATTCCTAGTCAACAACTTCAGCCCGGACAGTCCATTAACTTAAATAATCTTCATCATGTTATTCAGCCCCAGATCAATGTGGCACAAAATGCAAATGCTGGAGCCACTGGCCTGCTACCTGGCACCACTGTTTTAGGTGGAAATATGGCGGTAGGTGGCCTAGGAAACATGATTAGACTGGCAACAAGTCCTAATATACAGACTCAAGACAAAACAAGCACTGCCGCTAACAATGCCACTCATTTTATTGGTGTTAATCAACAAGGCCAACAAATTTTGATACAGAGGACTCAAACACCAAATCCGCAACAGAATTTAGTAGTAAGGACATTGAACCCACAGAATGTATTGCAAATTCAACAGCCGGTTGGCTCTGGTGGCATATCAACTTCAACTTCTCAACTCCCTCAGTCCCAGCAAGGTCAGGTTGCACAACAACCGTTACTTGTTCCATCACAGCAAGGGATCCAATTACAAAGAGTTATTGCAGGGTCACAAGGTCAACAGGTTAAAGTAGTTGGCCAGCCTGCTATACAGAATGCAAATATGCCTTTGACATTGAACCTAGGGTCAAATATTGGTTTTCAGAATTTATCTGGAAATCAGTTACAAACAGTCCAACTTCTTCAGCAACAAATACAGAAGCCCAACAGCGGTGAAGAGAGCAACCAGGTGCTGACCTCGGGGTCCGTACAGTTTACACAACAGCCAGTCACTACAACACTGGTAACTGACTCTACAAAACAAACATCACTGCAACAAGTTGCATCCTCAACGCTGCAGCAACAAATGTTGAATGTGTCTGGAACACAGAACAACACCACATTGCTCCAGCCAATCAAAACATCAGCTGTTCCTCATTTAGACTCTGTTGTACAAGGTACCCCACAGCAATTAGCTCAAACTCTGCAGAACATTCAAATACCACTGTCTCAGATCTCCAGTTCTGCCAACATGAGCAGTGCCACTTCTGCTATAGTTACTACAACAATTACACAGTCAAATGCTCATTCTTTAACGAGCAACATCAGTGCCCCTAACATAGTACAAGCAATCACATCTGCCCCTAAACCCTACACATCCAGTGCTATTGTCTCCCCAAATCAACAGAAGCAGGTTACGCTGCAGGCTAGAAGTAGTGCCCCAAAGTTGCAGGCCATTCAGGGTACACCGGAAGTACAGCAGCAGTACCAGTTACTGAAAACTGAATTGAAATCTCTCACCCCAGAACAAAAAACAAAATATAACAACTTAGTTGAAATGAAAAAGAAAATTTTGTCATTGGGACAAGTGCAAATAAAACAAGAACCACAAACTGGGTCATCTCAAGGTCAGGAGACTGTGGCTACTGACCCGTTATTACAGTCACAGAAAATCTTACAACAACAGGTGCTTGGTCAAATTAAACCTTCACAGCCTGCTCCTGATTCAAATCAATCTAAGCCAATCCAGCCTGTTCAACTTCAACAAACTCCAAATTTTATTGGTCAGAATTTGCAACAGATAAAACCCAATCAGCAAGTAATTGGTGCTCAGCCACCACTGTTGGTACAACCAATGGTCAATCAACCGCGACAAGTGATTATACAAACATCCACTGGCTTTACTGGTGGTGCCACAGCAGCCAGTAGCATTCAGCCACAGCTGTTGATGCAGCATGGGAAACAGCAATCAGGTGAGTATTGAGTGATACATTGAAATATGGGAATGAATTACTGTATCTGTTTAGCCTGCTATAGGGATATAATTATATCATGGATGGTTGTTTAATGTGTAAGTATATAGATTTTGTGTAGAAATGTTTTTGTTGTCCACTCTGGTATCAGATATTGTGACATGGATAACAAATGTGTCATAAAAATGAGATAAAGGTATACAAACATGTTCCTGAAATTCCTTCTTGTATAAAGTATTTGTGCATGAGATGATGCGGCTATAGTGTCAGTGACAGATAGTATCTTTTAATACATGAGTGTAACAGATATGAAGGAATATGTTCCTAATTTCCTCTGTCGTATAGATGAAATTGATACATGGATACAGATATTATGATTTTTATGACAGATAATTTCAAACAGGTATGAAACAAAAGGTTTGAAGAAATTAGTTCCTGAATTTGGATGCTTTTTCATGTTATCTGCCTTCATTTATATATTGAAGCTTATATATAACCACCTCCTCATGGACACTCGAAAAATTGTCTTTATAGGGAGTTGGTCTTTATATAAAGGTTGATTTGTATACAAATGGTACTATTGGGGAAAGCAAAAAAAGTCTTTGTGACCAAGTGGTCTATATACACAGGTGGTCCAGGGTTCTTTTTAAGAATTGGCGAATTATGCTGCATACTTTCATGTTATTTGTCGCCTATTTTTCCCAAATCAAATGGAAAAAGAATGAAAAATAGAATAGAGTTCCTTAGAATTCAATCATTTATAAGAGAAAATAAGTGTCAAGAATCAAGGAAATCATTTCTACTGGCTTCATTTTTTTAAAAATTTCCTGGGGGCATGCCTCCAGACCCCCCTAACAGGTTCTCACCTACAGTGCTCAAAATGTCTTTCACCTCATACTATTTCTAGATTCCCTTCCTACTTTTGAATATAGGGAGAACCCTGTGGTCGCTAAAGCAGGGTTTACTGTATTTACAATATTACTATTTGGACATTGATTTTTATCAACATGCTGATACAGTAAAAAAAAAATTTGAAATGGTAACAATTTCTAATTTGTGGTTTTTCCAAATTACAAATAACAACATCCTACAGTTATGGTACAGTGGAAACTCCTGAAAGACAAGCTGTCTTTTAAGACCACATTCTGAAAACCACTTGATTGAGAGACCACCTGTCTTGAGAGGTCCTGTTTTTGTGGCAGATGGGTTGGTCTCTCAAGACAGGTTCCACTGTACTTTGTTTTAAAGGTCATACAAGTACATAGAAAGACTTTGTAATTACTTGTATTCTTATAATTAACTGAAATGGCACTAAATGATTTTTAAAACATTGTGTTTATGGAAAGTTTTAGAGGCTAAAAAGTAAGGTGTTATAGATCTAAAAAAAAAAAATTACATGTCACTGGGGATGAGTAACCACTCCTAAATACTCGTCTCTTATCCATTTTCACCCGTCCAGGATGAGTGGATGAGACCAAAAAAAGGTGTGTTTCTTGTTAGAGTAGGAAGATTGTAGGCAAGCACTTTTTTTTCTTAACAAAGTATACTTTGGGGGATATAGCTGTCACAAGGGATGTCCCTTCATCCATCTGTCTGTCCGTCATCTTGTTTCCAGTTTATAACTTCAGATTGCATGATGCTAGGTAGCTGATTTTTGTTATACAAGTTCCTCTGCAGGGTACTAAGAACCCTATTAATTTTGGGTCAGGTCCATCAAAGGTCAAGGATATATAGATATATTTTCTTTATGCTTTCTTGTTTCGGGACCATAACTTAAGATTGCATGATGCTAGGGAGCTGATTTTTGGTATTCATGTTCCTCTTCAGGGTACTAAGAACTTTATTGATTTTGGGTAGGGCAATCAAAGGTCAAGGTCACAGATGCATTTAGATAGATTTTCTTTATGATTTCTTGTTTCCGGACCATAGCTTCAGATTGTATAATGCTAGTGTGCTGATTTTTGGTATACAAGTTCCTCTGCAGGGTACAAAGAACCCAGGGTTTTCCCTGACGCAAAAATTCTGCGTATTTACGCGTAAAAATCCTAAAATAAGATCTATTGCGTCCTAGTGGACATGTTAAATACTTGATGTCTTTCGAGATCGTTTGGGTAAATAAACCAAGTGTGCATCTTAATTTCTACCAGTTTGCTTCCTTTTTTATGTCCATTTTTAATTCTTATGTTCTATTGCAATTCCACAAGAAAACAAAGAAACTGAATTCATCATTTTTATTAGCTCACCTGACTATGTCAGGGTGAGCTTTTGCAATCACTTTGCGTCTGTCGTCCGTCCGTCCGTCCGTCGTTAACTCACTTTCAAAAATCTTCTCCTCTGAAACCACTGGGCCAAATTGAACCAAACTTGAACTGAGTCGTCACTAGGGTATTTAGTTTCAAATTTGTTATTTTCTATGTCGCAGGTCAAACAACATGGCCACTGTTGCTAAAAATAGAACTTAGGGGGTAAATTGCAGTTTTTGGCCAATAACTCAAAAACCATTACAGATATCAAAAATCTGACGTGGGTAAAAGTGATCAGCTTGATGAGATCTACCTGCCATGCAATTTTGAAGAAAATCAGAAAACTCATCTCGGAGTTATAGCCCTTTTTTTGTAAAATTTTCAAAATTTTGGCATTTTTAATTTTTTATTTCAAAAAATGTAGCAGATAGAGGTCAAGTGTAAATTGCAAAACTGTTCAGCATATCAAGATCTACCCACCCTGAAAATTTGAAGACAATCCAAAAACCTGTGTAGGAGTTATTGCCCTTTTTTCACAGAATTTTTTCAATTTTTATGTTTTTCGTCTTCTAACTCCAAAACTATGAAAGATAGAGGTGGAATGTAAATTGATAAAATGTTTGCCATGATGTGGCGACTTCAAAACCGGTGTTGAAAATTGTTTGTTGACCGCCATTTTCAAAATGGCCGACAAAAAAGGCGGGAAAATTCAACATTGTTTGATTTCAATGAAATTTGGTTTCCAAATAGATATTGATGTTGCGACTTCAAAACCGTTGTTGAAAATTGTTCCTTGACCGCCATTTTTAGCTCACCTGGCTCTTGGAATCACTTTGCGTCAACAAACATGGCCGCTATGGCGAGGCTTAGTTTAACATTGGATCCTATAGGAAAATCATCTTCTCCTCTGAAACCACTGACACAAATTTAACCCAAACTTTACAGGAATGATGTATGCAAGGTCCTTTACAAAGACTGCTCATTTTGTTCTGATCCGTCAAAAATCATGGCCACTAGAACGGGGCTTAGTTTAACATTATATAGCCAAAAAGAAGACTGCTGTGCTGCACACACTGCAAAGTTTTCGCAGAACCTTATTCATTCATTCATGAATCCGGTTCCTGACTTGAAGAAGAACATTGGATCCTGTGGGAAAATTACATTTTCATCTTCTCCTCTGAAAACGCTGAAGCAAATATAACCAAACTTTAGAAGAATGATGTATTGAAGGTCCTTTACAAAGATTGCTCGTTTCGTTCCGATCTGTCAAAACCATGGCCGCCAGGGCTGGGCTTAGTTTATCATTGGACCCTATGGGAAAATCACATTTTCATTTTCTCCTCTGAAACCACTGAAGCAAATTCAACCAAACTTTACAGGATTTATGTATGGAAGGTCCTTTACAAAAATTGCTCGGTTCGTCTGATCTTCTCAAGCAAATAACCAGGTGAGCGATACAGGCTCTTGAGAGCCTCTTGTTTATAATAACAGGGAAATCTTTACCTCTAATATGGATCTAGAAGCAACAAGACAACATTGTTCATTACTTTATGGGTACTTCCGGAAGTATAAATTAAAGAAGGGATACCAAACCCGACTTTCATGTGAATTATGCAAATTAAAAAATAATAATGAAAGTACTAATGGTAGTTATATAAAATGATTTATTTACACAAATGTTTATGTAAATCTTACATATGATAAAGTACTTTAATACTTGAAATGTATAAAATAGATATAATTTTCAAATAAATAAATTTGAGGCATCATCAATTAGTAGGCTACATGTATTCAGTAACTTTTCAGTTTTGCATCTATATTTCTAAAACATGTAAGTGTATTACAATTTATAGATTTTTAATATAAAGTTTCCATATGATTTCAAATGTAGTTAAAACAACTATATTTTATTTCATTTCTTATAAACCTTTAATCTATAGCGCATGTATATATACCATAATTATATATTGAATTAAGGGAACTCTGAGGGTTCAAGAACAAACCAGGAAATTATGATGGTGTTACAGTAATATATAAAAATGGTGCTGATGTTTTGTTTCACATATGAATGCAAGAAAAACTACTCGCTCTCCCGATATGATTAAATTATGATCAGAAAATAAATGCTCCACATGTACTCTTGATGTTTTCTCTATAGGGATGTCAGTAATTATCAACAAAAGTGCACATTTGACATTCAGTTTAATTCTGGTCGAATTGAAGTGGACGGCTAATGGACTCCTAAATTACCAAATGGACTCCTAATTTTGTAGTTGTGGGAGTCCATGGACTCCTCATTTGAAAATTCCAGGGAAAACACTGGAACCCTATTGAATTTGGGTCAGATCTACCAAAGGTCAAGGTTGTGTTAGATAGATTTTCTTTATGCTTTCTGGTTATCTCATCATGGAAGGAAGCTCATTCCTGGTATACTGTCTATACCTATACATCTGTATATAGATCTAATACCTGTATCTTACATATGTTATAAAAGAATGGTTTGTTCACATGTTGTTCAAGTGAACAAACCATTTTTTTATCGTATGTAAGGTACAGGTCATAGGCATAGTAGAAGACGAAAAATGCTACTTTTCTCCAAAATTGTTTACTTTTTGTTCTTCATGGTTCTACCATTTTACAAACCAATTCCAAATCACAAAGAATAGTAACAAATTTTGCTTCCCCTTTATTAACACCATGAGC
Source organism: Atrina japonica (assembly GCA_030159075.1). Classification (NCBI taxonomy): domain Eukaryota; kingdom Metazoa; phylum Mollusca; class Bivalvia; order Pterioida; family Pinnidae; genus Atrina; species Atrina japonica. Next base: position 785,317 of record BROG01000102.1, on the reverse strand, counting down.
CGGCCTGGCTCAGTCGATACCGCGCTCTACTCTGGATTGTGAGGCTGTGAGTTCGAGTCCCGCCGGTGACAGGTTGGTTTCCTGTCTTTCAGATCAGACAGTAAAAACTGGCGGTCCCGTGTCACAGTAGGTGTCGGCACGTTAAAGAACCCTCACTGCTCAATGGCAGTAAGTGCCGAGAATAGGCCAAAATTTGAAGCCCTTCAATGGCATTTGGTGACGTCTCCATATGAGTGAAATATTCTTGAGTGGGACGTTAAACAACAATAAACAAACCAACATATTAACACCACAGTATTGCATGCAACAATCCAACAAAAATGACACTTTCCCTTTTTCAGGGGGATATACTGCCCCTGGTGGCTCTCTCATTTTTTTATTGAACAAAGTATACTTATTTACAAATAATTGTGACATTGTATAAAGTACGGACATTTTAATCAAACATCAAAATGATTTAATGTGTTTAACATTTTATGCAAAATTGACAGTAAATTTCTCCAGAATGAAATTTGTAGAAAAGATTAAGGTACATGTCTACCAAAATAAATTGGCACATGTTTACAAACGCAAGTCTAAATCAAATCATAACAGTACGGTAGTTACAAGCCACTTGTCGTCACAGAAATATTAGAGATTCAATTATGCATGGAGTCGGTGCAAGGCAATATGTTTTACCTGTACAACCTATTTTTGGAAAGAAGACTATATTGTTTTGGATTTTGACTCAACCCAGATGTGCCACTTTATACCTTGCTAGACCTATAGGTTCATACTGCTCTGAAAACTGAATGAACTACCTGAGCAAAAAAGAATTTAGCTTGAAACTATAAACCCAAAGTCAAGATTTATACATTAATGATGGAAACACATTTTCTTTTTCTTTTTTTGGCCAAAGTACATTTACATAATGGTATCTCTTGATTGTGCCAAGCCAGTAGTAAAATTTAAAACCTTCATTTATAAATTTGTTCTAAAAACTCATCGAGTGATGAGCAGTGAAGCATTAAGCAATAATGACTACAGTACTCACCTGGAAATAAGTCTCGGACAAGACAGAATCGGATGAGTGCTGAATCTTGTTATGTCAAAATTGGATGGGTCAGAATTTCAGTTATATCAAAGTTAAACGATCGGTCCCATTTTTTATTCTTAGATAGAAATACCAGATACCTCGAAATAATAGAGGTACATGTAGTTCTGTGAACTTCGAGACAACGAGATTCCATTATATATATTGGATTTGTCAGAAGCTGAATTTTGAATATTTTACCTGTAACCAGATGTGATTACTCTGTGATTTTACCTGTAACCAGATGTGATTACTCTGATTTATATGATTTTACCTGTAACCAGATGTGGTTACTCTGTGATTTATGTGATTTTACCTGTAACCAGATGTGATTACTCTGTGATTTATGTGATTTTCATTTGTATTGCAGCTGGCCAGATTCTAGTCACACCTGTGTCATCAGCATCAGCATCATCCTCATTGATACAAGCTTTAACATCATCGGTCACTGCAACCAACACACCTGTCCTTAATTCTACTCCTGCCTTACAATCCAGCCAAGTTCAAAGTTCAGTGCCTACCCAGCCTCCAATTCAATCAAATCAAACTTCCACAGTGCTGACATCTGGTGGACAGATAACATCCTCAGATCCTACAACCATGGTGCATTCAGGGACCTCGCCAGGGAAAGTCCCCATACCTGCAAGTACCCAGGTTTCAGTACCAACACAGATAAAGGTAATGTTATCAAATCACATGTTAGGCGTAAGAATTCTATATTGTGTATTTATCTTATATTTAAGTACAATGTCTGTCGCTAAAATATTTTATAACTCTGGCCATTCTCATCTGATGAATATTATTGGACCATTAAGTCAAATGATCAGTATATAGTCAACAGGATATGTCTTGCAGGGCAATTTAAAGAAACATAATTCTAGACTCAAGAAGTCGGACAGATTTAACCTTCTTAATATTGACCATTTCTTTGAAAATGTTAAATTGAATTTTAATAATTGACAATAGTTATAAAGCAGTTGTCATAAGCTAACTAAAGGTTAAGTATGATAGGCTTATGGTTACGAAGTTAGATCTTCACTATGCCATGACTAATTAGTCCTTCCTCTGCCAGTTTTGGGGAAATTACCATAGCCGACACCATTGGGAATTTCAATGTGTTGTGTTACACAGTAGTTTGTACACAAGTCAATGTAATTCATTCTCTTTTTTTAGATGCATTTCCCCTACATTAAGTTATTTTTCATTACAGATGTAATCTGCACTGTACACCAAATCGGGGAAAAACACATGAATTTTGTATTGGGGATGGGGCCAGATATTTGCCCCATGGAAACTATAGAAAATAGCCTTAAACTTAAATCGTTTAAAAGGGTCTGCTTTATAACCTTGCTCAGATTCAAAACCTTTCACTTACCAAATACAAAGAGTGATTTAAATACCTGTGCACCTATATTGTACAAATCCAGGTCAAAACAGGATTACCGTAATTTATCTAATTAAGGCGGCCTTTTTCCAGTGTTTCAAATATATAGGCACCTTAAATTATGTCCTTAAAAGGATTTTTCAATTTACAGGACGCCTTAATTAGAGTCACTCTTATTTGGTATCAGTCTACCACCGTAAATATTTTTTTAGCTTACGTCTGACATCATAATACAAGTTATACATCTCGGCAAGTACGCCTAAAAAACAGTCCAAAATATACACAATGTCATACTCGTTTATCATATAACTGATCATCATTGAATGCAACCTTTATAAGGCATCTCTGATCTTTAAAAGTGGAAGAGTTTAGCAAATTAACATCCCTTTAACATTGGGCCAATTGATGATTGTCCTGTGCCGATGCCCCGCTGTTTTTACAGCTTGAAGTAATCGAGGTCAAAAAAATTGGGAGGGTTATGATCTATTCTACAAAAGTACCTGCATGTGTTGAAACTTTTAAGATCTTCTGAAAAAAAATTAACTGCAAATTCTCTGATAGCATCATCATCCTCAATAAAGTCATCAGTACACATGTCAGGAGACAATTCACTATCTGAACGATAATACGCATCCTGCAAACCATCCAAAGAATTTGAAATTCCTGTCACTAAAAATGATTTCTTAATCATATCCTGTTGTTCAGATATATCGGACCATGCCTCTGAAATCCAATTTATGAGCATTTGTTTAGTTGGAGGCTTTATCTTCACAGTGTCGTAATCAAAGTTGCTGATGTATGAAACCCAATTATCACTGATAAAGGCTTTAAATGGCTTGTTGATTGACACATCCAGTGGCTGTAGTATTGAAGTACATCCCCCAGGAAGTACTACCGGCACAGTTTTTGCTTGTTTAAAATCAGATTCTGCATCCTCTGAAATATGTGCATGAAAACTATCTAATACTAGCATGGCGTCATTTCCTTTTGTGTACTGGTGCCAGATTTTCTAAATCCATCCATCCTTTTTCCTGAACAGATACGATCACATTTTTTGGCATGTTGAGTTTTAGCTCACGAATTCCCTTAAATATCACATGTGCCGGCAAACACTGCCCATCTGCTGTAACACACAATGTAACTGTAACATGACGTTTTTGAGAGCCAGTCCTATGAACTCTCACACTTTTAACTCCTTTCTTATCAATCGTAGTTCCCTGCACTAGATCAAAATACAAAGGTGTCTCATCCATATTTGCAATAAATTCCAATGAAAACTTTGATTTGCGGCTAACTTCTTGAGTGAATTTATGAAAACTGGAAATTTTGTCCTCAAGATCCTGCGGGAGTTTCTGTGCCATTGATGTGCGCATACGTATAAACAAATTGTTTCTAAGCATAAACTTCTCAACCCAGCCTCGTGATGCCTTAAACTTTGGGTCATGCATTTGCATTAGTGACACTGCGCAAAGCTGTAATGCCTGAACTGTGACAGGTAAATGTGAATCCCTTAGTTCTAAAATCCTCTGCACAAGTGTGTGGTCAATGTATGTCGGGTACGATAATTTTTGCCTTGTCCTGGCTTGTTACCAGGTGTGGAAATGGGTTTAACTGAAAAATCTGTCCACATCCATCGGTAAACATTTTTCCAAGGTACATTGAAATATCTGCTAGCCACATTAATTCCATTTAAATGGGCATATTCAACAACCTTCCTTTTCTGATCATGGGAATATCGTGTTTGTATATTTTGTATATTTCCTTTAGTATTTGTCACAGAATCAGGCCCATCATCTTTCGGAACTATTCCAATTGTGGATACAATTTGCGCTGGCATTTCTTGTTTGTCAAACACAGCAAAGTGTTTAGGCCTAGGTGGCACAGGCACATTATCTTGTAGTCGTTGGTCACCGGCTCCGGAGTTTTCGGATCATCCTGAGGTTTACAAAAGTAATCACTGATATGTTTCATTTTGAAGACTGATTCTGCTTTAAAATACAGTTCAATTTATCTAGAAAAACTGTGTGGTATATTTATTACTCAAGGTGTACAGGTTTTCTTTTTCTAGTTTGATTTTTCTTGTGTTCTTCATAATTTTGAAAAAAACCCAAACATTTAATTACCACTTTCAAACCACTTTGAATTAATTGGGGGTAATCATAATTTCTGCCTATAATTTTATGTCCCATTGATTAGTCTTAATTATTGTTGTACAAACAATAAAAGGTACCCCAAGCTGTTAAATCATAATTAACGCCAATCACAGGCTTAACAGCGTTTTCATAATCACTTTGTTTTTAATCACGGTCAGCTACTAAACACGTGTCTTAAATAAGCAAGCAACAAAATTGTTCACTTTAGTTTTAATTCATTTATTCTTTCCTCTAACCTCAATATTTGTACGTTAATTTAGTCATTCATTGAGTTAGATACGCATTTGGTCAAAGCCTGCGAAAATTACTGCCAATTAAAACATTCCGTTTTTAAATCGGGATCGCTACGTTCAAAAGTTTTGACAAGTATGGCAGGTGTACAATGATGACTTATTATTTTTGCCTGAAGCGGACAAGAGAAAATACGATGTTAAAAAATAATAAAGAAAGAATTGAAAATAAACTTAAATAAAGGTATACACGAGTGGTATTTGAAATGCGGACACCACGCTATGGATTATTCTTAAGTAAATACACTTCCAGCTGAAGGTAACAACCCCAGGTAAAACCACACAACCGGACACTCTCGGACTGTGCCATGTGGGTTTGAGTCCATTGTACATTCATCAATAAAAATAAAACATAATTGGATTAATTAAGACAAATCATTTGATTGGTCTTTGCTACACATAAACTCCTAGATTTAGATTTGTATTGTTGAATATTTCAATTTATGATTACATCTTTAAAGTGTATTTACTTGCATATATATATATATATATATATATAAAGTATTAGTTATAACAACTTGCAATGTCCAAATGTTACTATCTGTTAAAATAATCTGACATAAGACCATGCCCAGATTTTGAAACTTTCAGATAGCTTACAGATTACTGTCATTACAAAATTGTTAATGATAAAGTGAAAATTACATTTCATGATAAAATTTTATCTTTAACTTCAGATTGGTAATAATGTGCTGAACTTGAGTCTCACACCAGCACAGAAGGAGAAAATCCAAGGATATCTGACCAAGATGACCCCAGAGCAGCAACAGCAGCAGTTGGCCATATTTCTGAAATTTCAGCAACAGCAACAGTACCAAGCTCAAATCCAAGCTCAAGTTCGAGCTCAGAATCTACAACGACAGCAACAAGCTCAAATCTCAACTCCAGTTCAAGTAGGTTACTGATTATTTATTTGTTTGTTTGTTGTTTTACATCCTGTCAAGAATTATTTACTTATAAGGAGATTTCACTTGCTTTAGGTTATATGCCACAAATTTTGATCTGTGCTATGGACTGAGGCCAATTCAGTGAGGGTTCCTTTACATTCCATGCCTGCGGTGACCATGGACCTCGGTTTTAAGTCTCATCTGAAAGACCTGTGACTTTTACTTCATTTGGCAAAGGAACAGCAGTTTTTTTATGCTATATTTGAAGAATCTTGAATTTTTGTGCTATCATTACATGGAAGATCATTAGTTATTACTAGGTGATGTACACAGTGAATGATGCACACACAAGGTCACAAGAAGTGTAAGAGCATTACTGTTGCATTAGATCATCTGATGATGAATATGATGAAAATGAAAATATGATAAAATAATGAAATGCAGATCAATATGGTGGATAAAAGATAGATCAGTGCGACAGCTTTGAAAAAAAAAGAATATCAACATATAGGCAGTAAACTATGGTATTTTCCAACAATAATAACTGAATATATTAGTTTTAATGTTAATGAACTCCATGTAACTGATAGTTTCCCAGGAAAGTACAAACTATGTGTTTATTTTCAGAGTTTGAATTCTAGTGGGAAGCCTACTGTTTTAGCTGCAGCCAAACCTCCTGATGCATCCCAGATGGTTTATCTCCCATCACAGAATCAGGGAGAAGTTGTATACAAACGTGTATCTGTAGCCTCCATACCAAAACATCAACTGTAAGTGAAGTCTTATATAACAGATTTGACTTCCATTTGTAGGTTGCCTGAGTGACTCTGGGGATCATTTTTGTCTAGGTTTATATTGTGTAAAATATATATTTTCAAGGTCATTGTTATTTAAAATTTGGTATCCTAACGGGAAATATAACAAGATCAGAATATCCCTTAAAATTGATTTGTAGACCTCAGAAACATAGCAAACAGATGGAAGGATATTCTGTGTCCGCAAGTTACCATTGGTATAGATTTGTGTGTCCACCCAAGCTTTAGTCTTCAAAGGACAATGATGAATGAACAGTCTCGTTCGTATGATTTGCTGATTACATAAAAAATTCTGAGTTCTTTTCTCTAGACAGAAGGCTTATTCTCCTGGTATTGTTCTTGTCAGGGCGTTCCTGTCTAGTGTGTCTTCCACTGTAAAATAAGTCAAAGACTTGTTGCGATTTGTTAGGTTGGTGTGTTCCCTCTCTCTAGGGCAGAAAAGATGGATGCTTTTAAACAACTTCTGCATTGTATTAGAATAGTAATGATGGCCTCGATAGAACCGTGTGTCTGATTGGTGGACCAATGCGAGCACCATTTACTTGCATTTGCTGATGCCTTATAAATAATATTCATGAGCTACGAGATATTTCAGTAGCTTGGGACCACGGGCAGGAAAGAACATAGTGATTCCGGACCGTGGTTTACAACAATGCGATTTTTATGGATAGAAAAATATGTTAATTCAAATTCCGGTTATCTCAAACTCCATAAATCTCCAAATAATAGGGTCAGTCCAGTGAATTTCAGAATTACAATATTCCACAGTATTGATAGAAAACAAATGTCTTGGACAGTATATTATAAAATATCATACATCAGTTTATCATTAAGTGAAGATAGTGAAAGTTCCTTGAATCTTCATGGATATCTTGACCTATGTTTGGAAATGTGACAGCTGTAGGTATCTCGATCACTAACTGATGTCTGTCTTAACACTCTGTTCTTATATACATCTGCTTACATTTCCTGCAGCAGTCTCCCATAAACTTGGTGTAAAATCTAGACAGTGTTTATATCAGCTGTAAATGAAGTTCCTCATATGACAACACACAATGGTATGACTTCATTCATATAATGATGTCACACCAAGATATTTCATTCAGAAAAACCTTTTTACTTTACTGTTCTACCTTGAACTTCGCTATTCCGTCATAATGGGACTGGTCACACATAAGGTGGGATATCAATTCCATTACTTTGTTTTCCAATTTTAAATTTATGATATGTAAAGATCGGGCATCATTCTATTTATCTGTCACCCAAATGGCATCCATATTTACAATAAATCCACTCTGACAAGCCTTCATTTGTTAACTACTTACGTGGTATAGATATTGTTGACCTTTTTTGTTTGTATATTGAGAGATGAGAGACTCTACTTGGCATGTCAGACATTCCTTAGCCTCTTTGATTTGTTGTCAGTTCAAGTCTGCAAGAGTTGTCTTTCCTTACTAGAAACTCTTAAAAAGTTTATTTTGAATCTTGTAAAGAAAAAAAAATGGATCTAAAAAATGATGATGATTATAATCAGCATCCACAGAAATTGAAATCTAGCAAAGGGATAATAAATGTGTGTTGTTAAGTTAGAATAGGAAAAACATATATTACTGGAATAAAATCATGCTTTTGTTTCCTTGGTGATATAATATTCAAGCATACTAATTAAAATCCTGTAATCTTTACAAGTATGCCACACATTTTGTATGTTCAGTGGTTCAGTAAAATATTTTTATTATTTTATCTGTGGATCAGTGATGGGAAGGTCAAGAGCTGTGAGTTTTGAGGTTTCAATGTATGATTGTTTTTCTTGAAAACAAATATATTAGTTAATATGTTATAAAATATGGCACATCACTTTATCAGTAAGTGTAGATTGTGTAAGTTCCTTAAATCTTCAAGGATATCCTGACATTTCTTTGGAAATGTAGTGATACAACTGGAATAGGTTTTATGTGTCATGCTGTAGCCTTAGAACGATGATGAATTAACAGTCTCGTTCGTATGACTTGCGGATTACATCAAGAATTCTGAGTTCTTTTCTCAAGGCAGAAGGCTGATATTGTTCTTGTCACAGTGCCTGTTCATTAACATGGTCCAACGGATTTTGGTGTTTGGGTTTTTTTTTTTTGTATTTTTTTAGGGGAGAGGGTTAATTTTAATCTGAGAAATTTCAGCAGTATAACAAATTACTTGGTACTTTTCCTTTAGCCTGAGTATTTTCTCAGGTTGTTACCATCTCTTTCACTTTGAATGTGATTCTAGTCAGAAGGTATAACTGAAACAGACTGAATCAGAAAAGAAATGTATGGGAAAGAATGAACAATGATGAATATGTAGTCTCTTTTGTATGACTTAAGGATTAAAAATTTATGTCAAGTTTATTCTTCATATTACTCTACAGGAACCTAAGTGCACATGTTTTCAAAAATAATACAGACTTCGTAGGAATTGTAGGATTCTATTATTTTGTGATACTGATATTTCTGAAATGTTGATGTTTAGTATAAGCTGTGATAGACTCCAAACTTGGGTGTAGACCGCTGAAGTTGGTCCTCTGGTAGAGCGCAAGATCATAGATAAAGATTCCTAGTCAGGGCTCAACATTAACTTTAAAAAGAACTAGACCAGTCGGACCAGTACCAGAAAATTTTACTAGACCTGACCTCAACATCACTAGACCTGACCTCGGTTACATCATATCTATCGATATCTCTCTTCCAGAGTTTCATATCCTACTTAATTAGGGTACGCTACATCTAAAGATTTTAATGAAAACACTATATTTTAATTTTTAAAAAGTGGTAAAATATAGCTCACATATTAATTTCATAAATTGCCCGAGGAACTCGATGACGGGCAGAGGACTTGTGCATATCTATGTCTCATTTTTAGCTATTGCTGCACCATTAAATGCTATTTACTTGATTTTTTAAACAATATAAAAAAACAAATAAGAACAGAAAGAAATTAATGAATTATTTCATGATTGAAATAATTCCATATAATCTCTAGAGTACTCAAGCCTACTAACTGTTATAAGTAGGACTGGAATACAAGTATATTTTGTTACAGTATAAAACATACATGTCATTTCTGAGTGGTGCAAGTAAATTATCCTCAATTTGTACACTGTATTCATGCTGATTGTTCCACTGATTTATAATTTTATCAAGAACAAAATAAAACCTGAATAGACAGTTAGCTTGAATGTTTTGACAATTTATTTATAGAAGTCAAGAAACAAGTATGTATGTAAGTTTGAAATTTTCTTTTAGGCCTAATTATTGTAAAATAAATTCTGATTTCTGTTCTGCCCTTTGATTTCCTTGATACGCCTTCATCTCTAGTTATGCCTCCACTACTATAAAGAAGCCGTCGTCAGTCACTCAGTGTAATCAGATATCAATAGTTATCGTAAGTTGTTCTGCTTTATTAGAGATATCGTGACTAAATTCAAACAAAACTATCCAAAAAGAAATGTACCATTCTATATGCCCGGTTAAATTAAAAATATGCCTAGGCTAGGCTAGTGAAGCTGCACGCACTTGTGATTTTATGACCGAAGCTTTCAGTTTCACTTTCAGTCTGAATTTTTGCGGGTCCATAGAATTACCGAAAACACGCCAATTACCGGAATGACGGGACATGAAACTGGATTGAAGCTCCTTTTCATCGTAATGATAATTTTGTGGAATAATTTACTTTTAAATGTTAATAATATAGGTTTTACATTAAATTAAAAGATATTTTGTCGGTATTGTCCTCGTATTTACCGATCCAGCTTTTCATATTTAAGCCATATCAGTACTAGTGTGAACCCGACGTAACTACTCGTACAATTTGTAGCAAAATTCCTTTGAACACTGTTTACCTTCTCACATTGAAATAGTTTATTCTTCTTAGTTGTACATAAATAATTCTAAAAATGACGAAAACATAATCTGATGTGTCATTCCAGTGGCTTTTAAAGCGTCATACTGGTAATATTACCATTTTCCGGTTATTTTATATACCAATCTCTCACCAGAGGGCGTTATTACAATATATGGCGACAAAATTGACGAAATGAAAGTAAGTCTATACGGCACGTAATATCAGCGACATATCTATTATCACAATCACCGGTAATGTAAATAAATGTCCCACTATCGGTAAATAAATTACAAAAAGAAGAAAATGGTTTTTCACAACAATTTTTTTAATAATAGATCTTCAGTCTATTTGAAGTGATATTTTTAACCCGACCAGTCGGGCTACTTTGACACAAATTAACTAGACCGGACCAATCTTTTCCTAGTCAGGGTCGGTCGGACGTGCCTTAGTGTTGAGCCCTGCTAGTATAGAGTCACTTAAAAATTGTCTTAGAAGAACGATGATGAATTAACAGTCTCGTTCGTATGACTTGCGGATTACATCAAGAATTCTGAGTTCTTTTTTCTAGACCGAAGTCTTATTCTCCATGGTGAATTGCATCACAGTCCTTCTCAAGTATATTTGGGTTGATTTTTTGTACAATGATGCAAGGAAAAGAAATACTTACGTGTATGTAGTAGGTTTATAATTAGTAGTAGAAAAATACACTGTTCCATGGTTCTCAGTTTTACTGTTAAACTGATAAATTATATTTTTTCAGTATAGTGCTTACTTTTAAAGAATTTCTAGTTTCACTTTAGAATCATTGACTGTAAGGGCTGGGCCCTGGCTTGAAGTTCAGTTTTATTAGCATTCTTTGTCAGCAGACTGACAGACTGATCAAAGTGCATCATAACTCCTGTAGTAGTTTTAAGATGTTTCAATTTTATCTGAGATCCATTGTTTTTCCAAGGAATTTATTGAAGTCATTTTATTCAAAGAATGTGTGAAGTACATCTATTTTTTCTATCCTGAAACCTAACCTTTAAATCACCAACCCCTAACAATAATGAACTCTTCTGTAAACCAATGACTTAGACAGTCCAAATGTGTCTTTAGGGGTGGATAAGTTAATGTTAACATTTTAAATGGTTCACTAGAGGCATACCATTGGTTTGCTTTTCTCACATGCCATAATTTGTTTCTATTACACACGTTCACAGCCAGGTTACCACAATGTGCAATATTTATCTAGGGAATTTTGGAGTTTTAAAAATATTGTTGTTTAATAATAATCACTTAATTTAAGAGAATACTAGTATGGTTCCTGTGTCCAGGTGACCGTTAGTGTAAGTTATGTATGTCCTCCGATACTTCAGAAGAACAATGATGAATTAACAGTCTCGTTCGTATGACTTGCGGATTACATAAAGAATTCTGAGTTCTTTTCTTTAGACAAGAGGCTTGTTCTTCCAATTAAAGTTTGTGTCGTAGTGCTTCCCTGATATTTGGGCAACAGTCAATGTACAGTATTGTCCCAAGTCATCAGGGAGGCCACTAGTCAAGGGTAACAGTGTTTCCACAACTTCACTGGTGACAAGGAATAATATATTGACTGTTGCCCAAAACCCATGAAATAACTGTTTTTTGGTTTGGTTTTTTTTTTTCGTTAATGATGTTTTACAAACAATGTTACAATAAAAATAAAAAATGTATATAACACTATATGATGCAAAGATTTAATTAATGATGTCACAGCTGTGCAAACAGTTCATGGGACTCTTGTGAAACAGTTAACTGTTGGCCCAGTTGTGACATCACCGATAATGAGTCAGGAACAGTCCAAAACGATATATACATTTTTATAAAGGAGGCCTGGTAATATAGAGCTTTGTGTGTCCAGGTGAACATTGAACATGATTGGTGTCATTGTCATTCTCAGTTGCCTGTGTTCACCACCGTTACTTCAGAAGAACAGTGATGAATTAACAGTCTCGTTCGTATGACTTCCAGATTACATCAAGAATTCTGAGTTCTTTTCTGTAGGCAGAAGGCTTGTTCTTCCTGGTAAAGTTTGAATCACAGTGCTTCCCTTATATATTCTGGTTGAAACACATTTACATACAAGTTAATATTGTACATGTATTTATCCGTAGTGTTTGTTCCACAAAATTTTGGTTTCAAACTTTGTCTTGGAATTTTTTGACTGATTCAAGATTTGGGACCAAAATTTATACACATTGACCATTATATAGTAGTATATGCAGGCCTAATCAACCTGAATGTTATTTTGCATGTTTAAGATCCTGAATTAGATTGAAATAGATTGGTATTCACATGTATCTGCTAAGTATGTTGTATATAAGATGTAATTTGAAGAACTATGATGAATTAATTGTCTCGTTCGTATGACTCCCAAGATTACACATCAGATTCTGAGTTCTTCGTTGGTGTCATCAGTTGCTAAGCAACATCATTTTGCATTTGTGATGGGCATATTTTCAAGAAACAACCAGATTTGTCATAATAATTGCCATGTGTGCTTACTACTTGCAGATACATGTGATTTTAATGATTAATTATTTATCATAATAATATTAACTCACCAAACCCTGTAGCCACAATTGGACCTGCCCATTTCAAATATGGTGAAGTCCATTGTTGATTTAGGAGTGTATGATTTAGAATCCAAATTTCACAATAATTCTGTGGGTAATATAAACTTGTTCACTCCTGAATTATGACGATTGACCATACTATTTATTGATATTGGCAAGTCTAAATGTGGGGGTTGAGGAGTTCACTTTTCTATGATGTTGTCATGGGCAACTCGCAATAAATTGCATCCTGAATAATTATGCATCTGTTAGATTTTAACAGGTTGAAATACCAGTCTCTTATCTCTAGTCAGCAGGAGTTTAAGCTGAAGCTGATTTTGATAAAAACTTTGTCAGTTTACTGGGGGAAGGCCAGTGGTCTCTTCCTTGGTACATTGTATCCAGGATTTCTCCTCCATCTTTAAAAATGGCTGCTACCATATAACTGAAAAAATTGTTGGGTGTGGCATAAAACTCCGTTCAGATAAATAAAATGAATGAATGAAATATCAATGATTTAATCAAACCAATACTGATGTTTGTATTACAGAATCCATCAACAGTTAAGTAAAGACCAGGAGAATGCCTTGAAACCTGATACCAGCACACCTTTTAGGAACAAACGTGATCTGTATAGGCGTTTGTTGAGGTACCATGTTTATCAGAACAAACAGCCACCAGATAAAATGTTTAAAAAAGGTAATTACTCTATAACGGTAACCTTATGATCAGCCTTTTCAGATGGTATCTGGACCTTTGGCCTTGTGACCTACGGTAGTTGATACCATTTGACCTGCTTCTTAGTCAAATTTTCAATATCTGTGATACAGTGCTGCCACCAGCATGCTATGATGTTTTTTAACTCATCAACCCCTGAAAAACAATGGACTCTGCTGTAAATTAATTACTTAGACCAGTCCAAATGTGTCCTTAGGGGTGAATGAGTAAATAAGTCTAGTTTGTATTCAAGCTATCCAGTTTTCTGTAGTTAATGATATTGCACTAACTCATGGAAACAGTGCAGCCAGATCTTTATAAAGTTGACTGTATTCTCTCACACTAGCCTGTAAAACACAATAATTAACCGTAAAAAGATAAACCTGTCTTTCCTTGTATTGGGAAAGAAAGCTCACACGCACTGTGACATCACAGACGCACTATCTATTATTGACGTTTGCCCTATTGTAAAGACTGGAAGAGAAAAAAAATCAAGCGATTGTTTTTTATGGACAAGGAAATCTTAAAACCCTCGAGAAAGAACTTGACAATCCAGAACTCGGCACAGCCTCGTTCTGGGTAGTCATGTTCTTTCCCTCTGGTTATAAGATTTCCCTGTCCACAATAAACAATCATGTAATATTCTATTTATCTATAAACAATCATGTAATATTCTATTTATCTCTATTTCTAGATAAAACGATGTTTGAAAGCGTTGCTGCTGGTTTAATGAGGAAAAGCGACATCATGTTTGAGAGATTCCGTGTATTGATACTGAAAGAAAGTATGGTAAGAAATGTTTTGTTAACAAATTGGGTATACAATTTAATCAAATCAAAAGGGACATTCAAGTATTACAAGAAAGTTTTAAGAATTGAATACTGTCAAATTTATATATATATATAAAAAACTTAAACCATTTGATATGAGTATTACTCAATTCTAAAAATTGTAATCCATGTCAGCTAAACCTGAAATCAGAATACAGTTAAATATGTATATAATGACCTCCTTAGAGGCACAAGAAAATCAGTCTTTATAGGGAGGTGGTCTTTATATCGAGGTCGATTTGTACACAAACGGTACTAATGAGGAGAGTAAACAAAATATTGTCTTTGTGACCACGTGGTCTTATATACGGGTGGTGGCTAAAGCAGGTTTTACTGTACTGTAAATCACACTTGACTTTTGAAATTAACTTTTGCTAAGATCCCTGAATGTGCATTCGAGGTGACATTTCTGTCTTTAAAAAGTAACGTCTATAAATAGCAATAAACACATTCTTCTAACTTTTAGAGATACTGAAGACATAAATGCCTCTATTTCTATGTTTAACATTTCCATTGCAACTTGCAAAATGAAAGTTTTTTGTACCTGTAAAATCACAAATTCATATACGCATGAATAGAGATTAGGGTGTGAAATAAAGTTGTTACTATAAATGATTAACAGTAATATGCTGGCCAAGTTTAGAATATTCTAAGAATATTTTTAAGTTGAATGGTGTCCACCCCTGGATTTCTAGATGATTTAGGGCATGATATTTAAAAATAAAAAAAAGTGAAGCCTTTGCCAGTAAAAGTGAAGGTCACTCTAAGGCTATTTTTTAACATAACGAAATCTTATCAATTATTTGTGTTTTTCAGCGCGAGACTAGAAGTGGGGAGATGGTAATGATTCAGAGGCTGCTGAATGAGGATCTAAAAGAAACTGTGACGAGAGAGAAAAGACAGGTGGCAGAGAACTCTGGTATGTGCCTTGTCCTTTGTAGTGTTATTATAGCCATTCACTAAAAGAGTTCATATAGTATAGTCACTTTAATGCAACTCAGGTGGAGTCAGACTTTGGGTGTAAGGGGATCAGGAGTTATCCGAACAAGACAGAACAGTCAAGTTTGTTCTTCCAGGATGGAACATGACCAGGCAGGGGTCAACATCTATCAGAATTTTCATTTGTCCTGCAGGGCAAGTAGCCTGGATATCTACTTATCCAAATTTCAATGTCACAACTTTTTCCATTGCACAAGCACTAACTATCATTCATTTGTCCGACTGCATAATGGAGTAGTACAAGACTACCAAACAAGTATGAGTGTTAAGCCCAGCTGTTGTAATTTATTTCAACTCTGAACTTAACAAAACAAATACATGTTGTATACATGGAAATTTTCGCCCCTGGTTATTTTCGCCATTTTAAGACAGAAAAAATATTCACCTCATATTAAATTTGTCCTAAATCACCATAGCCTCAGACACACATCCTTTGGATAAGGAACTTTATTTAGTTTACAGTGATATGACTCTGTGACAGATTATGTATACCGGTACTTACATGTATATTTGTACTTGCAGGAGAATTTGTTCCTATGCCAGAAGAACTGCTAAAGAAAAAGGAAATAGAGTCTAAAGGAGTAGGGCAAAAAGTTAAGGAAGAAGTTGATGTAGGTAATTCAGGCAGTGACTACACAGTAAAAATGGAATGTGAGGAAGCAAATGAAATGGAGGGCATTGGGAATACAGCAATAACATCCATCAAGACGGAGGAAGGTGGTAATTCTCGACCATCAACTCCCAAAGTAAAATTAGTTATACGCAATGATGGCCAAAAGTTTACAAGTTCTTTGGCAGAATCAAATGATAATGAGGAAGAACGTGATCAGAATTTATCAAACTCAAATTTTTTGACTAGTTACCATGACAACCATATGACTGATGAACAACCTGATGGCAACTCATTGCTGGACAATGTAAATAGAAATGAAATCAAAACTGAACCAATTGAAATAGAGGATAGTGTTGATGAAAATTCTGGCACAAGATGGAGTGATATAAGCATGGAAGGAAAGCCATTCTCTGAGTACATGGAGACTAATGCACAGGAAAACCAATATCCATCCGATAATTGTGTGAATTTCCCTGTGTCACAAAACAATTCAGTAAACAGTAGTCGGCATTCTAGCATAGATTCAAATGGTGCTGAAAGCCCAACAGGAAACCAGGCCAATAGTGCTAACGGTGTTCTGTTAGGTAACAATGATCAAGAGGATATATACATGGAGTCTGATGAGGCAGTTAAAGGCCTCGTATCAGCTGAACATGAAACTTGTTATAATTCTAATGACTATCATTCCAGTAGTCTTAGTGTAAATAGGTCATTACATTCTAACTTTTCTTATTCATCGGATGTCTCATTTTCATCACATTTGAACGATAATGACAAGTCAGTCCCTCCAAGTGTAGTCAAATCAGAATTTGATGGGCCAAATACCAATTTGTCCAAAAGACCAATCGGTGTCGAGGATGACTTCTCAAACACTTTCCAACAAAAACATACTTCATTTGAGCAGTGTAGTCCACTGCGGTCCTCATCGTCTCATTTGCATAGTGAAAATACATCAAATTTTACACAGGTATCATCTATAGCGCAGTATGAACCAATTTCATCACCAGAGGCAGATCATGATGATAATAGTTTTTCTAATTTTGTGATGCATAAAGTTGATAGCTCTTACTCTGTTAATATTGGGGAACAAAAGTATGACAGCACAGACGTGTCACAGAATCCAATTATTGATGGCAGCTCAGCTGTGAGGGCATTAAATGTTAACAGTAGATCTGTCTCTAGGGATGCTGACATTGATGAGGACACAAGCAATAGTTGGGAGGGTCAAAATGACAATAGTGAAAGTGATCAAGACCCTAGTGACGATGCATTCAAAGCCCAGATGCAAAGTGCAATAGATTCTATCTTAAGTTTAAATAATGACTCATCACCTCATCCATCTGCTTCATTTCACATGGACCAATCTGATCATTTCCAGTCTCGACAAATCGAGATGTACGGAACAAGACTGGACAATGATTTGCAAAATTCTCAGTCTCCAGTCACGGAGAACAATGATGATGTTGACACTGAGGATAGCACCACTATAGATGATGATCTTGATGCTGCTGTGAAGAGTATTCTGATGTGATACTTGTCTATTGTATAGCTCATTGTTTGCCAAAACCATCAACTGTTTTCACATATTTTAAGGACATATGTACTTACCACAATAGAAATCAGATGTAGGACCAAAAATAAAAAAAGATTTGTTCGATGTGACCCGACTGACCCATTCAAAAAATGCTTGGACCCCCCAAAAAAAATTTCATAACATTTTTTAAATTTTGATCAATTTACATACCAAAATTAAAAACGAAAAATTTACAGACTGACAGAATTTTAAAATTACTGGTCAGGACTCATCGAATGAATAATTTTTTTTTAATGATGGCCGAGGTTATTGTTGTTGTGACAAAAATCTTATGCATAATATTGTATCGTAGTTGTACTTGTCTGGTATTTTTCATTTTGTATCACTTAGGTTTTGTATAAAGTCAGATTCATTCATTTGAGTTTTATCAAGATAAATTGGCACATTTTACAAACACAAGGAGTCTAAATTGAATCGTAATGGGGGTGAGTCCCGTGAGAGGCAAGATTTCAACACAAAAATATCAGAGCTACAGTAATACATGGAGTCATGTTTTACCTGTACACCCCTGTTTTGGGAAAATGGACTGTAATGTTTTTGATTTTGACAGAACCAAGATGTGCCACTTTACCTTGCTAGACCTATACAAAAAGCAAATAGTGTTAAATGATAAAAGTTTTCTTTTTTTAGCCAAAACTAGATTTTGGTCATGTTCAAAAACTAGGAATCAAATATCCAAAATGTTTTGTACAGCTGTATCTACATCAGTCCAGGATCATATTTCTCCTGCTCAAAATAAGAATATGATTTTAGGTTCTAGATTAGAAAAGGTTTAATAGTCTTTGAATATGAATATTTGAAAGATTCAAGATTGACGTTACGCACTATAATCTAAGACATTGTTGATCATGTAAATGTAAGAAAATTACTAACTATAAAGTTGAAAATAAAATTTAAAGATATTCAGAATAAATTACTTACCTTGATTTCTTGGTTTTTTTTTCATCCTTTGGGGAGGGGTGGGTAGCATTCCATTTATCATATACAAACAGGAGATTAATGAAAATGATTATTTTTCTTTTGAGATAGACATCTGCCAGGAGTCGGTTTCGTCACATTAAATTCTTCCACCAGCATTGTGTTAGCAATCAAGGTCTTTTTTTCTAATAACCTTAATCTCAAATATGATATATTTATAGTCATAAATTTTTAGAAGAAAAAGCATTTCCATGTTTGACTTACTTTAAAGTATTAGATTCACAGACTTCAACTATTGTTCATATGCAAATTTTAGTATTTATCGGTGTTTTTGTACCACTTTGCATTTTTCAATCATTTGGTGTTGACCACTTCTGATGACAATATTCTCATGGAAAGACCACAGACAACAGATCTCCCACAATTAAACTGGAAAAGTTGTTAACGTAGTCATTTTGATTTTCAACAAAGCTTAGAAAGTGGTTTATAATGGATTAATCTAACCTCTTAGCCATAGTGGCTTGAGCATTAGAGGAATTACAGTGTAACCATATTAATACCAGTACATCATGTATTTGACTTTACAAAATTTTTATTTAGACAATGATGATAATTTGAGATGTTTTGGTTGTACTGTTGTCAAGATAATTTTCTAAACTATATCTACAAAACTTATGTTTTCTATGATTTTGAGAATAGTTGTAATGGTCTAACAGTGAATGTAAGGGTTAATAAAAATAATTGGCCTACTGCACTCTGCAAGCACCTGCAGTATCCAGTCTGTTGGGAGTATTACCGATATGTCAAAACTAGAATTTTAACAGCAAGAAATCCTAATTTTAGACTTTAAGTCCATCTTTTTAGGGGTTAAATTTTTAACTAGTGTTATTAAAATTGTGATCAGTCAGACATTTTGTACATTGATATTGATGTTTTTTTATATTTTTATTTGAAACTGAAGTCATTTGATTTTGTACTCTGATTTCTTTGGACATATCAAATATGTTTTGTTGATGGAGCTTACAGTTTATCACTGTCATCTTTTTTATATAATATATGTGTGGGCAGGTATTGATGTCAACATAATTTTAAAAAGATGCATCGTCCACTGACATACAGGGGTGTCAACTTTCATGAACATAAATGGTCTCTGTACTGATATGGGTTTGTTTTCAGATTATTTTGAACCTGGTGTTTATTCAGTTCTCCTGGCCTGAAGTTTCTTTTAAATATGGTATACATAATTGCTAAGTCAATATCTACAAGGTTTGTGAATAAAATTGAAATCTTTCAATAAACTAGCCTTTTGCAAGTGCTTCGATTGACATTGGGTATGTTTTTATGCAAATGGGTTGTTTACTCAGAGCCAGTTAACTTATTGTATACAAAGATAGTAAAAAGTTGTTATAAATTATGTAAGGATCATTGTGACAAATGTTTCAAGATAATAGGTACCTAAGTAAACAGAAAATATTTGGGGTTTTTGTCAACTATTAGACATTTTTGACGTCTTCTGTATACTTGACCAAATTTGTCAGGTGAGACACCTTTTGACGTTTTTCGAATGGTTACTTACTGGTGACCAAATTTGTCAGGTCAGGTGTTGATATCTGAGGATATCTTTAGAGTTGTTTTAGGTAAACACCCAGTAGTTAATTAACAGACCCTGTTAACTTCCTAATTTGTTGATATCTGTGACCTAAGACTCTGACATGTCAAAGACTCTAATAACTCCTTTCATAATCTAAGATATTCCAAAGCTAAGTTGTCCCTGATGCTATAAAAATTGCCATAACATTACAATCATTTTCATTTGAATTTGTCCTCTGCTGCTGCATTTGATAACAGTTTGAAACTTCGGCACACTTTGATTTAGTTTTTGTATATATATGTAATCAGGTGTCTGTGGTTATGTTAGGAGTCGCACATTAATCTCACTTATTCTCTTGTACATCTGGAACTTTGTTTTTGGATTTCTTTTTTTTTTTTTTTTTTTTTTTTTTTTTTGATGAAGATACACATGTACCTTTGGCTTACATAACTTATTTTGATGGTATAGAATATTGTTTGGTTACTTCCATGACTTTTGACATTGCAAATCCAGTTATACACAAGATTGTTGGTATACAGCGGATCTATTTTTAGTAGTATTTTTCATATATATATGTGATTCCCCATAGATCTTACAAGATATGGTACTGACCACATGTTATTCCACTGTGGCGTAGAACACCACAAGGAAAGGGTTTTGTTTTCCTCACCCTTGCTAACAATGTTGTTGATTATTGAAGGATTCTTTCATTGAATTCCAACTTGTAGGTCCTGTTTTGACACTTAAATTTCATATTTTTAAGGCAGAGAGAAAGATCATTATTTGTTATGAAGGTAAACAACCAAGCAATATTAAATGTTTGCATTATACTGATGTTGTTTTTACCCATAATGCAAAAGAATATTTGTTTCATACATTTTAAATGCCTCTTGTATAGTTCAACAAATGGGTAATGTTACTGTTTTTTGTGTATTGTGGTCATAAGTTATCCATTGTCAGATGTTTTGGGGGCATTGCCATTATCATTTTCTGTAGGCAAGATTAATCAAAATGAAATAAGGGGAATTTCACTCAGTCACCAAATCCGGTCCTAAAATTTTGTCATGGTTACTAGAGATATAGCCATATTTTCAAATACTGGGTGTTCATTAAATTTTTGTTATCATAATTTGTGCCAATTTTTTTCCAGAATATAACAAGTTATATTCTGTTAATTATAGTACATGTGATTATATTTGATTTTCAACAAACTAGATTGTAGAGTTATTTCCCCTTGAAAGTGCTTGTCATTTCATTCTGAATTTGGTCTCAAAATTCTAAAAGTTCTATGGGTAATTCTAAAGAAAGTATAAAAAAAAATTATTTTAGAGCAGAATTTGGTTACCCCCCCCCCCCCCCCCCCCCCCCCCCCAAACCCCCCCCCCCCCCCCCCCCCCCCCCCCAAAAAAGTATTCATACAGCTATTTTTTTCTTTATTATTATTATTATTATTATTATTATTATTATTATTCCATCTTAACTGGATACATTTGTGGTCTGATCTGAAATTCTGACTCAACTGAATACTTCTGTAGACAAAAGTGGGACCCTAACTAAACCTGATACTTTTGTAGCCTGATATGAATCCTGACTTAACTGGATACATTTTTGGTCTGATCTGGGATCC
Source organism: Atrina japonica (assembly GCA_030159075.1). Taxonomy (NCBI): domain Eukaryota; kingdom Metazoa; phylum Mollusca; class Bivalvia; order Pterioida; family Pinnidae; genus Atrina; species Atrina japonica. Next base: position 763,375 of record BROG01000102.1, on the reverse strand, counting down.
TGGCTTTACTGGAAATTTTTGTAGTTAGATGTGAGATCCTGGCTTAATTAGAAACTTTTGTAGCCTGATGTGGGATCCTGGGACACTTTTGTAGCCTGATGAGAGATCCTGGGATACTTTTGTAGCCTGATGTTGGATCCTAGGATACTTTTGTAGTATGGTATTAAATCCTGACTGAAATGGATACTTAAATTGTAGTTTTCTGTCCATCCGTTTGTCCATTTGTAACATTCCGTCAAATTTACTTTGTTTCTTTTCATTAAATTTTTACTTCTGGAATTGCAGACTTAGGAGGTTTCACTGAAAGTTTACTGACTTTCACCATATAATAATAAAAGTACGATATATGTATCTTTGTCAAAACTCGTCAATTACATTTTGTCAAAACGATAGAAGACAAAGTAATTGTGATGATGGGTACAGTCTCCTGATTATTAATCATTTGTTCCTCAACATGTCCCAATTGTTCCCCCAAAACTGACTTCATTTTCATTAATCACTCGTTTTTGTAACGCGAGACATTAACTTATAATATCATGATGCATGTTAGTGTTGTCATTGTAAAAGATACCATGTTATTTATATTTTGTGACAAAATGAAGAAAAAGATAAAAATGAATTGAGCTATGATTATTGGTCTTCTTCTATATTTTTGTACAGTAGAACCTCGCTATTAAGACCACCTACCTGACTGACTCAAAGTGGTCCGACTAGTAAAATGGATTCTTAATTAAAGGTCTGAATTTATATTAAGGTGATGTGCCTCTGTATATCGTTTTATCCTGTAACTAAGGTCGGATGTGTCGTATATCGGTTGCCGAACACACCACAGCTGTATTATAGTCGGTGACGAAAATCAAACACACAATTTTGTTCAAAAGTTGCCTGGTGACGTTGAATCGAAGTTATTGTTTTTGGAATGACGTCACATGCCCTATAGCACCTTACATATTTGTTAAATATTCTTGGACAAAATGGTGGCGCTCATACTGTTTTCAATACACTAAAATTGTGGTATAAATGAATTCATTAGCAATAATAGGTTACAGGATAACTATCTATTCACTACAAAGTGGTCATGTTCAGTACAGCTATCATTGACCAATCTCCAAGTGTCTCACAAATGGCTTTTGTGTGCTTTATTGTGTCGTTCTGTTGTGATGTCATAATCACACAAGTGTTTGAGGTGCCATTTTATTGTGATGTAGTAATGGAAAAGTTTGCTAAAAGATGCCCTGTCGGGCATTTGGCAATAGGTCAACTGAGAGTATAGGTTATGTAGTTAGCATTTTATTGTGATGTTTGAGTAAACTCTTCAACCTTGGAATAATGAAACAATCCAAGAATTTATTTAGCACAGCTGATGGCGTTGGTTAAAAGCTTGACCTTGATTTTAATTTAATTACATGTACCATATACTGCAGAAAAACTAGAAGTATATTATATTTTTTCAAAAATCAGAATCCTACTGGGTTGTCATGAATGTGATGTGTGGGGAGATACAGCTGTGTGTTATAGTGTCTTCAAGAAAAGTTAAATAACTAGAGTTCTCTCAGATAGTAAACTTTCTTTGTTTCAAATTCTGATGACAAATATCTACCAATTAGCATGATGAAATTTGTTTGTTTCCGAGTGATCGGGCCACGTTCCTTACAGAATTGTATATAATTTACCATTGTGTAAATGTAATTCATAATGATTATAATAGAGCCTGGCTTGAGCCTAACATCTAGCGAGAAACCGCCAGTTTACTGATGTAAGGCATTCGTCTCCATTTCAATATTTCCTGGTGATGTACAATTCCATAAGAGTTGCCTCCCTTGTATCGTTCCGTTTTCATTAACATGAGCTTTCGCCGGCGCAGATTTTGTAATATATTAATTACATATAATAATTCATCAGAAAGACGTCACCTGATTGTTGAAAAACAAATGCATGCGTTGTAATAAACTCGCCAAATATAACCCTTTATAACCTTAATTTCCAAACTGCCATCACTCTGATTGTTTTAAATTAACTTTCGGTTATTTTTACGAAGATTATTATATTTTTACATGGTTGAATCCGTGTCTTACTGAAGTTCTTACGCACATACAACGAATACTCTTTGCAGTAAACTTTGTCGTTATGACTCGAAAAGCACACTATAATAAGAAACGGTTCTTCTTACTCCTTCCTATCTTTTTCACCGAAAAATCATAATAGCATTTGAATATACACGCATTTTATGTTAAATTTGTTCACACGAAATACAACAGTTGTGGTAGAGTGTGGGTAACTTGCACACAAAATGTTCCTGGTTCGACACCCGATCAAACAATCTTGGTAACGTATTCATTTTTGTCCGCTTGCTTATTTTAGGTTCAAACTAATTCTATGTACCTCTTTGTTCAGATTCGTATAACACTTCGATACCTCTCTCTACTCCCGAGTTACTGTTAGCCCTATTAACCCTTTCAATCGTACAGATCATAATAGACTGGTCTTAAACAATAGAAAACAGCAAACCAATTAGATATTCAGGGGGTTAAATGAGAAGAACCCGATAATGGTTCACTTGTTGAAAGCAGGGGCTACTGCTGTAACAGTTATGGGCCTCTAAAAGATCCATTGATTCCAGACGCATTTCGTATTATAAGTTTTTATCAAATATATTAAATCTTAATTAATTTACCAATATTTCAAATTTAAAAAAAAAATCATATCCTTAAATCTAGTGACATATTGCAGCTCTCTCCCTCTCTCTCTCTCTCTCTCTCTCTCTCTCTCTCTCTCTCTCTCTCTCTCTCTCTCTCTCTCTCTCTCTCTCTCATTTAAGGTGTCAAACTTTTATCTGATCTATTTTTCGGTATTAATTTTAATACTTGGAGGTGATATGTCAGCATTTTCGAATTACAGTTATCAATAAATTGAACCCAGAGATTCAAAATCGATTCTTTGTATAACAAAAAAGTCAATAACATAATCATAACCGAGCGATTTGACGAGAGAGAGAAACGTTGTTGAAAATCTTACTTTTGATCATTTAAGTAAACTGGTTTAATATAAATTCCTTGCAATGTATTACTAAACTAAGATATCCAAACAATGTACAAATGAAAAAAATAAACCACAACACGTGTTTGTGAAATACAAATGCCCCTTGGCCCCAACATTCTTTTGTAATGTCCTTCATTTTGACCCCACTCCACCCCCAGGGGTATGGTTACCGTATCACAATCCAAACTTGAAACATTGCACTTTATATTTAAGCGGGACGGAATTACGGACAGACAGACGGACGATCCAAACACTAGATGCCCCCAGCAGACCTCTTAGGCCGGGGGCATAAAAATTTACAGCTGCAGTTTGTCAGTAGGTTGTGTAAGAATCCATGTTTCTCTTCGTACTACATATGTATTACCCAAACAGAGGCATTCGTTCAGTCGGGTCATGGATGTGATATACATAGTATATTCCTCGACGTGGGGGTCCTTTTTTGGGAAGCAGAAGAGATGTTCCTGAAAAAAAAGTCTATTTGACCGCTAAAACAATGGTAGTTGAATGTTTCATAGACCTTGTGCATTGTGGTCATGGGTTTAAAAATCATGTTTAAGTACGCGTAGACTGGTAAGAATAAGTGCGCGGTTTTATAGTCTTTTTGAAAGCCTTCTATATTTCGCAAAAATGGGTTAATTTGGTTGGCTGTGACTTAATCCCCTACGAAATTTATGTACATAAACTCGGAGATGAAGATTAAATTTACAAAGACAAATTGCAATAAGCTTCTCTGCCAGAGGGCAATTTCATTCAATCCCTTCTTTTTGATGAATTTCATGCCAATGGACTTGGGGTTTCATGGCTATCACTCACAGTGACAAACTCAAATTTTACCGTCTAAATCTAGAAAGGAGCTCAAATGTAGAACAATAATTAACGGATCACGTCAGTTTCTTTGGTACCAGATGTACGTTATTACCTTAAGGTGAGGCTAGAATGGACATGCCATCTACTTGTAATGTAACAGCTGAAAAAAACGGGTCCAAGACGCCGCTAGAATTACAAAACAAAAAGTTTACCAAACAGTTCAGATCGTAAACTGTGGTTTTTATTTACATATTAACCCCTTAAAGCTCTTTCTAAGAAATACAAATGTAACAGCTGTTCTTGTAATCACAACTAGAACGATATGGAAATGTGCGGAAGTGTATATTATATTCAATCAGTCATTCTATACATCGTATGAAAACAAACAAGAAACGTGAATCTTGCGTGATGAACATTGCTTATTTACTATCTGATCATAAATATAATTAATTCATAACTCATTGTATATAATGTATTGCAGCGTATCTAAGGTTGGGCATGGAAGAGTCCTCCATCTTAGAATTGTGTGTTTGTAATCTGAATAGTCTAGCTCTGTCTTGCAGATGTTGACTAAAATGATGGAAAAACGGATTCGAGACATGATATTTCTTGTTTTCCGGTCCCCAACCTGTAATGTGTACGTAACATATAAGGGTTCATTCGTGCATGAAATATCTTTCGATAACGGTTGGGAATTGATCATTTTTCGATATAAATGATGGCATGGGTTGGTCCAGTTTACCACTGATACTTCAATTTGACGATGAAACTAAAATTAATAGCGAAACACATATACGCCACCACCATTTTCTTGGATTTTCCCCTGTCCGAAAATATTGAGAGAAAGGGCAAATAATAAGTGACTATTTACAATCAACCTGGGATCATTTTTGGTGGAATCTTCTGCTGAAAACAATACTTTTGTTGGCTGTGATAACTAGGATTTTGTTATTGTTTTGGGGGTACATCTCGAACTGTGGTTGTTCTGATATTATTGACGTGTTGATATCTCTCGTAGTTTACAAAATAATTACAACAAAGCTATCTAATGCGACACGAGAATTTGGCCTCAAAAGGTGTTCCACCTGAGCAGTTTTGAATGTTGTGTTGTATATCGCTCTCATCTGATGATATAATAGTTTGCCACGCGCTCTCGTGACACTCATTGGCAGACGACACGCGTCATCCACGTAAATTATCTGTTGTATTCGCTTGGTTGCACCTAAGTGCACAATAGGTGCGACTGTGATAATGAGAAGACTGGATAGAGGTAGGAAGGATACGATGGACCTAAAACCACTGTTCAGGTGTTGTCTGTTGGGAAATAAAATTTTTCTCGTCCTTCTATTATCAGTAATGTGGTCGAAATAGATAAGGGATGGTTGTAAAACATTTCAGAAAATTAATAACATTGATCAAAGGAAAAATTGTCGTAGTAGGCCCACCACTGATTCAAATTAAGACATTGCGATTTGTGTCATTTGGTTCGTTTAGTATACATTTTAAATATCTTTCTTGATAACTGATTTCTGGTTGTGGTCCCATTTTCAGCGATGATAAACGAATAAAAACTGTTTCAACTAATGATAACATTATAGTAATTATAAATTATATATCATATACTTCAATATTTGAATTCAATATTTTATAACTTTAGATTAAGCAATCCTCAGGTGTAATTGACAAATTGGAAAATTACATCACCTAAATGTTTGTTTACATTGGCTGTAATTTGAAATTTATAGAGATGAGGGAAAAAGATATCCAAACTAAAAATAAGAAAAGTGGTATGTCAAATGCAATGTTTTTAATAATTATAAATAATTTTTAATTTATTATTGCTGTGTACAGCTTTTGGGGGCGTATAATTAAGAACCTACTATGATTAGAGATAAATCTCCATCATTTAACCCAGTTAATAGTCAATAATGCCTTTGTTTGGTATTTGCTGTATATAAATGTTCAAAATCTTGCATAAAACCCGCAGGCTCTCTGAAAAAGTGGCGTAAAAAAACACAGTACAGTGTATGTGCAAAAACTGCGGTCCCTGTGAAATAGTGTCATAAAAACTGTACAGTGTATGTGCAAAAGCCGCGGGTCCTCTGAAATAGTTTCATCAATGACCTGCAGTATGCACGGGATGTGTACAAAACCTGCGGACTCCTGTGAAATACAGTGTAGTGTCATCAAAGACTGCAGTACAGGGTGTGCTAAAGATTGCATTCCCTCTAAAATGGTGTCTTCAAAGAACTACACAGTATATGCGTTATATAAGAATTTTCAAATTTTGAAATTCATTAAAATACAACACATGTACAAAACCTGCAGGCCCTTTAAAATTTAACCATCAAAGAGCTGAAGTGTCTGTATAAAACAGATGACCCCCTGTTTCGTAATCCTTTGCGCTCAAGCTTGTTTCCTGCATAATGATCATGAATTTGACAAAACACATAGAAACGATGAATAGCAATTTTATACGGAATGATAAGGTCACAGGTAGTTGGCGTCCATGCAAATATCGTTGCTACGTTATTGTTTTTTGTCGTTTTCCGTTTGATTGATTGTTTGTTTGTTTGGGTTTTTTTCAAGTTTTTGTTTTGGGGTTGTTTTTTGTTTGTTTTGTTTTGTTTTGTTTTGTTTTTTTTGGGGGGGGTGCTAAACATTTCACCGTTGTTGGCTTTTTGTTTCGTTGGCGGCTGTATGCAAGTTGTAGCAGAATTCCATATTAATTTGATCTCCAGAAAAGACTATCGCTCTCCTCCAGAAATCTGGCAAACGCTCCATCTACTACACTATATATCTGTTTCGCACCATGTTAGAATCGAATCCATGATGACTCAATCTTCTGAAACAAAGTTGTCGGTCCTTGCACTCACGATCAATCCAGAGTATCCTGTTCCCACTATTTTGGTAAAATTCCTGGTAAATAAAAAGGTGGGAACAAGGACCGACAACTCTGTGTTAGCGATTGATGCCGACAATATATTGGACTGATCAAGCGACTCTCCTCTGGCTCTGATGGTCTGTTAACAATATGAAATGAAACCATTTGAAACGAGAACGACATTAGACTTATTACCATGGCTATTGATATTTCGTTAGATTTGTGTTATATGGTTGTATTCAAAAATTAGTGAGGTAGCACAATTTTGACTTTTGCAAAAGGCGTGCGCGAAATATACAGGTGGGTCTTTGTCGTGATTGGATTAATTGAGGTTAAGAAAAAACAAGTGTTAGTTCTACATCTGGAGAGAGAGAGAGAGAGAGAGAGAGAGAGAGAGAGAGAGAGAGAGAGAGAGAGAGAGAGAGAGAGAGCATTTCGTGATTTCACCAGATTAGCATGCACGAAATCTAACATTCATTATTTAACTGATAATTCGGTTTAATCACGTAATTAAATTTTGATTGATGTGTGACAGCGGTTAAGTGGCACGGGCACGTGTCTCAGGTGCGCTAACATATTTTATCACTGGTGGTCATCAAATGGTCATACTTAGGTACGTTGACACCCTCAAGTAAAAACAGGCACGGTCGATATGCACGTGAACTAATTGCAACATTAAACCAAGGACAAAAAATAATTTGAATCGCAAGGCCATCACAATGAAAAGTAAAGAAGTACATTAAATGAAGGAAGTGAGGGTCGTTTTATTTATACGACCCACGCGGGATGAAGAAACGGAAGATTGGCATTAACTAAAGAAGTCAACTGAATGTCAGTGTTATTATAGGGGGTATTAAATTGGCTTACTGCTGTAAGGCCCGGGATTTTGGGGTCTTGAATTTGCATATTTCGGAAGCATAAAAATGACAACGAATATCTATTAAATTTGATTAAGAAATCAGTTTGTTTATATTTCCGGATTTGTTTTACGGCCATGGTGTAGTCCAGGCGAGAGCTGATAGACCTATCGTAAAATTCGATTTTCGATAAGGTTAATATCGCTTTCTACTCAATAACATATACATGTACATACTAATTCGTAGATATGCTAACTGAATTTGGCTAATATCAGTAATAGTTCCGATCATGCTTTTTCAAATCATTTTCATTAACTTGCAATTTAGACAAAATCAAATATCAGCTCCTGTACGGGGCCACGTTATCGTAGAACTAAACCAGCAGAATGACTTAATTTCGGTGTTCAAATAATTGTGCTTTGTTTTTGTTTGTTGTTGTTGTTTAACAACGCTGAAATAGGGTGCGACACCTACAGGTGTAATTTGTAACCGCTTGAGTGTTAATGTGAAATCAACTCTGATACCAATATATTATTTATACCAAATATAAGATCTGTGTACGTATGAAGATACCAACTTGGAATTTTATAATACAGGTCATACTTCTCGTATTAACCCAGCACAATGCTACGTCAACGACAAAACACGAATTTAGCAACATGACCAATACTTTCCCTCCACCCCGTCCATCAGTCTCCCAAATAAATATTAAAACTTTTTACTTGTTGTAAGGTACAAGCGAGTTAGATTTTTAAAATATTTCCATTTATTAGATTTATTGATTGATATTCATTTATATATATATATATATATATATATATATATATATATATATATATATATATATATATATATATATATATATATATATATATATATTATATATTGTATATTGTATATGTGGGTGCGCGCGTGTGTTTTTATGGCTGAGAACAGCGAAGGGATATTACTAATTTTAAAAATAATGACATACATGAGATGGATTTATTTTTACTTTTGAATAATAAAACAACAAACAAAAATTGAAATTATATTATTGTATCTCAAAATTATTTTAAGATTGAATTGTGTATTTCTTTTTCTTTAATCACGCTTTTATATCCAATATTGTTAATTTTGTGAAAGGAAAAACATAAAAATGTAAAAAAAAAAAAACAAAATAGTTTTTGTTATCAATGATTTGGGAAAATGTAGCATTTAACTTTCTTCTCAGCGATGGACAATTAAACTCGCATTACTACTACACCAGGACACGCGAACTCAATTTCAGCAAAATTCGCCTTGTTCTCGTTGAGTTAGTCATTAATGTTAATCTTTTCAAATATGATATATAAATTAAATATGACTTAAATCTCAGATGTCAACTGTACCAGGTAAAAAGGTATTTGCCTTGTGATCTGTAGAATCAATTTCAGGTGTTCTATCTAACTCTTGACTACTCAAGTCGTGTTTTCTGGTCGCGGATTACTGGGCGATATCCAATTGAAATTGATAAGTAATTGATGAGACCGTTTTCATAAAATAGCGAGAACTATGGTTAAGAATCGCGGTTACGTTTTCGCGATAGATAATTCGTGGACATCCCCGGTAGAATCTGATAATGCTCGTGCATGGATATAGAGAAATGAGGTGTTAAAATGGGATAAAAGCTGGACGAACTGACAAGTCTTGTCAGATTAAGCCAAACACACTGTCAAATGATTTGTAAATTTAATCCTATACCCCCAGGATTGCGTTAAACTCCCCAGTCCGAAGGCTTAAGGAACATGGTTTCAAAGAGACATCAGAAAAGAAAAAAAAATTGGAATTCTGAAATTTTGTATTGAAAAGACTTAAGACTTGAATTCTGAAATACATAAAAAAGCTGATATTAAATGTGTACGCTACTGTGAACAGGTGCACACACACACACACACACACACACACACACACACACACACACATATATATATATATATATATATATATATATATATATATATATATATATATATATATATATATATATATATATATATATATATATATATATATATATACAGAGAACAACATGTAACTTTTTTGTTGTGCCTATATATTTTATATATTTTACTATTGTTTATTAATTATTTTGGACAAAACGAATTAGGTAGCCAAAAACAGACACATAATAATAAAAATTATATTTTCCTTGATAAATTTATGTAGTCAGCGAATGTATGAATTTGTAATCATGTCAACCTGTCATTTCCTTCTGTCGTCTTGAAAAGTGAGTACGTGTATCGGCTGCGAACATACTTTTAAAAATATATATAATGACAACAGTAAATAATTCAAATGAATGAATAGCGGAAAACGAATGATAAAAACAATAACTTCATTGTTCAAACACTTTATTAAAAAAGTGAGTAAGATCTATTAATTTTCAATCTTCAAATTTACACGAATTTATCAAGCAATTTAAAGTACTTACTTATTTTTGTTGGATCCGGAATATCCTATAAGAAATTAAGTCCCGTCGTAAAAATATAACTGTAGTTATGCAAATTCATTTTGAAAAATAATAAACCTTGAAATCTGAACGCTTGAAATACCAGAAAAAGTCCTAGATGTACATTTCATATTTTAGTAACATACGTGCAGACTCACAAAATACTAAAGAGAATTTTCAAAGAAATGACGGTCCAGCGGTCGAGTGAAATTGATATGTTTACCTCGCGTAAAACTCATGTTCATCACAAGCACTTGATTCATTTTATGACGACCAACAACAAGAAAAATTACATTTGTAATGGGGGATTAGGGCATTGATATTTTGTGTTCTTTACAACGAAGGTAAATTTCGATCTTTTTCACGCAAATATTCTTTAACATAAAATCAATGAGAAATCGAAAAATTTTCAAGGATTTCGAGAAAAGATCAATTTTGTTTCGATTTATAACACTGACACGGTTTTAACAGTGCGATATCAGGATTTATTCTGTTGATCACACCAGGACATACAACAAACAACATCTGTTTGTGCGGGAGTGTAATATTTAACAAAAATTTTCATATTCCATTCATCATTTCTTATCAGTTTTATGTTACCCTTTCACTTTTCATCTCTATCGATTCATTGTTTGATTTTCTGACCTGTATGTAGGATTATTTAGACTCTGGTACTAGACCACACCCCTCCACGCGCCTGTCGCCAGATACTTTGAAACACGTGAGGCGTGTAATTATTTAAGTGTTAAAACATAACAGAAACGAAAAATTGTAAGCTCTTCATTATTCAAGAGAAGTGACTGTGCATCAGCAAAAAAAAAATCAATTTTAAACAAGCACAGGAAAATAGAGCATTTAAGACCGTAAATAAAGGCAATTAGGGCTATTTTTTAAACATCAATAACAAGGTCGCCCTGTAGTTTCAATGGAAGACCCTAATTCATCTTCCTGGGTTTTGTTTTGATTGTAAGCATTCATAGCTATGGTAACACATCGTTTGCGTCTTGGTGGGTATAATTAAACGTCAATTTTTCTATGAAATAATAAAAACTATTGTAAATAATATTTCGTTAACGGTATAATTCTGTAGGAAAAACAGGTGTTTTACTTCCCACGTCTGTGGACTGTATATTGTTGAGGACAATTTCCAAGGTGCCACGTCGGATAAACATACTCGCTATGTTCTAAATTGTATTATAGAGACAAGGTACTGCTTTTATCCTAGACTCCACCCCCGGCACACGCCGACTCGCAATCAAAACACTTACAACAATGCCGCGTGGAATTAAAAAGAATTATATTGGATGTAAATATTTGTTCTAGGTTTTATTAACATATTGCTATGTTTATTTTCAATCAAGTATCTGAAACAGGTAGCCGACGACAAACATACAGTGTACTGAGTCTAAATGGGCCAATTGAAATTATGCAAGTTTCATTCACTTTCATCGGTTTTTCTTTTGTCCGGGATTCCCTTTCCCTCTCGATTTTTGTTTTGTTTTGCAGTTGTTGTTTTTTTGGCTAATAATACAATAAAATCATTTGACAGAACACTCATGGTGCAACCAGAATATATTGGGCTGAAATCCAAGTAGGGGTATACATTTACTAAACGCCTGGATATTTATTCGGATATGATTTTGACCCACCTCTCTGGTCCTATCTCTCTGAAGCTGATATAAATTGAAAGCTACTCACCACAGACGTCGTTCTCTCTCTCTCTCTCTCTCTCTCTCTCTCTCTCTCTCTCTCTCTCTCTCTCTCTCTCTCTCTCTCTCTCTCTGTGATGCCGGGATATGTAGAAGATCCCTCACTTTATCGGTAACCCATAGCTAATAGATTATTTTTGTGACCATTTTCTTTTTAACGGGTAATTAATTTATTTCAGGAAATTCCGGCTATGACAATTGAATACAATAAAACACAAGACCGATAATAATAATATTCATACAATAAAATACACACAAGGCGCTTCAACTCTGCTCAACATTGAAAACACCAGCGGTATATTTAGAGTTGCGGACAGGGAGTTGTAATTATATTTTATTAGGTATTACAACATCACTGGAAGCACTACAGAAAACCAACACATTCTTTATTGTTTTGTTGCCAGACGCGCTGTGTTACTACTCTTTGGATATTTTCAAAGAATTCAAACTGATATTATCTTGCATCAAGCACAAAACTAAATGTTTTCGCATGTACTAGAAATATTTATGGATATCTTTTCTCGGTAGCCTTGGCTCGTGAAATAATAAAAATTACATTAAGAGATCTTGGCCTTCCTATAAAAGGACTTTTACATGCAGGCAGAATCATACGCAATTCAGAAGTTTGTTTCTTTCTTAGCCGAAGGTCAAGTTACAAACTAGATTCATAGGCAGGCTGTTACAGGGATGACGAGCTTGGCGACATCTTGAGATAAATTACGTATTTTACAAAAGCTGTGATTTCACGAAAAACAACAATCTGATAAAGAGAGTTTTGAATGAAGGCTAGAACCTGCAATCTTTAACTACTGTTGAAACAACGAAAAGATGATGGGACATCGGAAAGAGTGGGTTTGGATACGCGCGCGTGGGCGACTGTGAACAAAAAAGTACATGCATAAGAGCTACGAGAACTTTCACACGAATACATTCGGGTATAAAAATAATATCTTATTATAATGACAAAATACATATATTTTGTTTTAAAGACTTAATACCTTGTTATAAAGACTAAATATCGTGTATAACGAAAATATATATTGTTATTATGATATAACAATATCTTGTTATAACAACACAATATATTGTTATAGTAACACAATATATTGTTATATTGACACAACATCCTATCTTGTTATAACAACAAATATCTTGTTGTAACAACACAAAATCTTGTTATAGCGACACAATATCTTTGCTTGTTATAACACCACAATATTTTAGCGAGTTGTAACAACATAATATCTTGTTATACCGACAGAATATCTTAGTTTGTTATAACAACACAATATCTTACTTTGTTATAATGATACAATACCTTGTTATAATGACAACAAGATATATATCCTGTTATAACAAGACAATATTGTTATAATGACAACATAATATATATCCTTTTATAACAAGACAATGTATTTATAACAATAAATAAACGATAGAACACTGTATCATTCAAATGTTGCTATAATCATATAAATCTTCGTTATAATGATTTCGTTATACAAGGACAAATATGATTTTATCCGTGTCATTGGCTAACTTTTAAATTGAAAGTTTAAATTCAAGGCACATAACTCTTAGTGGTTATGTTTTCATTATCTCAGACTCAACAATATTCCAGTTACATGTTGGTGACCTTTTCAGTGGTGGAGGAAATAACCGGGGCCGAGACCACCAGCCTTCCACCACTAACCTGATAATATTTATCACAAAATCAGCTCATATTTCAGCAAGTCTAGAGCCGAGCATCTACGAATGCCTCGTGACGTATCCACATGAGCGAACAAATTCCTCACTGGTACTTCAAGGTTTACAAATACAACGAGTCTAAATTAAATCTTAACAGGGGTGACATGCTTCATGTCAACACAAAATATATCAGAGCTTCAGTAATGCAAGGAATTAATGCAAGGCAATATCATTTATCTGTACAAACTGTTTTTGGAAAATAGACGTATTGTTTTAGTTTTGACAGAACCTGGATATGCCATTTTACCTTGGTAGACCTATAGATGGTTGCGCCTTGTATCGAATTTACTCAAATATGAGAGAGAGAGAGAGAGAGAGAGAGAGAGAGAGAGAGAGAGAGAGAGAGAGAGAGAGAGAGAGATAGAGAGAGAGAGAGACGCAGTATTTACTTCAGAGTACAACAATAACTTTTCACTTCCAGAGAAGTATTTGCAATACGGGTCTAACTTCAGGCCTTCTAACTTCTGCTTTGGTTTGGAACACATCCGTCGATCTTCTCGCCTCTGTGCAGTAATTATTGCAATTATGGTCACTATTCTAGCATTTGATTCTCGGGTTTCCCTTCCAGTAAATTGACAGTTAGATGAAACTGACTATATTTTTGTAATTATCCCTAACGGATCAAGTCGAGAAGAAATATTTACTTGCGTTGCTGCCTTCTACGTGACCTCGTGTCGAAGGCAAAAATTACACATTGTTCAACTGAAGAATCCTTGAGAATGAAACAAAACCCCATTACATGCTCAATTCACCATTTGAAACACGAACGAAAAATTCCTAGCCTGAAATCTTAAAACCGTTGGGGAAACTGCCGGAAAGTTTGATCATGGAATACAAACGTTTAGATGACCTCTGTAAAACGAACCGTGCGAGATTCCAGATTTCTTGGAAAATGTATGGGAGAAGAATATTGGTAAGACAGAGAAATTGGACGTTTTTAATCATGACTGACCGCGACTTCTTTCGCTCTTTCTAATCCATCCATCAAGAGGGAAAGGGATGATGAATCGACAGATAAAATTTGCATAACCCTATAAGATGGTACAGAGACTTCTAATGAATCAATGTCGGTAATATATCTTCCGTCTCTAGTACAGGTACGACATTGATATAAAAAAGGCGAAGATCCACATCTTCCAACCTAAGGGTTACCCAATTTAAGGCCAAGTCAAATTCATGTTTAATTGCTGTTACTTTGTGCTAGTAGCCGATGGGGCATGCACTTGAGCTTGGGAATTGCAATTTTAAAATTAGTAGAGGTCGCATTGCCATAAGATTGAACTAGTCAGAATCTGTTTATCGGATCAAGTTTCAGCACTTGAAAGCAAATATTTTGTGCTGTTTTGTAATTAAAAAGTCCATGTTTGAGGAAATAAAATATCAGAAAACAGCAAGTATCAAAGCGAAATATAACTCCACTTTACGGAATGCAAAAATCTGAACGGATATATAGTCAAACTCAACTCGAAAGGGGGCAATAAATGAAAGACTGACATCTATGTCGTGTTGTAAATTTTGAATTTACTGGGTGGGTGTAAATACAAAATTTACAACATGACAACTAGTAAATTCAAAATTTACAACATGACGTCTGATTCTTTCTACATAAGCCAGTCTCCACAGCGCCATTATATACACAATTCTAACTACACGCTTGAGCTACCAGAAATGATCTTTGAAATAAGAGCTCTTAGCACCTCAATTACAAAAATACAGTGTAGCCCATATGTTGAATTTAATTAGAACTTAATTAGTATCCCCCTCCTGAATCCCGGGTATTTTGTTTCTGTTGTTGTATGCCTATAGATCTATCTGTTCAAATTTGTTACCCCATTTCAATTCACATTCCCCGTTTTACAATAAATCACTTACAAAGAGGCTTCACCATGCGTGCATATCATAAAAACCCCAGAAGTATATGTTTTTCTTTATCATTAATAAATTTAAAAACATAATTGACTTTTTTCTTTCATTATTTTGGTTATTTTAATATCTAACACGTCGAGAAGGTCGAATTAAATCTTTGAATACGTTTGTCCATCAAACCGAATAAACAGTGGTATTCAGGTGAGCAAACATACCTTTGTTACCCACCAGGTAAGCACGTCGTCATGTCGCGGCTGTGGGTGACAGATGTCCATTTTGTACGTACCAACATCTGTCTACCAACTGTTCTCTTAGGAACAAATAACTAAATATACCTCAAATATTTGCTCCACATTATGTAACAAGCGATTGAAAATACAGCGGTCAAACGTTATTACAAAGACCACCCATGCCCTATTATATACGACCAGGTACTCTACGTATAGCTGTTTATTGGTATAAATTGACTAACTGTATCACACAGCTATAAACAACAACACATATGCCCCTTGTTTTGTCTACTTTCATATTAAGGAGAGGGTAACACTGTTTTTGACAATCCAATTATTAATTGTACGCGAAAAATGTGGCCTTTTGATTTTGATGTAGAATTATGTCAACACCATCTATTGTTCGCGGTTTTTGCTCGCTCTGTATTATTTAACGGTTTGTCCACCTGTTAACGCCTAGTGCCTGAACAATGGTTAAAACTGGAGTTGCAAAAGCTATTATGCCTGGTAAAAACCGTACATCGGTATTAAACTTTACACAAAGAAGAATTTGTTTTATACGGCGACATATATATATATATATATATATATATATATATATATATATATATATATATATATATATATATATATATATATATATATATATATATATATATATAATATTTGACTATGCTTCGTGTATTCTCCAGCCTCACTCCATGAACCGTGTTATCCAAAAACAATTGTCAAATATTCTATTTATTACATTTTCCAGCCGTGTTTTGTAACCTGACGTCTAATAAAAGAAGAAAAAGTAGTCCCTAAAATGGCAAAATTGTAAATGCGTTTAGATTGGCTAAAAATGAAATACAGCATTTTCCATTTACTTTGCATTCAGTTGTATTTTCAATCAGTTAGAAATAACAGTGAAAAATATAGATAACACTCGTATAAGTCTGAAAAAAGACGGGCGTTCGATTACAGACCCCTGATCAAATATAAATTTTCGTATTAAAGCGAGTGCTTTCTGATTCAAATAACCAGATTAAAATCTTTCAAATATTCAGTGTTTTTAGATTAAAAATCTTGAAAATGGCTTCCTATTTATTGACATTATTTATCATTTATTATAATAACGATATTTTAATTGATTATTATCTTCATCATTAACAGTAACCACCAATAAATAACGTAGAATGTGGGGTATGATTAAAACGTATAGGAGAGATAAAACCCATTGTCTGTTAGATTTATTATTTATAATGTTATATGGTTATCTTTTTCACTACTTGACAGCCGGATAGTATTTAACACCTGGTTCAATTCACGGGCCATCATAGAACTGCAATATTCACAATAAAAGTATTATATATTTCACGTCATGAACATGTCAGTCTAATCTTATTTATAACCGACGGAAGTTCATTAAGGAAATTGTTAAAAACTTAAAATAATATGTAGTGCAACATGACGTTTTATTTTGTAAAGTCGGCGAATGACAAGTAAAATGAACATTTTGAATTACTGTAGGCACTGGGCATCGCGTATTTCCTCTCTGGCCCAAGTTTAATGTACCGGTATTTCGAACAGTTCAAGCCCTCTCCGTTTTCGATTCTCTCCTTCTTTGTGACTAATGAAGTGATCGTAGTGAGCGAAATAGGTCTATAACAATGAATTATTCGAGTTAGGTTCAAGTTAATGGAATACTCCCAAAATTCAAATTCTGTTTCCCCTTGTGCCCTTTCTCCATCTATATACACACACACATAAATACAATGTAATATACTGTGTACCTGGAATTTTTCGCTCCTCTTTAATTTTCGCCTTCAGCTGAAAAGGCGAAATTTCCAAGCTAGATAACTAAACATGGACATCCATGAATGGTGATTTAGGGCAAATTTAAGAAGGGGTGAATATGTTTTCTGATGTAAATGAGTGAAAATATCCAGGGGCGAAAAATTTCCTGGTATACGGTAGACATATTACATACTTTGCACCAAAACTCAAAAATAATAATTCAAAGTTTATCTCCATGCTTCACCTACAAGTGGTAATGAATTTGAATCTACCTTATGTGAAAACCATGAATTCAAGAGTAACTGTAGTATAAATTGACTTCCTATTCAAAGATCCTCTAAAACATCTTGAACAAAAAAATGAACCGTTGGTATGATTAAGACTATTGCACTTCATCTAAGCCAGAAAGTGGATGAATCCCAACTTACCCTTAAATACTCATATGGACCGGGCTAAATCACGAATGTGATAAGTAATGTCCACTGTATTTTTAGGAATTGATTAGTAAGAAAGACTTGTTTAAAGCATCCAATACAATGTATTAAAAACCACAACAACCAACTAACAAGCTAGATGCACTGTACCAATGTAGATATAGTCACTTTCTTTTGTATTAACCATTACTTACACCTGAACACTTTTGCCCCAGGTTATTTTCACCCTTTCACAACAGAAAAAAAAAACAGTGGTGGGACATAAGTGAGTTCCAAAGTTTATTTTCACTATATATTATTAGTAAATTCATGTTTTTTTTCAGTAACTCCTGTAGAATTCACCGTTTGTCTTATTATATTAAAACTTGATTCACAGGAAGTTGAGGTTCCGGTTCTCATATGCTAGAAATTTTATTGCAATCTATTTATTATTTCAGGAGAAATACACAATGTACATCATTCTTCATGAGAGTAAAATTCTAGCGACACCATTTTGATGTTAATTACAAAGATAATGAATGGATTTAAAACCCATTGACACCTAAGTAATTTATGGAAGTAAACTAACGAAAATATTATCAAAATTGGGCCAAGATATCCAGAGTTAAATGAGCCATTTTTCATTTATTCTGGATGTCAGAGGGCAAAATCAAGCAAATGCAGGATTACCAAAATATATAGTCAAATACATTTTTGAGAACTCCCTTTTGTCCCACTAATGTATATTCATTCACCTGTCTCAAATTCACCCTTTATCACCAGTCTTATGGAGGGTACTTGTGTCTGTGCTACAATTATTTAACTTGAAAATTTCACCCTCTAATCTAGATGCGAAAAAACTTCATACAAAATAGCAACAAATAACAGTCATATGAGAAGGTGACCTACTTAGTGCACAAAGTGCAGCTATAGTTCACCTTCTTGAAAGGAACACAGACAAATGAAATGTATGCTTGGCGACTATTTTATTGTTCTTTAAATTGGTTGTACATTGTTCAGTATTTCCTAGAACCTTGTTTGCATAAGTGTGCCGATTAAAAAAAAAATCAGCCACACATCTGGCAAAAAGTTATAATGATCTAGAATGATAACTGAAAACTTTGAATTGGAAAAAAGACACCCAAAATTACTGTACAAAGAGAATGAATATCTGTCATGTCAGAAATAGTAAATCCTACCATAAGAAAACAAAAATATCCACAAAAAAAAAAGAAAAAAAAAAAAAAAAAAAAAAAAAGACATCTTAACGAAAAGTCAAGATATATCATGAATGTTCAGTTGTATGTTATGAAGCGACTAAAAGAACATCTTTAAAAAAATATCTAAAAAATAAACATTGCATAAAACTAGGACTCTACAAAGAAAGAAAGAATGGGACACATAGTATTTCATACGATAAGTTTACAGCACACATTGCACACAACACAACACGCATGAGAATGGATATTGCACAATATAAATATTTTAATCATGTGACTTTGTGTGCTACTATTATTACAGCACGATTCTAAGTCACATATTTGTATGTTTGGGACTAAGAGTTTAAATGACTAGGTTTTTATATGGCAAAAGAGATGTACACAATGAAAAAAAAAAAAAAAGAGAGAAATTTTTAGTCCCTGATAATTCTGGCAAATAATGGATTATTCGTCAAAATGATTGTAAAATCAAATTTCTTAGAAGTTGCTGATGATGTGAGCAGTTAGATCTTGAACATAAAACATTTATGATATATAATGGATAAACAGAAACTTCTAGAAATGGACCAAAATAATGTATGACTGGTCACAAAAATGATCATTTTGAGGAATAATCCTCATCTATATAGTATAAGTATGAAAAATATTTCCCATCTATAAATGCATAAAATTATTATGACATTTACAAAACACATGACAGTAATGATATGCACTAATTTATCCTAATTATCACACACATTAAAAAAAAACACACGATCCTAGCCCTAAAAGCAATATGCTTATATCAAATATATTTCTATAATTTTCCTTGCTCTCAAACACAAGCTTTCATTCCTGGGGAAAAAAGATGTAAAATTATTTGTTCATGTAAATATTTACACTGCACCCAACTTAATCAGACAACATAAATCTGCAGGACTTTTGTGTTCAGCTTATTCCAAAGTTGTACGACAAATTGTTACAGTCTTTGTTCAAATTTTCTTTACCCCTGACCCCCCTTCCCCTTCTCGTAGGAAGATGATCGAAATAAAGTGTTAAGGAAAGTAATGTATTTTATTTGTAAGTTGAGAGATAATTTCTAATTAGCAAAATGAAATCATGAACTTAATAATATTGTAGATTTGGAATATGTTTAATATATACCCCAAGGTTGTAGTTTAATGCTTTTAAAAATTCAATGTAAATGCATGTCCTTGGTATCACCTCTCTCTCTTTCTCTCATTCATCAATGAATACAAAAATTGACCAATGCCCTCCCAAATTTAGGACTCTAGTAAGAAAATCACCATTTCAAAAAACTGCAATGAAAACTTGTGTGTTAATAATACTAGACCAAATCGTTTACAGGAATCCCCCACAAACAAGTAGTACAAATATTGACTTTTTTTAAACAACAGATGCAGATCTATTCTTAAATGTTTAGTGAGGCGAAAATGCTGATGAAATCTTGGGAGTATGACCGATGAAGTAGCACTTTTTTGTAATTAAATAAATGAGGATGGAATGAATCATATGGAATGGAAATATGCATTAGGATGGTAAATGTGCAGCGTACACAAAGTAAAAACAAAAAGATAATTGAAAATCAAATCTATACATAGGTCTTCAAGATTGTTTCAACAAAAAATGAGGTAAGATTTAAAGGGAAATCCCCAAGTCATTCTTTTGACCTTTTATAAAAATGAAAAAAAAAAACAAAAACAAAAAACTTCAAGATCATTGTATTCCTGTGTACACATGTAAGTTGAATGTATATATATATATATATATATATATATATATATATATATATATATATATATATATATATATATATATATATATAAATGAGATATAAACATAAATACCCCCACGTGTATATCATGGAATGTCATGATTGTGTTATGATATTTTTCCTCTACAAGTATATACAACACACACACACACACACACACACACACACACACACACACACACACACACACACACACACACACACACACACACACACACTCCACACACACACACACACACACAACACACACACACACACACACACACTTTAACAAGATCCTATCATATATATAAGAGAGATGTCATGAGAAAAAAGACCTTCTGTATTGGGACATAAACAAATGAAGAAATGAGCAAGTGAAATATTACATTATACAACTTTCAGATCTTTAATTTGTCTTTGGACATAGAAAAAGAAATTAGAAAAAAGTACAACTACTGAAAAATATTGTTTTGTAAAATAAATTTGTATATCAACATCTCAAAACTGAATGCAAAGGTCTGCTTTCTCATGACTATGTATTTAGATATATATATATATATATATATATATATATATGAATGAATGAGACAATGCTGTATAAAAATGAGACATACCGATGACAAATTGAATTATAATAACAGTTTGTGTAGTCATAATTATTGCATGCTTCCAAAGAATGCCTTCTGAAGCACTGGACAATGTCAGGATGTGTATATTAATACATTTAAACATAAAATTACAACAGTAAACTGTTTCCTTCAAAACACAACACAGAGAATAAATAAATACTGTAATAAGAATAAACAAATTTGTTTGCCCCATATCTACACCCTTTTACAACCTTTTGTTATTGTGGCACGGACGATGGCAATTGGCAGTTTGTCCAAACACTTTTAAAAAATGTGTGGTTTAATAATAACGCTGTTTTACATAATTACACACACACATATTTATAAATATATATATATATATATACATATATATATATATATATATATATATATGTGTGCACACACAAAAATTTAAGACCAACCCCTAACAATTTGCGTAAACAGATATCAGATCTGCTCTAATGATATAAATGTAAAAAGCAAAGATAAAAGTGATAAAATATTTTCAGTTTTCAAAGTCGTTATTATGCCTTTTTCTTCAGCAATAGGTAAAATATATCTTCAACAACGGGTAAAATATATAAATACTATTATACCCTGTTGTGCCAAATCTGCCAAAAACAATTACAAAGTCATTTTATTGACACTTTTGAAATAAATTGATCCACATAATGTAAAGAATCAAAATTCAAGGGAGGAATGTGTATAGAACATGGATTTCAAAGTCATGATATATATATATAAAACTGGATAGTAAATTCGGATATCAATTTTACATAATAATAAAAAATGATTGAACTTTGCCCCATTTTACTTTGCCTCCAAGGCAAAATAAGAATTAATAAATTAATCAACAATTCTAATAAATAATAATAATCAACAAAAAATCATTCGACTTACAAAAAATCAAATAAAAATTAAAAATATTGCACAATCTGTCACAATGGATTGTATGAATTTTCCCCTTTTATCTGGCTATGTATATGTAAAGCTGCACAGTGATCCCTTTAAATGTAAAAATCAACCATAATTGGACCGAATCATCTCCTCCGAGCAGTTCACCAGACACGTGTGTAATTTGTACAGGTGACAAAGCAACTATGTCAAGTTTAGTCCATTTCTAGCAGACTGGCAAGCTTTTGTCAATTCCATGTCAAATTTTTTTTTTCTCAAAATATAATTTAATCCCCAATCCCAATATCACAAGCAATACGGTTAGCATACACTAAATGGTTTACTGAAACACTTCATAATGAACAGAATCCTTACTGATAATGATGATTAATCAATAATGTTATTAATTTCAGTAGGTTTGCTTCTGTCAAAAAAACAAGTATAAATAGAATCGTTGATAAAGGCGTGTGTAGGAACTGAAATACTTACAAGTCTAGGAAGAAATGGACACATGACAACCACGAGGAGCTCATAATCAGCTACACTATATTCAGTGTACATTTCACCTGTAGGCTGTGATTACCTTTAGACTAGAATGAATATTGTCTCTTTCAAACTTTGAACACAATCTATCTTAAAATTTGATATGTCATGGTTTTTAAATGATGTTTTTTTTAATATTATTCTTCCCATCTAATGTCAGTGAAACACAATAATCTCTTAATTACAGGTTTCAATTCTGTATCCTCCTGGAAAAGGACTGCACCAAAAATTCTTAACATCTACTAATATACAACTGCTTTCATATGATCCATTTTGTTGACTTTTTTGTTTTTAATCTTGATTTTGAAAATCTTGCATATTCCAACCAAAAATTGAACGGACATTCTGGAATATGAAAAAGTCAGATGGAACCAGATATTTCAGGGGAAAGGATAGACTTTGAGCCTATAAAATGGCTATGACACAGTTGTTAGAGCTTGCTCTTGACAAAAAAAAAAAAAAGAAACAACAACTTAAATTAGTAAACAGATACAATAAAATCTTACATAAATTTTAACATCTTAAAACATATGGAATGTTATCTCGCCCCTAGAACAATGTCATTGTATAAATAAGATTAAAAAATAACAGACAAAGAGTACTGGTTATCATCTTGTTAACACACTTTCCACTTCCGCGTTCAATATTTAGCTTATGTATCCAGACCCCCCGGTGTCCTTTGGTATATTCCAAATCCAATAGGACTGAACTCCTCCTGTAAAAAATGCTAAGGGGTACAGGAATTTCTCTCCACGTGTAAAACATTCCGGTGAGACAGTCCGTCCTGTAAAGCCCACCAACTGAAGACTTTGCAAATGAGAAGATTATCTACCTCCGCAACATTACTATGCAATATAGCATCACCCCTAAATTTGGTGTATTGCTTCGATCATGGCAGCCTATTTGCTTTTAAAAATGTGCAGAATTTTGTCAAATTTCACCCAAACATGTTCAGCATAGCATATTCTGGTTTTAAGATAAATCATAACACAAAATGCAATCACACAAAAAATTCTTTTGGCTGCAACAAATCTTTTCCAGTTTAAATATCTATCTTAGGTTTTCTTATGCTTGGGTTTAACAGAAATTGGAGGTAGGAGACCAGCTGCCAATATTCCAAAGAAAGATTGCAATTTTAAACTCTGCATTACTTAGACACAACGGTTCTTTAATTTTGTGCAATTTGAAAAAGAAAATCAAAGAAAAAATTGCAAAAATGTGTCGACCTTGCATTGTTACATTAAGCTGTCGTAATTATGATGTTATTACAAGATTATATTTTGCGCAAAATATTTAATTTAATCTATATTGCATCATTTCTCATGTACATTGAAATACAAATGGCCAAACATTGCAGTCATCATAATTTTTATGAAGAGTGTTAAAATTCCTTTCTGTGTGATCTTGTCTCTAAAATTTTCTTTTTTTGTATTGGGAGATAATGTAATTCACTGATCTGAAAAGGTAGGCAATGAAATCAAAGATATGCAAATTTTAATTTTCTAAAGTAATACCGATGAAATTCTCCAAGTATAAAAAACAGGATTTGCTTTGAAACAGCATAAAATGTTGCAGACATTAAATGATTGGAGTCTTTGAAATAAAAATGACAGTTTTTGAGATATCAAATATATTTAAAGACGATTGTAGTTATATTTTTCTTCCCCATTTACTAACCAGATCTTGAGGGGTAGGCAAGGTGGAGTCGAGTTATTGCATTTTTCTGTCTCTTAAGAAAGTGCTCTCTAAAAATAACAATCAACTGGGGCAGTAAACCTTATATCAAATGAATTCGAGCATTCATGTTTGAATAAAAAGTCACATACTTGAACAAAAAAGTTCCCTCCCTCCAGATCTAATATCAACTCTATAACTTACATGAATAGATGAACACACACATACATATATACATATATATGTAAATGTTTATATCGTTTATCTAAATAATCAGCAAATCTAAGCTGCCATGATGAGAGCGCCACCTAGTATATAAACAGAACACACAGTATGATGTAGACCAACAACAATCATGATGACATTTTTATACGAAACTTCAGCTAGTTTTGCTGACACTTTCTCGATTATTATTTCCATCGTCGTCCCTCCATTTATCAATAGATCGCCTTCGTGCATTCATAAAGAAATTGGCCACAGTTGTGACTTCAAGTCCAAGCTGCTGTGCTATGGTTGCTTGCATTTCCTTGGAAGGTCTTTTTGTTTCCTTAAATATTGCATGCAGAGTACGCCTCTGAATGTCAGTAAAAACTAATCGAGGTTTCTTCGGTGATCGACTCTCTGGCTGTGGTTGTTCTTGTTCTTTTCTTTTACAAGCTGGAAAGAAAGAAAAATATATCTTAATCTACCATGAATTCTGCCCAACTATCAATGAAGAAAAACATGAAGTTGTGCTAAAATATGTAAAATAAATGCATGCCAAAGAAACTGTTGGTTTGCTGTAAAAACTTAAATGGTCAACTAGCAAATCTTGTATCCATTGCTGAAATGACTTGCTGTAGACTGTACTGCTCCAAAATTTGACTTGTATGACCTCAACAGATTTGGGTGTACAAAGATTTTACAATGTGCTGTCAGAGATGTGTCAGAAAATAAGCTCCAAGATACATTTGGACCACTGATGGAGAAAAAAGGAGACCTACACACGATAAAGAAACAACAGCACAGTGGATCACATCATCAAAGATGGTTCTCATGAAAGAACACCTGCCTTGTCAGTTCACAATTAACCATACCAATTCAATACATATATCCTTTATATCAAAACTATTTTGAGAGACAACCTCATTTGAGGGATCACATTTCAATGAGAGGACAGGAGGTTTCTTGGGACAAGGCTCCCGTAGTATATATGCCATACCAAAATACATATCAGTATGAAGGAAGACTGCTGACTCATGATGCCTCCTATAATATAAAACATTCAACAATAGGGTGGGCAGTCTATGCAACAAAATTTACAAGTCCCCACCAACCCAAACCTGAATTAGGGACCTTAAACCACTCACTTAGCAAATTTGGACAATTTCTGTAGTTTAGGTGCCTGTGATGATTACTTACAACTTTCCCATATCTCTCTGTATACTTAAGTCACATTTTGAGTTATTGAGCCATTTGTTTTAAACCATACCCTATGTCATTTGAAGTACCCACTAGTAAAGGTTCTCTTCTGAACAGATTTCAATTTCATTTGCAAACTTTGAAGATATTGACAAACTCCTCCCTAGGATTAAGCTTCCTACCAAATTTGGTTGAAATCTGTCCACTGG
This sequence comes from Atrina japonica, assembly GCA_030159075.1. Classification (NCBI taxonomy): domain Eukaryota; kingdom Metazoa; phylum Mollusca; class Bivalvia; order Pterioida; family Pinnidae; genus Atrina; species Atrina japonica. The sequence goes on along the minus strand of BROG01000102.1, from coordinate 737,264 downwards.
TTCTTTGGAAGAAATTGTTAAAATGGAAAAGTTTACAGATGATGATGGACATTGGTTAAAAGCAACAGATCACAAGGTCCTTTGAGCCAGGTGAGAAAAATAAGGAGTGTGTTAATTAATAAAGAATAAAACTTGTGTGTACACTTAACTCATCCTCCCCTAAAGACACATTTGGACTTGCTTAAGTCATTGATTTATAGAAAAGTCCATTGTTTCTCAGGGGTTGATGAGTTAATTAAAGCTGTATATATGGGTACCTGATATACATGGATTTCTTATCAAGCAGATTTTCATTACATGTGCGAGATCTCCTTGTATACTTTAGGAACATAAATACCGCAAAATGCCATAAACCTCCTATCCAAGACTTGCATGAAATCTTCAAATACATTGTTAAGGGGAGTTTAATATATGATACTAAACGACAAAATAACAAACTACAAAAACCATCATTTTTCTAAACAAATTATCATAAATCCGGAAATTTACAAAAAGTGGTGTGATTTACAGCATATTTAGAATAAATGAATAAAAAATCTTTTTGGGGTGTTTGTGTAGTTGTAATACATTCTAAACTTGCACTGGCAACAGGGGATAATATTAAAAAGGATGATTAATTTAGGTCAGTTACCATGGCAGAAAGAATCTTAAGTGATGCCATCAACACACAGAATCTGACTGGGAAGTAAACACTCGCCCATGTCTGATGTATATTCTTGTTAATATATCACAAGTTCCTGTGCTTAATATTTCACAGAAGAACAAATATCACTTATTTACTTAACATTTATCACAAGAAACATTCATCCTTTACAAAGTTTGTGTTGGAATCAATCATGTCCATAGACTATGACCTTATAATCCCCTGCTGGCAAGTTTATGAAAAATGAAATTTAACAGAATAAGCAAGCTTACTCACAGTAGGGAAATTACCCAGAGAAATGTAACCTACCCCGCTTTCAGGCTGCCTCGTAATCATACAATACCCGAATCGCCAAGGAACTACAACGCTTTGTAGGTTTTGCCAAGGTAACATAAAATTCCAGGTAAATTTCTCTACCTATTCACACCTTTCTCAGGACAATATTGGAAATGCCATGAACACAAATATACACCTGTCACTGCATGTTTTACCTACCACCTTAGCGGAATAGATATTGGAGTTATCTAATGGTGAGAAAAATAAATCAGAAATAGGTCCTTAGTTTAATACTTTGATAAAACGATGGCAATATCCCTTAGATAAACGATAGTGATAGCTTAATGATGGCCAAGTGTGTATCAAACATCATTGTCACTAACTAAGAGTAAGACAAATGAAAATATGATTTCTATCTAAGTCTGGCTGTGCTTAGCTTGATATCATTACAGTGTGTAAGTGAATCCTTCTCACTATTTCAATAAAAACAAGATGACAGTGAAATAATCCCAAGATTAACCCCTATCTATTATGCCTACATTTCCACGTTTACCTTTTATGCACTTTGATAAAACAGAATGAAAAGAAAAAACACAAATCAAAAAACAGAACATCGAAAACAAAAAAAACCCAATCTTTCAGATTCTGTAATGTATTAATGTATTAGATCATCGTTACAAAAATGACAAATGTATTATTCAATACTTAAGTACTAAGTTGACCTTTGCATAAAAAATTTGATTTGTAGATTCTCTCTCCAATCAGTTTGTAATACTTCTGGATATTTTAACATCAATATCTTATGAAAATTTGCATAATCTGTAATTCCTACATCTGCAACATATGTACAAGAACTAACGCACAATCAGAGGTCGGTGTCATTAACCCTTAAACATACAGAATTGTGAATTTATCCCGAGTTAAAAATTATGAATATTTAGAAAGAAAAAAAAAAATTATACACTGAATTACTTTTATGAATTTAGTTTTCATTCCCTGTGCCATGAATTGCCAGTCATGAATAATTTAACAAAAGCATGAAGTAAAATTACAGAATAATTTGTAATTTACATTTTTTTATTCTATTTAGAAGTGAAACATTTTAATGGCTATAAACCTATGATATCTAGTACTAAAATACAATGCAAATACAGAAAACATCCCCAGATAAGATCTATAGCCTTAACGCCAATACAAAAGTCAGTCACTACTTTTTTAAAAGACCAAATTAGTTACAATCAAGATTTATTCACCCTGAATTTCATTACCTTAGCAATACTTATCCATGAAGTAGCTAAACATATCATGATATGCATTTATACTGCTACCAAAATTAAATGTGGCCAGCATCATAAATGATGCTGTAGAAATTTGATATGTCTATGAAATAAATATGTGTATTCTGTACTAGGTGGGTGACTCACACAGCCTCTGATAGAAACACCTGGTTTTGAAAATCTATCCTATACCTTATGTACAAAAGAACAATATAGTGGATATTTCCTACAGATGAAAAAATCAAAACATTGAAAAATTGACATTACTTGGATATATTTACTAATTCATGTCACTTCAGATAGGTGATTCAAATCTCCTAGCTATAGCTGCAATATGTTTAACCTACACATGATTTCATTACAACACTGTTTAGGTACATTGCGTGTATTTTCCACAGGTAGATTATCACAACAAAACATATTCCCAGGTTAAACTGTATGGTCTTGCAACATTTAACAAAGGCTGATTAAAATAAGCACCTTGTCTCCATGGTAACCAATTAGCCAGAACTGCTTCAAGATTTGATATCTGTTCCAACCGAGTGACTAGAATCAGCCAGGATACAACAATTCCATAAATCATCACACAGCTTACAGAAGCTTTCGTAAGCTGGTCTGCAAGTCACCTAGGAACGGAACTACAGCATACAGAATACACTCACTTGCAATAGGCTCAAAATACTGTAATATCATTGTTGTTTGTTTTGGGGCTTTTGTTGTTGTTGTTTTTATTTTGGGGGGGGTAACTATATATTTTGTTTTATTGGAAGTATAGATCTATAGTATACATAGGTAATTTGTATTGCAGTTTTTAACTGACTGACTTTATGATCTCTCAACTTCAATTATTATTCTCCTATCTGAAACATTACTTATTTTTTAGCAAGTTATCTTTTGTGTTCCCATTTCATTTTTTTCCCAGTGCAATGTATATTACAAAATATCGGGCATTTATTTCAGTGGATCTTTTATAACCCAGACTGACTGAGGAAAATACCAAACCCAAACTGCTGTTTAATTAACACATGACTTGTAATTGAAATTAGGGGATACCCCTTTTTTTTTACTTCATTAAATTGCCAATGTGACAGCTGATATCAGGAATTATGCTTGGGAAGTCGACAGAATAAGGTTTATAGCAACTAAAGCTCCTACTTCTATTTAAACATCAGTATCTAGTAGATTTATAGACCTTGATTAATTTCTCCATAAGGACTACTGCTAACAAGACTTGGGATCAATTAGCAATTCAATTCTAATCACAAGGAACATGTGGACAGTTTAACGCTAAGACATCCAACACAAACACCAGAGAAACAAGCTACTGAAGTGATTATGCATCTCAAAGGTTAGACTACAATTAACACAGGCAAATAAGCTCAACAGACAATACCAGCTGACTAACTTCCAGGAAAGTGACGTCATACTAAGCATCACAGAACAATTATCATAAAATTGGCACTGCTCCCAGCTTTGATCATAGACATATATATGTTTTATATGTTGAGAAATAGCTGTTACACATAAAACCTGATCATGACAAGGAAATAAAAAACTAACCGAGGTTGAACTCATGAAATGTCGATAAAATCTACATACTCTCTCTCTCTCTTACACATACTGATATAGTATTGAGAAAGAGGTAGACATACTTTCAAGACCTAACACATGAGCGCAAGTCTTTGGCCATAAGAGATGAATTATGAATAAATACATATTGAAGTACGAGATTTCAGTTTTACATGTATAAATACATATAGTGATATACCAATAGTAAATTTTCAATTCAATTTCCAAAATTTGCTTCCTAATCCACAATGTTACTGCTGTAATGAAAGGGATGAAATATTTTCTGTATACCCTTATTTCAAAAACTTAGATCACACAAGAGTATATTAAGAGTATTTGGATAGTCAAATCTGCTCTTGACATAATACACACACACTACAGAAGTGTTGGCATTCTAAACAGCAGATAAGGGTATCCGCCAGTCACCTGAGTCCAAACAAATACATCTAGCCTTCCTGGTTTACCAAGTTTTGTCAAATGTTTTAATATCAAACACTTCCCCCATTATACAATAAAAGGAATAACTACGACAGAAGGAAAGTTTTTGTTCTATGTGAAATTTAGAGGAGTTCTGGAGTGAGAGTGAAATAGATTCTTTGTGTAATGATGACATTGTTTGTGCAAGTACCTTGACTTTCTATAAAAGAGAAAACCAACATACATGCCGTGTAGAAGCTCTACATTCCTTATTATACATAGTACATGGAACACAGGCTAGAAACAAAAATATGTGTTTTGTTTAGGTCTTTTTTTTCTCTCTTTTTACTTTTTTCTCCCTCAGATCACAAACATATTATATTTTAAAGTCACTTCCAGTAACATGAATTTCTGTTTCACTCCCCGTGCAATAAAAGTTTGTCAGTTAAAAGTGTGACCTTGTGGTGAAGGAGACCATTTGAAACCACTTGCAATATATGTCAAGTACGGCAGGGGAACACGAACTTAGACCATACGCAGTAGTCAGCAGCACACACAGATAGACTCATGAAGCGGTGTCGTAGGTACGTAAACTACCAATGTGAATATAACAGTCAAAGTGCGGAGATTGAAGGGTCTGTCTGGGAGCTTTTGATGTCAATCTTGATAAGTACAACACTACACCAATGTGATAAAAAAATATCAAAGCAAACCTCCTAGTCATAGCTAAAATAGTTTATCTACCTGCCATGCCTTGTTCCAACATACCTCCCTAAAATAGACTTTAATGAATGTTATTTAAAAAAATACATTACAATAAAATATATAATCAAAGTTCTGAAGGGATATCACCAGTAATTCATTACCTAACAAAACCAATACAAAATCTTGATTCAAGTTTGGATGTTATTATACTTTAGGACTTATAGCAGAAATTAATTGCCAAAAAAATTCTGTGACAAATCCTTGGATAACAGGGATAACATGAAAACAAACCCCTAACAAGAAGGTCAATACTCTCTCATCTCTGACTCCAACTTGCAAAGAGCTTCGTAAAAACTGTTGGTCATTGAATAGGAAATCTGTAGCGGGTCAGTCTTAATGATATTGGCTAATTGTTATCACATGCGATACAAACCTTATAAACGAAACAAGTCAATTTCAGAGATTGTAGCAGGAGGTCGTTGTTGTTCTGAAAAGTAAACACAGCTCAATTCATAGCGAAATAAATAAAGTTGTCACTCCATAAAAACAAATAAATCACATAAAACTAAAGAAAAAAACACTAATAAAACCTTATTCTCTCCAAAAAAAAAAGAAAAAAGCATTGTCTATATAGCATGCATTTTTTTGTCATTGAAATAAGAGACAACTGACATGATAAGAAGTACATGTATATATTGCAAATAAATATATATATATATATATATATATATATATATACATGAAACATATATACATACTCCGGTATATATAAATTATAGACAAACATGATACCTAGGTCCATCAAAGAGCCCATCTCGGTACTATTTCACTAGACCAGAAAAACAAATCATAGACTCTCAACTGCTGGATCTTGCAATTACAAAAATTGTCCCCATTTTTTATGTAAACTTGATAAAATTGCATAAGTATTATAATTGCAGTGGTATCTCAACTTACTCACGAATCTCTTCAATGAAGTCTACGTATAGGAGAAAATGAAATTTAACTAATGGGGTTTTGAAAAAAACAAAAAAACAAAAAACAATACCCTACACTTGCTAGCTTTTAGTGCCATCCTTCAGAGACATCATGCTACATCAAAATAAAGATAAAATGAAAACAGAAAGCAAATACAGGCAATTTTATAGCATAATTAACATAAAAGTTTAAGATAAACCTGAGGAGTGTAAAATACCAAAAGCAAATGATACTGACACAAAACATAGTGTAGCATACTGTCTACCAGTTGAGATGAGCTTTGATGTTTTTGACCATTGGAATCTTGTTTGAGACACATACAAGGACAACAATAGGCCTACCTATATTGTTTGGGTGACCAAAGCCTGAAGTGGCGGTTACTTCTTCTTTTTTAATGGAGCCTTCACTGAATGATTTTCCTATGGAAAGAAAATTTAAAATGGTAGTTTTATTGTCATTTTCTAATGACTGCTGGAAAGGTCATAATATATACAGTATAAATGGATTGGTATCAATCTGAAAGGAAAACATTATAAAAGTTTTGATTTCTTTTTTTTTTTGGTACCCTGTAAAACGCATGCTATTTATATCATTAACAAATGATAAAAAACCAAAAACAACATAATTGTAACAAAAGTGGTGTCATCTAATATAGGATCATTTGAAATGCAAATACAGAGGAACCTTTCATGACAGACCACCTCATCAACCAATGAAATGTGTTCTTTCAAGACAGGTGATCTCTTGAATGGGGTTTTATCTAAACAATTATTTTACCAAGTTCTTTTCAGAATGGGGTTCATGAGGTCTATTAAGACAGGTTCCACTGTAACAAAAAAGGGTCATCAAATTAAGTCATTAATTTAGAAAATGCAAAAACCAACACGGAATCATGTGAACATCTATAGAAAAAAAGCAAAATGCATATTTGTAATACTTGAGCTGTATCAAGTTGAGCATCTGCATAAATCGATCAAATTCAAAATAAAACAATCATCAATTACAGTGGATAGATTGATTGATAGATGTATCTCGATGGATAGAAAATAGATAAGAAATCATATAAAATGCAAAGAAGTATTTTTCTTTAAATGTACAAATATTTTCTATCAATCAGGCAACTGTAAGAGAAATTTAAGTGGCAAGGTAATTGAATAGATTGCAAATTTTCCACCTGTAATAAATGGACACTGAAGATCATTATTTAAACAAGTGTCAATTATCCTGATATTGACAACGCAATTACACTGGTTAAACACATATGTACACACATACTCTTCACAGGTGTAAAATCTTGTTAAAAGTGATGAATCGGAACAAGAAGCAGAGAAAGAAGAGCCGACCTATCATAATTTACATTGGATAAATTCAAGCCGTTGTTTTGTTGACATAAACTATTAACCAAAACAGACAAAATGGAGTAATCAACTAAAATGAATAATTAAGAGGTTGACAAGTTTAAGTTTGATATTGTAATGGATCTTACTGCTGAATTAATTACAGGCATTTTTTAAACTGTCACTTATATCAACTGCCAATCTGGAACAGAAAAGGTCCAAATATTTCACTTTCGTGGTTTTGTCCTATTTTAAATAATTTTAGAGTATGGTATACATTTTATCATTTAATTTTTCCCCCACTCATTTTAAGAGGGAGGAGGTCTAAACATGTGTTACAACGTAAATAGATGTGTAGATATCATTAGTATAGATACAGCTACATAAAATATACATTATAAAACAGATCATCGCGTCAATAATTACATTAAAAGTCAATAAATGTATAACTGCATTATATTTATAATACAGCTCATGCTAATTAGGACCAAAACATGTGCACTGGCTATATATTGGCTGTTGTACATGTATGGATACCGGGAGTCTGCGAGCCAGTTTTATTTGAAGACTAGCAGTACAGCAGTAGTTATTATAATTATGTGTATACATCTTTATCTGACAACGAAGTCCAACTGCTGCTCTTGCTACACCAGAGAAGCTTATTCACAATATCACATCTCAACTTGTTTTGTTGTCATAGCAACTCAGCAGCCTTCATTCTCAGACTAATGTAAACACAGGATTAACCAGGCCTGAATGTGGCTGCTTTGTCTTGTTCATTGCTTAGGAATAAGCATTGGCACTAACTACATGCATACATGGTACTTAATAGTTAAATACTAATAGTAATGAAAAGCAAAACCCAAATAAACAGAATATCATTATTAATTGTAATATATACCAAGTGTTTCAATAACTTTATTATAAAATTAATCCATACAATGATATATATATTTACTTTATAAATAACCCTTAATTATCATGTAGTGATACAAGTTATATTACTGCAAATTGACAATGATTGTAATTTTCAGGTACACAAGGGTAAATATTATGATTTTTCAATTTTAAGACCAGAACACGAAAAAGAGTAGGCTACAGGGCCTGAAGTCGCCAAATTTACTCAATACTCAAGTTGCCATTAATTACAATTGTATGTCATCAATAAACAAACATGTCCAACTACAGAATAAATTTTGCATGTTTTTGCCTTAAAATCATGAAAAGTTAGATGAGCTTGTGTACTGAGAAAATTTAATGATTTCAAGCCCGGAATGATCTTGTACTATGCCATGGCACGTTTTTGCTTTCTGGTCTCTATTCACTGAACCAACCAACTTAGCAGTATGATTCATTTGCTAAAATTATCCTCACACATACAATGAATATAACTCAGGTAAAAAAAATCCTTGTTGCTGATGAATCTGAAATACATCACAGGTAAAAAAAAAACCTAAGTAGCTGCTGAAACTGTTATCAAAATGAATCAGTTATTTGTCATTAGCGACCAAGCTTAAATCCCCTTTGTTGTGTGTGAAATCGCACTTCATATCACATACAGGATTTAGCTGTACTTGAGCTAAACAAAGCACTCAAGGCTTTATAACTCATTTTCATTAATATGTGGCCAGTTTACTGCCACATTTTTTTTTTTATCAGATATTGTAATTATTGGACTTTTTCCTTTACTTTCTTATTCTGAAACATATGTATCTAGCATTAAGTTGAACTCATTTGTCTTTGATAAACTACTAATAACCAATGTCCACCTTAACTCACACAGAAGATTCACAGTCCATAGCATGGGTCCTAAGTTTTAGGAGTTCTTTTGCTGATAAACATTATCATCATGAAATCTTTCTACTAACAGACAGAATACCATTCATTGTATTCACTCCCATTTAGCCCTGTCAACCCTTCAGGCAATAATAGACTAGTCTGAACAATAGAAAAGAGCATACCATCTAGATACTTAGGCGTGACAGGGTTAAGGCGGCCTTTACAGCACAGCAGTAATCTTGAACAACCTTTAAGTATCTAAATGCAAAGCGTTTCGGACTGGATTCAACCAGCCTATTATTCTCTATAGTAATGAAAGGTATATGATTTAAGATTTTTTGTTAATTGTTATGTAAAATCCAAAACATGCAACAAACAAACTTCAATAAGACTTTTTGTTATGAACACATTGTAAATTCCTGTATGACAAATGTGACAATACGCTAAATGTACATTGTCCAATATACATGAGTAGCAGGACAAAATAATGTTGGCATTTAATTCATTTTCACAAACACACGTGTATATATATTCTTAGTATAGAAGTCAGATTTTTTCAATGACTTCTATAGAATCACATGCAATTGTTTAATTTCACAGGGAGAAAATTTCACTTTCTCTGAAAGGCACTTATTCACAGGTATTAAATTTTGCCCAAGATTAATTGCGAACTGTCTTTCTAATACTTCACAAGTATGAAGTATTATATTCACTGGTATTCATTTTCACGGTATTTTCGTTGACTGCAAATATAGTGAAATTAAATTCCCCGCAAACAAAAGCAACTAGGTACATGTATACAGTATTCAATCCAATATTCCCCAAACTTGATTCTTGAACGGTTTATAGGTCCTCATTTGCAAAATAGGCCCCTTACCATTACATTCTACTTATTTCAGAAGAAAATACATGTATACATGTACATATCACTGTTTCAGTGTTCGTGAGAGCACACTAGTGATATCATTTCAATGCAATTAAGACAAAGAATAGATCTGTGACATCATTTAGATACCGAAATATATAACCATTGATAAATCATAAGAAAAAACCCAATAACAACAAAATGCAGGAGTCGGCCTGGCTCAGTCGGTAGCGCGCTCTACTCTTGATCATGAGGTCATGAGTTCCAAGTCCAGTCAGCCGTAGGTTGGTTCCTGTCATTCGGATGAGACAATAAAAACAGAGGTCCCGTGTCACAGAAGGTGTCGGCACATTAAAGAACCCTCAATGCTCAATGTCGTAAGTGCAAAGCATAGGTCAAAATTTGAAGCCCTTCACCGGCATTTGGTAACTCCTCCATATGAGTGAAATACTTTGAGTGGGACTTTAAACAAACAAACAAACAAAATGCAGAATTACTGAAAATATGTCTTGTGAAATTTATTTTTGCGTCAAATTCACTTTTGTCATACTACTTACTGTACATACATAAATCATAACAAAAACACCACTGCAAGTATATAACAAGCAATCAACTTATCACCTATTATGGCGTTTTGGGCAGAACCATGCAAGCAAATGTTTATAGCTTAAAAATGAAAATTTGTCTGCAAATGTCAAAATTCCATGTTTTGTAATATCATAACAAGGCCAATGGTTAAATACAGTTATTGTGTGTTTTTGGTGTGTGTTGTTTAATGTAGCATTGCTAGCATTAACCGATCATTTTAGAGTTCCCATGAAGCAGAGGAATATGTTTATCTGCATTAGTTTACTCAGTGTCTGTTCATTTTTTTTAGTATTGACAAAATATTACGGGAATTTTTTTTCCAATTTGAGCCCCTTATTTAAAGCATGTGCAAAAGATCTACATATTACAGTGAAATTACTTAGTGTTATTATTATAAAGGGGCATACAATGTACTTTTAGTTAAATAATTCTTTCTGAGAAATGGTGATGGCTGCCAACAAGACAAGTTATTCCTTACCAATTGACCTGGACCTAAGGGCCTACTGCTATAAATTTTTGGACTGATCCTAAAATCCAGACTTATGATGTGCTAAGCCTACATTCTATACATGTAGAGGAGGCACTATTGACTGGCCAGCTTGAATTGTTCTCCTCTTAGCCTACATCCTACATAAAGGAATGTATATAGTGTTGGGCTCCAACAAATAAAACATAAATGCAGATCTAGATTGCATGAATATGCACAAAATACACACAAACACACATACATTTGTAAATATATAACCACTTTAAAAAATTTCTAACAACAAATTATAAGAATCCCTTTTGTTGACTGGATTCTTATTTATTTATTTAATTAAAAATCCTGTGTTCTCATCTGAGGCCAAACACTTATGTTCAGAAACAGTGATGGAGCCCACACTGTTTATAACATTAACAGTGTTAAATCTACAACATTTCCATTTACATGCATCTGTAGAGTTTTGTACAAGTTTTCTGAATAAATGCTTGTGCAAACAAAATTATGTATACAATAATTGCTGCATTCGAGTCTTGAAGCAGAAGTATGGGCAAACAGATCTAAGTCAACAAAGTGTTTGTGGAACAATACAGGTCCAGCAGGCTGAGTTCCCAGCCTCCAGCGACTATACTAAGTACCAAATTACCAAACTTTTGCATCCATTAGCTAAAATGCGTCAATGTTTACCCTACCTGACACTATGATTATTCAGCTCAAAATTTAAATGAAATTTTCAAGTACTGAGAAGGTGAGAAGAAAAGCATATGGAACATTCACAAGTTTTTACAATTAAACTACCAAAATATTTTCCTTTAATTCAATTTCACGTGAATGAACATTAAACTATGATCTATATTTTATTTTCAAATCTAAGGTAGAACAGTGAGAAAAAATGGTAGGTTTATTATATGTGTACATTATATACTACATACATACAGTATAAATGGGGAGGATGATCTGATGAAAAGATATGAGACAAAAAAATTAAAAATCTAACTAGAGTAGTGTAATTTGTATAAACCGACCTTTGTTGAATCAGAATTTTTGTCAATACAGGTAAAATTATTTGGGCCCCTCATTTTCTTTTTTATTTATTACTATGTTAACTTCTGTAGAATTAATTCATGTAGATCATTAGAACTGTATTATATGATATTTTTCCAGGTAATTCTCATACATGTATGATATCACTGACTATGAGTCAGGATCTAGTTGTCTGTATGTTATTGTGCAGGTAATTCTTTTATCTCTCCCATGGAGTATGTGCAGGTATGCACCTATCTGTTGATTTGCTAGTTAAAAGATACAGTGGAACCTTAATATTAAGACTACCTAAATATACATGATCTGACTCAAAATGATCTGATTTGTGAAGGGGTTCTTTCTAGTGAAGGTCTTTATTTTTATTTTTAGATAATAATCAAGAAACTGAAAACTAGTGGTCTGAAATGCGAGGTTGTCTCCTAAGTGATGTGATCTTTAAGTAAGGTTCAACTTTACTTAAAAATATATACTGGTAGGCTGTGCACATTTATGTCAATATGTGTATACATATCTATTCATCACTCGATAATTTGATTTACGGTAGAATATCAACATTTCCAATCAGAAGTTAAAGAAAAGTACAATTTTTTTCATTGAATTGTAAATCTTCTAATAAAAATATGATTAGATAACTGCCCCTCAGGTTTACATTTATGGACAGTAATAAGCTCCAGGTGAAAGTGACATTCAAATCAATTTATTTATTTCTTTCTTGTCCATGATTTCAATACATATACACAATCTGTAGCGTAGAAAGTTCTCCTGGTTCCGAGATGCTTTATACAACAATTAAATAAAGCTAGTTCAAATGGCCGTCAATTTGTGTTATTCTATCCACAAATACAACTACAACGAAATTCCATTTGGTTCCCAGTCCAATCCTTTGAATGACAGAAATGTATTCAAAGCACTGGCCTATATGAAATTACATGGCGTTAGCACTCAAATGGCCATTTTATGTCATCTCAGAGGGGGTCAGCCTTTATCTATGACCTGTGCACAAAGAAGTGGCTCTGGAGATGCTAGACTAATGCCTATCAAAAGGGGATAAGAGTAATTGAAAAAAATGATGCTAATAAAGTAGTCAGTGGTATTTGCAAATGCTGTTCTCACATTAGGGAATTATCTTGATACAATTTAGATATAGTCTTGTAAGAAAGCTACAAGTAGTAACTCATCAACCCCTGGAAAACAATGGACTCTTCTGTAAATCAATGATTAAGACCATTCCAAATGTGTCTTTAGGGGTGGATGAGTTACGAGAACTCTGTACAAAGTGTCTCTGTGATAACATTTATCTCTACAATGTTATACTAGTTTTGTTTGATTGAAAGAGGAGTTGGGGGGGGGGGGGGGGGGGGGGGGAGAGAGAGAGAGAGAGAGATGTTAATTCTTACGATACCAGACATACTTGTATATGCTTAAAACAATATCCTGAAGACTCAAGAGATGATTTTCTATATGTGTCCATTAAGTTTGAGTTTGGTACCACATGTATTGTTTACAGATTTCACTGCTAATTGCATCTAAAATCTGACAATGGGTGATATAGATGGAGAGAATAATTATATACTAAATGAAAAAGACAAAACAATTTGATGACTTTGTTAGACCCTCTAATTTGTATGGGGATAACAGTATATACATGTATTCCCCCTTTTTAATTTAAACTCCCACACTGTTAATCATAAAAAAAATCCACATATAATACAATTCTTAAGTATGATATGAAAAGAGGTTTCAAACTGATTACTGGTAGACAAAATCATGTTTAAATTGACTTCCCCTTTGGCTATTTGTGCTACATATCGCTGTGAATTTTTTTTTTCTAGTACAGAAACTCGAATGATGGAAGGACAACATGTTACACTACTCTAGATGTACAAAGTATTATGGTCTATTTAGAACTGAACACAACACCTGTATCAAAGTAACTGTGAAGCTGCCATTGTTCATGAGATGCAAAAAAGAGGATATTCTACTCTCTCTTTTTCTTTATTTCAGGTCAACACCTATCACCTGGTATTCCAGGAAACATGGGGTACAACAAAGGATTGGTACATGTGTAAATTGATGTACACATAACTGAATTTTTAATACTACAATATCCATTACCAGATTCTTTTCACTATCTGTTGTACAAAGGAAGTAATTATTTATTTACATAACTTATCTTCAAATTGCTACTGAAAACAAATGAAATTAATCATGAATTAATAAAACCGACAGTATTATTAGCATGCTTGTATCCCTAATGAATTTTTGCCTCTAGCTATTGCCATATACGTTCAACACAATGGTTTGTGCTAAATGGTACCCTGCTATACCTCGCTAATCACCAAGCCTTGGTATGCACCTGTTCGCAGGATGACAATTAAACTGCATTTAATTATGTGGACTTCCCAATATAAGCAAAGCCTGCAAACACATAATGATAAGTCGATTTACTTTTAGACTTAGCTCTTTGTTTCAGAGACATGTATGTACATGTACAGAGACAGACCAAAGGATTCTCTGCTGAAGAAAATGTTGTTTGATGAATACATCAAGTTGAGAAGAATATAGGCAGAATGAAAAGAACATCGTAATGGCAATAACATAGAGTTTAAATGCCACATATTTTCATTTATAACAAGAAAACTGTCCCCAAGATTAGATTAACGGATAAAATGGGTAATTGTTAGAACACTTTTTAGGAATTTGGTGTGATTATTGCAATGTTTATGAACTTTGGCGAGTTTCTTTAAATCCAGTATAAATATTAATATGTGTCTATTCTTGAATCAGGGGATAAATAGTGCAAACGATAGACAATTTACCACATGGTGCGAGTTAACAGGGGAAGTTAGTTTTCCTCTTGTAATTCTCCCTGAATACAATGGAATGTAAACTCCTATCTTTTTCGTATATACCACGCACGACAACCTCGCATGTAATTTATCAAAAACGTTTCATGGTGCTCCTGAGACCCTGATGTCTCTTTAAATTTAGCAAGAAAATTATTTTAATAGAAGTATCAGATGTAACCAGATTATTCATGAGAAAAATGATTTGGAATTTTTTATTTTCCTTCTCTCTGGCATATAATGCCCATTTTATCATAAACTTTATACTGTTATATTTCTAAATACCAGTATGCAACATAAAATTCTACTTCAAATTTTTTTCAACCTTGTCCATATGTTCATGCGTAGTTTTCTGAAGTTCAAGGTAGGTTGGTAGGCAACATGTGTATGTGTGAGCAACTTTTAGTTTTTAAACTTATCAATTACAAGTACCTATTATATAATAGTGGGGCAGGTACCTGTTCAGGTGTGTAGAAATGTTTGAGTCAAATCCTGGTTAAAACAAGAAGAAAATAGACTGGAAAGTCAAATATATATATTAACTGTTCTCATTGTAGTAATGAAGTAAAATGTCTGTCATCTCTCTGCCCATGCCTACCAGGAAACAGAAAAAAAAAGTTAAACCTAAGACAACATTTACAACTGGTACATGAATTATTTGTAAATCTGGAACTGACTGAGCATTATTACATCCCCAAAGCAACTGTCACAATTTCCCCCTTTATTCCTGATATCATTCACATCTTTTAATATTGAGTCATCGTTAAAAGTAAATAGATTGGGGAGGAGGAGAGTCAAGAGACTTTTTCATTTATAATATAAACCTATCTGATGACTTGAGAACCATGACTGACAAACACAAAGTGAAAATTCATTTTTTCCCACAATACTCATATTAATCACTTTCACCCCCTAACTTTTTCTTCACTCACATCAACTTTTACATCATTTTTCTTCTGTGATAAACACACCAAGCTACAAATGCAAAATTGTTTTCTGTCTGTTCATCAACAACATTTGTCAGAATAATGGACAAATGTTTTCACACCTTTGAAAGTAAGAGTCATCCATTTCAAAGAGTATATATACTTTTAAAAGATACTTATCATGGTACTTGTTCAGATTCTATTGCCACCATCTTAAATACACTTGGGGGTTATGATTTACGGACTAGGAAATACATTTCACTCTACAGGAAAATCTATCAGGCAACATGGATCAAAATTCTCAGTGTTCATATTCTATCAAAAAAAGAAATAGAACTTTCAGTTTCCCTGTATGATGTTAGGGTAAATAGATATTTTTTTCTAATCTGTAACAAACAAGAGCATATCTAGACTGATATAACATACATATATTATACAGGTAAAAAAACAGTGTATGTACATACATACATGCATGTGTATGTGTATACACACAAACACACACACGCACATACCAGTACACAAACATATATATATATGTATACCTGGTATATATATATATATATATTTCATTGAATGATTAATATGTATCACATTGATCTTCCGACTAAAGGCATTTAGTTTTTATACAATCTTAGGCATTTAATTTATACAATAAAATAGCCAATAGCTAAATATAATCTTTCTGAAAATTGGGGAATGGATGTAAAACAATCAGAACTTAAAATAGCCGTTCCTTCAACATCACAAGTTTAGCATCATAAAGTACACAATTTATAGATGTCTAAGCATCACGTCCTGCCTTCTTTCATCCAATCAGATTACAGATCCAGTCGAGACTGGCTATATTTTCTGACGTAAATAAATGCTTAAATTTCACACACAAAGCATGTGCAGTTGTCGACAAGACTGTTATTTCTATATCTTTTATTATTTTTATTACATGGCTTTATAGTAATATAATGAATATATAATGCTACTATTATTACACTTTTTTTTCTATTGCAAGGCACTGTGACATACAATGGTTCAGAGAGTGTATATATAGATGAATATATCAAACATGCAGCTTGATCCATGCATAATTTACAAATCCCAACAGTACAGCAGCCATTGGCATCAGTATAAATGTTTAGTTCCAAGTTGATCATGCATCATATACCACATGTAAATTTCATCTCCTATTTATGAATATTTC
Source organism: Atrina japonica (assembly GCA_030159075.1). Lineage (NCBI taxonomy): Eukaryota > Metazoa > Mollusca > Bivalvia > Pterioida > Pinnidae > Atrina > Atrina japonica. The sequence goes on along the minus strand of BROG01000102.1, from coordinate 720,338 downwards.
AACAAAATACATTACAATGTACCTATATCATCTGGCCAATTATAATTGGTATGTACATCATCAAATAGCTCACCGTATCATTATTGTTCTTGTCTCTTTATTCATAACATATTTTTATTCATTTATTTTTTTTTTATCTCATAGCCTACGGTACATGAAATATGAATTTTACACCAATGCTTAAAACACACATGATCCGCTCATACAGGTAGAACTAACTAATTTACCGGTATGTATTTCTTGGGTAAGGGATAAAACATATTACACTTCTTTTTCTCTATCAGTATTATTGGTATTATTATCTTCTAACTAATCTTGATTCTTGTACCCATACATGTTCATTCCTGATATTAATCTGCAGAAAATTTCAGAAAAACAATACAATATGCAAATGAAGAATTGAAGTGCTAGACAGAAAGTTCTAAACAAATGGGTTACATATCTGCCTACATTCACAAGTTACACAGAGACTAATGACTTTAAATTGTAAAAGTTTTTGTTAGAATCTTAAAAGAATGAAAAGATTAAAAGTCATCCAGAAAATTGATTCCTTTAAATGTAAAAGTCAGATGATAGAGGGTCACTAAAGATCACCTTTCAGGTGTACATTTGAGAACTTTTGGAAAAAAGAAAATTCTTAGGACTGCAATTCCAAATTTTCTTTTGGAATAAAAGAAGGCAGTAATTTTTCTCTATAAAGGAGAATATCTATCTCTCTAGACTTTAGCTTTGATAATCATCACCTTATATGGAAGTCTAACAAAACTTCATTTGAGTTTCAATTTTGTATCAAAACCATGCCATGTTAGTAAAGGGGAGATAATTCATGCTTATAAGAGGAATAACCCAGCTTTACTTTCAGCTACAATATTAGAATTAGTAAAAGCTATAATAATAAGTCTATGCATATGATTTTGTAGTATATAAACTGAGTATTATATCATGTTATTTATTAGTTGGTTCAGCATGGGTTGCCATGGCCATTAGTAGGAATCAACCCATTCCTAGGTAGTGAAAAATATACCTGCTAAACCCACCAATGAGAATCATCAATAGAGGCCTCCATGTGGACGAGCCAACTTTTATGTAAAGTTTAAGACATCTAGAATAACAACTGAAAAAGATAGCAAAGAAAAGATTGAAATAACAAAATGGACAGAAAAAAATAACAAATTGTACTATCTTGTAAAACTAAAATAGAATCTTATATCAGCTAAATAACACAATCACATCATATTGGTTGTGTCAATTCAAACAGAACATGTGACAAAAGTACTGTTGTTAGTCTTACATCAAATACCCAGTATTAAAATTTTACTCACACTATGGTTAAAAATATTGTGTTTTCACTGCATCACATATTATACTAACCAATTACCATATAAGCTATGGTATAAAGGTTTACATGAATGAGACTGAGAGAGAAAGAGGTAAAGTACAAATCTTCATCAAGTGACAACATATCTTGTGTTTAAAGCATATACATGTATCTCCCCTTTTTCAAGGACTGGAAGAATTGTTTTTCATGGAACTGGGACATGTAGATGACAGATGGTTGCCACACGTAAGACAAAGGTTCATGTCTAACAGTCAAACACACAAAGACCTGCCAACAGATTTTGCTTCTTGTTCACAAAACAAGCTGACCAGAGCACTGGCATGTAATATGACTGCTAATGCTAATTGCCTATTCGACAATAGAATAAATTTAAATCAGTTGATTACATACAAATTTATTTACATACACAATCTCTTGACATTCCCAGTCACATTGCTTGACCACTGACCAGTAGATTGAGGCAAAATAATACAATAGATTTAATTAAATGAAATCTAGTACAACAGCTGTACATGTATTGCATAAGGTCACTTCAAATTCTGATGTCCACCAGAGAAACCTGCTCTGTTTGTTGTAATTAATATCTGCATGTCATATATGAACGTCAGTTTCTTTGTTCTAAAAGTTTTCTATCCCTCCTTTGTTATTACCCCACTTATTCAGTCAGTGACATCACACATTTTTAAACTTGTAATGTCAAATACAATATAGTTAATAAAAATCAATCAGTAATAATCGCCCTGAATTTAACTAATGTAAAAGTAATATAACTAAAAACCATGTCATAATGAAGTATTTTCAATTTTACTTTTAGTGTACTGTATTTAGTATTGAAATAAAGTTTTAAGATTGTTTTGACTATTTTTTTTCTCAATTAAATAAACTTCCAATGTTGTATACATGTAAATCTTCCAACAATGTTTCAAAATGATAGATCTATATAGTATATATATATACATGTATATATATATATATTTATATTAATTGATCAGCTGATACTGTCAACCAAACTAAACTTTTACTTGAACAGGTTTGTTCAAATAACTTTGAAATAAAAAATTACAATAAATTTAAGCTTAATTCAAAATAAACTACCTTTATTGTTTTTTTTTTTTACAAAACCAGGTCACAAAATCAATGCTAAATACTGTCGTCACCTCTGAAAATAGTTTTGAATCAATAAATCAATGTTACAATAACTGTTATGACAATTGAGATGATTTGATGAGGTTAGTAGTCAATTATCAATTCCCTTGCGAGGCAATAAAAAGCAAGAGATCAATTTGTATCATAGTATAGCGGGGGTGGCCTTTTACAATGGTAAAATTTGACTCCAGTAAACTTAAAACTTTTCCAAACCAAATCCAGACTTGATGTATGCCCTTTAATTTATTGTGGCAGTTAAAATTTCAGAAACAAGTACAATTTACAAATGTATACAAAGGACAGTCTCTTCTCCGTTTTTATAAAAAATAAACTATGAAACGAAACAACCTTCATATCTTAACTAGTAATAAAAAAATTAGATTATAAATGTGTCTTTTTAAGTGTGTGAATGATAGACGTATGGTATACATTGCAGATGAAAGAGGTAGAGGGATAATAGTTTTGACGGGAACATATTTATCTGCCTTGTTAATTTGGCGTATCAATAGCAAGGTGACAACAAGGGACAGATGGAACTAATAATAAAGACTCACAAATTCAACAAATGTATTAATTCCAATGGTAACATGATGGGGCCATGAAAAAGACTGATTGCCATGGGCAAATTTAACAACAATGCTGGTACACATAGAAATTTGAGTCTATTCAATTATTACCAGTTTACATTACTATTCTGAAAACCATGTCTACCATATGTTTGTCAGTCTTTGTCTGATTGTAAATTATGTATATTCACAGAATGTGTTATGTGCATATTCAAAGAAACTTAATCAGCTTGCATTAAATTCAGCAATTCACACCATTTTTGGATTTCTAATTTATTTTTTGATTTCTTAGACATTGCCTTGTAACATGCCCAGTTAGAGTTTTATTGTGCTTTCTTAGAGTTTCTTTCCCTCTAGTTTAGGAGGTGGTGGGATTATCATTAGTGATGAGAGAGTCAAGTTGCATATACATCATACCGATAATATATGTAGCGGTATGTCATTCTATCCTAGTAAAATTTGTCTAAGGCACAAAATAGTATACATACTGGGAACTCGCCCACTCCTTTAACACCCATCAAACCTGTCCAGATTCCTTTTACTGATTCAGGAAGGGGAGTGGTATACATTATATTTATAATGTATATTACTTTCAACCTATCACTACCAGTACTAATTTTGTTGATTTATGTAAATGTGCAGGTGCACTGTCATTTGAGGTCAGATATTGTCCAAAAGGCACTAATCAGTAAGAAAGAATGTGCTTTAATATAAGTAACGTTCAATGTATTCCTAGTCCCCATGCAAATGCAACTGAGAAAAGCCATATATTCAACAATGTCCCCTCCATAATTTTTTTTCAAAATCTCAGGCTTTCAAACATGACAAAAGTTCAATTAGAGTACATTCATTTCAAAACTTGTGGAAGAGGTAATATAATATATATATATATATATATATAGTCAGATTTAATCCACCCATCCTGTTATTCCAATAAAACGTCTTTGTGTCAGGTGCTTGTGACATGACTTAAACATATGAAAGAGAAATAAAATATATTTAGATAGAAAAGAACGGGAAAAGGAAATAATTCTTCTGCAATTGTCTATTCACACATGAAAGACTTATTCTCTCCCCAAAATATCATCTTTATTGGCAAGTTCTTTCTATGTTGCAATGGTATGTCATAATCTTAACTTCGACACTATAGACACAGAACAATTTCTATTCAATTTATAGTTGATAGAATTTAATATTTCTAATTCTATTCCATTCTCCTGTGTTTTTCGTGCAAACATTATACAGATGGGAATTTCATTACACAGCTTTGCTTGAATTTTCTGTTAAATGTTTAAATGGCTCATCCAATTCCCCAAGGTCTAAATTTTAAATTTACTAAAATTTAACGGTTCGTACACCTGTCCAGATATTTGTCTATATCACTGGTTAAAAAGGACACATTTGGCAGTATACTATATTGGTGGCCTATCAGTAATTGCAAAGATAATCCAAAATAGTTTAAAATTTCAATATTTTGCATTTTTGTCAGTAATAAAGAGGACAGGTGGCATTTACAGTCCAGCAACTTCGTACTGTTTTCAGCCTTGTGCTCCCCTACACACTAGATATGTATTGTTAACCATGTGATTATTTTGCAGCTGGTACTCATATTTAATGTACTAATTTAGACTTCACACATATGTAGTTCCAAACACCCACCCATCTTTTTTTCTATTCATTCAATAGACCCAAAATATCATTGTTGATACCTTCATGTACAGGTGTATTAAAGTTATTTCTGTAAAATTAAATGATCAGCATTCATTCATTTTTACCTAGAGGTAACTTATGACTGTTGTAACTAAAAACTTGATTAAATTTACTTCACATAGACCATATTAAAAACTGTATATATATATATATATATATATATATATATATAAACTTTCCATCAATTGATGAAGGAATTAATATTAGTGGAATTCAAGCCAATCAAGGAGATCAATTTAAATGTACCGTAATTATATTTCTTATTTGAAAATGCAAGTGCCTCACTTAAAACTTTTAAATCTATTGTGTCAGGTTAAAAAATTAAGGTACCAATATGTATATTGGCAAAAATCAGGAGGTTTTTTCCCCACTTTTTGGGGAATGGGGTCTGGACCTTTAAATTTGCAATTTAAGCAAGAGTTTATTAAAATCGGGAAATCTAAAAATACACAAAACTGTTTGAAAATACAAGAATCTCTTAAAATTCATTGTTATTTGAATTCAATAAATCAATTGGAAAATTTTGACTACAAATTGGGAGAAAATACATTTTTTTTTTTACATTGGAAATGGGGCCTTATTTCTACCCCTACAGAAAGGTCAGCTGGTAAATTCCTGAAAATGCATATGCGTACAATTCGATGCCATGAAATTATTCTGAATGAAATTCAAGTTAATAATACGTTGAGCAAAACAAGTTACCAGTAATGCATAGCACCTGTAGTTGTTTATTACTTAGTGATACAATTTTTAAAGTGTGATATATACAATCTCATCATTGTATTTATGTAATTAACACTGGACTTCAACAGTTATCTTTACATTGTAACAAATTTACTTTAACAATAATAAACAACAAAACTGGGAAACTCATACAACTGAGATTTTTCCTTGGATAATCAAAGAAAATATATATGTATATTAAAAAACATGATATATATAATCTTCTCTGACATCAGAAATACTTAAAAGGTTACAATTCCATGGAAATGAAAACAAATTCTGTTCACATTACCTGCTTAACTACAAGGATTATATACCAATACTTCCTTCAAGTGTACACAATCCTAGATATTTATTGAAACTCTGCACAAAATGTTATACTGGCACTACACATAGTAAATGCTGCCAGTTTTTTCCCTTTGTAAAAGCAATCCTCAAGAGAATCTCATGAACAGATGTAATTTTAACACTGTTCTACATTATTTTCATTTTTCACTAAACAACCATATTGGGATGAGTGTGGAACTGTGAATAAGATTAAGTCTTCTGAAAAAATATAGTCCTTGGCAATAATTGTGGATAAAACTATCTTGGATATATCTAAAATGTAGCCTTCCTTGATATGCACTGGATGAATTTCAAAAACCAGATGAACTGATGGTGAAGATTCTGGTACTCATGTCATTGATGTCATGTCCAACGAAATCATGTCAAGAACTTTCATACCATGAAAGAGGTACACAAGTGGAACAAACATTTATTTATACATGTACATCATGTGTACATTGCTGAAACCAAACATGTGTGATGTGGATCTATAGGAATCCTCATTTGTTGTATATGCTGTTTCAGATAATGACCAATAAAAGTTATTAATTATCATAAAAACAAATTGATTAAAGCAAAAGGTTTTATTAAATAAAAAGTAAAAAGAAAATAAAACTACTCATCTAGTGTTACTGTACCTACCCTCTCTAGTGACACATTAAAATTGCAAGTTGTGAACATGACAAAAAATGCTAATCATCCAAACTCATGTTTCCTAATGAAACTGAGATGATCGGCTTTGAACTAGTTAAAAAGTAAAATGACCATCACCGATCATCATAAATTATAAAATGTTACCTGCCAATCGTAATGCAGACATTCGTTGAAATTCTGGCTCCTGTAGCCACTTCCACATTCGACGAAATGTTTCTCTTCCCGACTTCAACTTGCTCCATGGTTTTGGATTTCGTAGAAGATCACTCAATGTTCCCTGACTGCGACATAAAACTCTTTGTGCAAAAACTGCTTGTGGTATACTATAGCGTTTCAATTCACTGCTGATCCTTTGTGCAAGTTCTTTTGTATTAATTTCTTCAAGTTCCTGTTGCTTATTGCTTTGTGAATCAACAGGGCCAACTGACCTCTCCCGTTGCGGACTACCACTGTGACTATGTGGGGACGCATCAGGGGTAACTGTTGTATTCACATGCAAATTATTTAAAGAGGACATCATGGGGTTGGGGGAATGAAGCCGCACTGGCGGGGCCAGACTGCGATATGTATCATAAGAAAGCGAGTTTGGTGACAAGAGAGGTTTTTGTTCCGATTTCGGTGATGGTAGTCCATTCTGACTGACAATATTAACATTATACCCATAGGGAGCACTTTGTGAATATCCATTGCTCATCATTGGAGCTGCACCTAGAGCCTGACCCATGTTTACTCCTACCATTTTATCATATCTGTAAGCGTTCATATCCATTCCAAGTCCATTTACATTATTTATCATAAATCCATTGCCACTAATTTGTGATGTTTGAATCTGTTGAAATTTGTCCGACACTGTTGAAATTGGCGGCAGCGGTTGTAGCGGAGTAAGTGTGGCATAACTGTTAGGACTGTAACTAGGACTCATTCTGCCACTCAGTGTCTGGTAAGTCACTTCTCCCATTTGGGATCTGAATTCACTGCTGTCTATCATACTGGCAACCGTGACAGCAATGGCCTCAGTACGTGAGGCTATGTCAATACTCGGTGATAATGCTTCAGCCTCTGGACTTGATACAGCACTAACACTGGGTACAGTTCCAAAGTCGTTCTCTCCGTCCGAACCCGACTGACTATGTTGTGTGTTGTCGGTTCCGCTGCCCGAGATACTACTGACTGAAGTCGCCGCGGTCGAATCATTAATTTGTTGATCTGAGAGTTCACCCATGTTTTCCATCGTCATTCCAACAATCAACAAACGATCGAACAACAAAGTATGATAAACTGTCAGTTAAAGTAACCTTTGATAGCGGTTTGCTGGTTGGTTAGTCGATATTTGGGGGCTATTACGTACGCTTGGGAACAGTCAAGCTGTGAGTTGGTTCAACCTCCATGTTTGGACAGATGTGACCTGCGCATTCGATATTTGCGCATATAATTAATATGCAGGGCATGCGCATGCAAATTCCGCGAAGAACTCCGTTATGTCGCAGTTCAACATACGGCGATTGAATCAGTCGGTACTACATGTGGTAGTAGAATTAGCATACGGATCTATTGGGAATTGAAGCGGAAATGATAGTATTTTTGTGTGCAACACAATGAAACATTAAATCGGAAAATTAATTCAAATTCGTGCAGAATAAAATTGTTACTTTTAAAGCAATTAAATTCATGGACAGTTTTTTGTTTTTAAAGGATTTTTTTCGGTAAGTTCAATGGATAAAAAAGTTTAAATAAATTAATAAAGTTTCATTAGGAATATTTCCCGTAAATTATATTTAATGTGCAATCGCAAATGTTAAAAAAATCATATTACAGTGTATACTAACGTAATATACTGTTAATTTTGCATAATTAGGGACATAGACGATATTATATCGAAAATGTTACAAGATCCCCCAAGTTTTCAACAAGTTTTGAAACTTCTTATTTATTTTTAGTTATTTTTCGTACTATCAGTTATACTCCGTTTTAGGGAGAAAAAGATGTTTATTAAGAGTAATGAAGTAATTAATTGAAGTGATAAGAAAAAAATAAAGTAAAATAATGCATCATTTATTCAGATTCTCTGATGTCGACATTAAAAAAAAAAGTGAACCAATTCATGACTATTTTCTCCTTAACTTATTATAAATTAATATATAAAAATTATTTTATTTCAGACAAACGGTATACATCAATATAATATTAGAGCAATTACGGAAAATTATTCAAGTATTAATACACTGCATATGCACACAATTACCCCCAATAAAATTAAAATGCAGAATAAACCATTTTACGAGGTTAGTGATCTGTTGTATTGAGTATACACTGACTCTTCTATGGCGCGGATATCTTGGGAAACTGAAGAAAAAAATAAATTCATCATAAACAATGAAACTGAACCTCTCACAATTTACAAACATAGTCCATTAAATAATTTCATTTATAGACAATTTAAGTTTAACAGAACTATGACGGACAAAGTGTTAAATTGTAGAACAATTTGATTTGAAAAGAAAAACTTTTTATTAAAAACTTACTATCTCTATGTTTAAAACCACAAGATGAAAAGAACTGTGATTATCATTTTTGTTAATAACAACAAAGAAACAATTTCAGTCATGCCTAGAAATTTAACTACCGATAATCAGCGTCGGAAGCAAATTGAAAGTGGGGGGGCTAAACCAACTTAAAACACATACACACGCCAGAAACGTCAAATTTTTAACCCCTATGTCTATCTTTGCGGAACCCCCCCCGGTTCCGACGCCTATGCGATTGTTTGTTCTGGACTGGGTATCGTAATAAAATAACGTACCAATAATTCATCAACAGTTGAACGGGAATTCCAAGTTCTGCAACATAATGTGTGTACATGTATATTTTTTTTTAATATTAAACAATATCAATTCCGTTTAAATCATAATGACGAATATTGTCGATTAATTCTTATGACAAAATAGTAGATTAATTAAAGATAATATATATTGTTGTCGAATGACGTCTCTTATACTTCCTAACCTTTTCTACCGGTGCACGACACATATAGAACATATAAGAGAGAGAGAGAGAGAGAGAGAGAGAGAGAGAGAGAGAGAGAGAGAGAGAGAGAGAGAGAGAGAGAGAGAGAGAGAGAGAGAGAGAGAGAGAGAGAGAGAGAGAGAGAGAGAGAGAGAGAGAGAGAGAGTTGATTCTTGATTATTTCAGTTATCGTGTTCTCACTTTTGATTTACCAGGAGCATTACCCAAAAGTGAGAACATGATAATTATCACTTTTCCACTTTCTGGTAAAATCAAAAGTGAGAACATGATACAGGTACAGGTGCATGTTTTTGATTAATAAGATATCAATATACATTCCTGGTGATTTTATCTTTTAGGTGTCTGAAAATCACACTATGTAAGGTAAACGGTAGTGTTATCACAATAAGATTAAAAGTTGTAGAAATAATTTACAAGATAATTTTTCAGTTAATAAAATACAATGAAAGCGTTTTCACATTTGTTGAAAAGAACAAATGCTGATTATGGCTAGTTGATCCATTTGTCTGATTAGATGCCACCCAAAATGCAAACCTTTGGTGAAAGAATTAAGTTAGGTGTGTGATAAATACGGAATTACACCGCTGTATATACGGAAAGAAAAGTGAACACGTAATTTTAAAAATTCCACAAAATATTTTTGATGTTCTAGACAAAGGATCATTTGCAGGTAGAAAAATAAATAGATGAATAAATAAATAAATAAATAAATAAGTAAATAAATAATAAATAAATAAATAAATAAATAAAAATAAATAGATAAATAAATAAATAAAAATAAATAGATAAATAAATAAATAAGTAAAATGAAAAAAAAAAAAAAAAAAAAAAAAAAAAAAATAAAATAAAATAAAATAAAATAAAATAAAATAAACAAATCAGTATCTTCTGTTACTTTCTTTGTATTGGTTATCCAGATTCAGTTTGAGTAGACCAGATAGTCTTCGTTAATGTTTCATTATACGCGCACCTGTTATGCAATGCAATTTGGAGTGTATAATCTAACGGCAGCCCTCTCACTGGTTGTATTTATTACATGAGGAGACAGAGAAATCAATATGCATTATCAGTCCACAGCCAGTTATCAATTATAACAGAATTTAATTTATTTTTGTGAATCAAAATTCTTCGCACGTGGATTGGAGTAGTTGTAATAATTAATTATCATCAATCAGTAATTTAATTACAGTAAAACAATTCCTTGATATCATCTTTGGGACCTAATGATCAGATATATGTATAAATTATATATATATCGCTGATAATGATCAGAAATATTTTTATTTCGATCTACAAAATTAAGAAACATTTTCAATTTCTTTGGTTTACATCATTTCACATTTGGGAAAACATACATGCTCATCTACGTTTATATGCCATTCATTCCTTTAAATTTTAGAAAATGAAACGCATTATTGCAAAATCATAGCTGTAGTGAATTGTAGTTATGAGAGGACTTCATTTACAACAATTAAGTGAATTTTGCACAAACATATCCTCCAACGACAGTTTATTTGTAGAAACACCAAAATATATCATTTACCGAAGGTAAACAGTTTTATTTATTTCTAAACTCAATGTAGATCTATGCGAGTATAAAATTTATAAATCTATAAAGGGGAGGAGATTGCTGGTTAACCTAACGATTTTTTCCATTGATTAAAGTTTCCTACTTGTTGTCACGATTACACATTCGCACGTAGCTGATCGTAGATAGTTATCGAAAAATTAAGTAAAACAAACGCATTAAAGACAAATACGTAATTTGACCAAACCGTCCTGTTAGTTCATTAATTTAGCATCTAGCGATAGTGTTCCAATGTAAACAAATAAAGTGTCCAATGAAATCCCTTCACTGTTTTACCAATCAAATTCGCGTTTACTTTCCGAGTTCGAATTGCTTACACCCCTAAAAATAAATATGAAGATAGAAATTGTCGATTTATTGATAATTTTTCTATACTTTATCACTTTTATTTCAATTTTCAAGGACAAGGAGCATATTATATGTAAACTTATGTATTGTGTTAGATATTAGTTTATGTCTTCGAAGGCTTAAGCGGCCGGCAGCGTAAACATGGCTTCGATCAGTTGTTCTCCATGTGGAGTTGCTTGTATCAGCGGTACAAAAATTGTACAGGTTATATACAGGTATCATACATGACATGCACGAATTATCAGTGTATATTTAATTGGAACTGACTCTGAAGACTAATACAAGTTTTGCAATTACATGAAACTGTAAAAACAGACGTTCGTTAAAAAACTCCATTTGATCTAGGCTGAGGCCCTACTTCAAGTACTTGTCGTGATGGTTTTCATGATACTGCAGTAGTATGATGTATTTCGTGATACTGCAGTAATATAAGATTTTTAAGAATTGTGTGTCTGTTTTTAATATCTTTTTTTTTAAAATTCTATATAGGTCACTTTTGAATGTCTTTTGTGAAATCATGAAATAATTTATATGATTATACAAACCTGACCATATGCCATATTTGTGATATGGTCAGGATACACATTTTAAAGGGAGACAATAATTGAATAAGAAAATACTCTGCTAAATTTAACACCCCCTTCCACACGGATCTCAGAAAAGATATGGATTAATTGACACAAGAGGTTTGGCCAGAAACAGATGGGGGTAGTTTAAGTGATGTAGTTCTGTATATTGGAAATATTGAACACCCAAGGAAGATAAATCACACAGTACCAATAGACAATGAGTCATTACAGCACATGTCAATGTGTGTGACCTATTGTGATAATCTTTTGTCTGTCACTTTTGCGTCGTCTGTTGTCCATCATACTTTTTTGTAGTTAACTTTGCACATTTTCGACTTCTACTCAAGAACCAGTGTGCCAATTTTAATCAAGTATTCCCATGTAAAGCCAAGTAAAGTTTGTGAATGAAAAGTTAGCCCCAACTTAGGACACATAGGGGTCAATATCAAAACTTGGTACATCTTTAAAAAAAAAATTCTTTTATGTCAATATCTAAAAGTGGATGAAATTGAAATTTGTTGATAAACAAGCCTTTATTAGTGAGTACTTGAAAAATAGTCAATACTTGTATATAATGACCACCTTTGGGATACAAGAAAACTAGTCTTTATAGGGAGGTGGTCTTTATACAGAGGTTGATTTATACACAAATGGTATTATTTAGGACATCAAAAAACAGTCTTTGTGACCAGGTGGTCTTTACACACAGATGGTCACTAAAGCAGATTTTGACTAAAAGATTTTTGTATTTAAATATATAGTAATACATGTATATATAAGAAAATTGTCAGGCATTTTCTAAGGAATTAGCCAGGTGAGCGCCTTAAGGCACTGTGGGCTTTTTAAGAATACTATAATACATATTAATAAGTATCAGAATCCCATGTTTTAGTTGTGTTAATGAAGACATGATATTATTTAAAAGAAATTACATCAATAGACAAAATGGTAACAGGTTGTAGCCATATAAACGTAGACAGGTAATTAAAAGTAATTACTACATGTAAATTTACTAATGAATAGTATGAACAGATTTCTATTCAGTTTGGCACAGATGCTCATGTTAAGATAACAAAACCCCATTATTGTTTCTTGCATATTAATTATGTAGTTCTGCTTTCTTAATAAAGAATATTATTGAGTTAATGTTCTAATTATAAATTCAAATTATTACATTATTTAATTTGTTTAAATCTGTCAAGTGTAAGACTTTAGCAAATATTGCGTTTTAAGTTTGTTTTATGCACATTCAGCATTTTTGGTTTAAAGTCACATTATGGGGATGTTGTTGTAATTTTCTGGACATATTGTAATTTTTGACATTTTCATTAGATAACGACTCCTAACCGACAAAAATGATTAAGATTTAAAAAACTCTGATATATTAATGAAGTTATTTGGGGGGATTCTGTAGGAATTCTTAAATTTACCCTGGTGTACGAGTGATATAAAGGGTGTGCTTGATTCAACACAAGAGTACTATTCCAGCACAGTCTCAGCACATGTTGCAATCAAATGTACCTGTGCAGGAAGTAGTTATTAAAAAGAAGTCGATAAAATTTACATAATTAACATAAGTTTATGGTTAAATTGCTTGCCCAGAGCATTTGATTGGTGTTCCACTTGTCTGAGTTGTCCTGGACAGTGAAACGATCCCACTCAGTAGAGCGTCATCATGTGACTGGCAACGCCTTACCAGTTATGAATAGATCAATATGTTCGGTGTCTCCCATGATTAATTCACTAATTAGTTGGAATAGGACTTTAAAAATATGACAAAAGTTCATGAGAATACACATTAAGAGAGTACAGAAAAGTTAATTTATGGACAATACTCCCCAAATGTGGCTTTAAAGGAGCATAAGCTTTGTTTAACCAAACAATTAGTTACATTTTTTTTCTACTTTTACTACTTGCTTGTACTTGATGTACAGTAACAAATAAGAGCTATACATAGGCATAAAAAGTTGTATAATCCTATATATTTTGTGAAAATAAGGTCAGGTCTTGTGTGGTATGCATATACAAATTGTAAGGTGGAATAAATCAATTGCAAGTGAAAAAGTGCCAAACCGAGCCTCTCAAGCAATTTCCACAAATTATATAGGAATTTAAGAATGTTTGTGCCAGTGTATATCTAATTTTTTTTTATTGTATATCAATCTAAGTAGTAAAAAGGAAAGACCATTTAAAAAAAAAACAAACACAGCTAATGCCCCTTTAATTAAGTCACATGATGTTGACCAAGAAAATCCAGATATAATGTACCTCAGAAAAGGCTATTGGCCTTTAGTGCAGTAACCAGTGTATGTGTCAGAAAGTACACTGATGTCCTCTGCCAAATGTGTTATCTGTTTGTTGGTATTATTATGTAAATTTAGCCAAAAATCTCTTTAAAAAAGCCACTGTATTTCTGAAAATTTTCACTCCCATTTATTTATTTTTATTTTTGCCATTTTCACCCTTAGGTGAGAGGGTGAATTTAAAATGAAAGGAAAATTTTCAAGCTAAATAATTGAAGCACAGATATATGGTGATTTAGTGTGAAACGACAAAAAAAAAAACCCCAAAAAACCTAGAGGCGAAAATTTCCAGGAATACAGTGTACAAGTATTCCGTACTGGAGTGGTATTGTTTGGCCTTGGCAACTTTACACCTTAGGTATAGTTTACCATGGCCAAACTCTTTACTGCAGGGTTCAACACTTAAGTTTGTCTGGGACAAGTCCACTTTGCATTCGGACTAGTAGATGTTACTTATGAAATTATTGAAGACAAAAATTGATTCAATAAAAATTATTCTTGTTTAAACACAAAATAATATTTTTGAATGTTGCACTTGATTTTCAGAGAAGTCATTTTTGCATTTGGACAAGAAGCCTTAAATACTACTTGTCCTGAAGGACTAGTGGAAATTCTCATTAATGTTGACCCCTGCACTGAATAAATAAACTGAAGTATGTTTGAAGGTTTTACTTTTTTAGTGGAATTAATTATCTTAGACCTATGGTATTATTTTGCCTATGATGTTGGTCCATAGGACATTGGAATTTGTTCCAGGTTTCTGATAGTCTTATGTCATAAATCCACTTTTAACTACCGGTACTGCTCCCTGTGCCTGTGGTCCAGTAAGTTGAATATTTTTAGTTTGAATCTTGATCAGACCTACAGCTTTTAGCACAGACAGTACCTGTTCCTTTGCCAAGTTCCAGACCTATAACTTTTTAGTTCAGGTTCATGCAATAATTGTTTCTTTGCCAAGTTCCAGACCTATAACTTTTTAGTTCAGGTTCATGCAATAATTGTTTCTTTGTCAAGCTTTAGACTTTCATCTTTTTAGCATAGGAAGTAATTATTCCTTAGCCAAGCTTTAGACCTACAGCTTTTTAGCACAGGAAGTAAATATTTCTTTGCCTCAAAGGTCAAGGTCACCACAACAATTTGTAAAATATTTTTGTCCAAAGCATATCTCACACTCCACAAAAGGGAATGTTTTCAAACTGCACACACTACAAAAGAGAAAGTGTTCATACATCATACAAGTTTTTTTTTTCAACGAGGCAGTGTGTTGTAACTTTGATATAAGGTAATATTTCAAAGGTCATGATCACATTGATTGCAACCATGGCAGTTTGCCATTTTTTTGTATGGTACATACATGTATCTCGCACACCACAAAAGGAAAAGTTTTCAAACTTCACACAACAGTTGTTCTAAGAAGGATCATACATTTTACCTCAAATTAAAACCAAGGTCATTGTAGCAAACTAGCACTTGTAAAAATTGTTTAACACGTACTAACATTTCCATCATAGAGAAACCCTTTTAACATTCATTCATGACAGGAATATTATATACTCTTTAAGTCGCTTTTGCTAGCACAGGAAGTATTTGTTCCTTTGTCGAACTCCAGACCTATAACTTTTTAGCACAGGTAGTAAATGTTCCTTTTCCAAGCTCCAGACCTATAACTTTTTAGCATAGTTAGTAACTTTTCCTATGTCAAGCTCCAGACCTATAACTTTTTAGCACAGGTAGTAACTTTTCCTATGTCAAGCTCCAGACCTATAACTTTTCAGCATAGTTAGTAACTTTTCCTATGTCAAGCTCCAGACCTATAACTTTTTAGCACAGGTAGTAACTTTTCCTATGTCAAGCTCCAGATCTATAGCTTTTTAGCACAGGTAGTAAATGTTCCTTTGGGAAGATCCAGATCTATAGCTTTTTAGCATAGTTAGTAACTTTTCCTATGTCAAGCTCCAGATCTATAGCTTTTTAGCACAGGTAGTAAATGTTCCTTTGTGAAGATCCAGACCTATAGATTTTTTTTTATCATAGTTAGTAACTGTTCCTTTTGCGAAGCTCCTGATCTATAACTTTTTAGCATAGTTAGTAATTGTTCTTTTGCCAAGCTTCAAGCATAATGTCAGGGGAGAGTCTGGTTACAATGTAACCAAGAAAGAGGTCAGACCATCAGCCTTCTGCAAGTAAACTAGCAAACTTTCTCATAAAACCAGCTGAGGTTCCTATAGATTTGGAAACTATGGTGATTAGAGGTGAGACACTTCATGGTTTTTAAAGTGTGATATTTTAACCACATGTCATAGAAACCCCAGGGTATACAAAGAGAGTCATGTTTCACAGAATTCTAAATAATGGTATATATATATATATATATATATATCTTATTACATTCAAATCACCCCATGGTGGGCCTCAGAAATCAGGTTTTAAACTATATGTCTTACTGTGCGAAGTCTCTGTAGGCATAGAAACTACATCTCCAATCATACAAAAATATGAATATATAAAAAAAAGATCTCAGAAAAGCTCACATAAACGAGGATATGAAATGATGTAGCTGACTGACACATCATCTGCATGGGCACATGTAAATGTGTATTTAAACGAAAAATCAATACAATCAAAATAGTGCTTACTGCTTCAAAGAGCTACTCATTTAGTAGCTTGTGTTGTGAAATGAGGCACAAATCATACCAAAGACAAACATCTTCTAGGCAGCACTTTGAATTTCTGGTTTATTGTGAGGCTTGCGTGTTCTTGAAACTAAGGCATGTTGGGTGACAGACAGATGAAAGGGGAAATAGTGGTTATTGCCAATTTTAGACCTTCTGGTGAATAAAAAGAAAATCATTTTCAAGAATTGGAAAATTTTTGAAGTCTGGGATATGGTTTGAAATAAACAATTTCAATACCAGATTAATTGAGCTTTTTGAAATACACCTGACCATTTTCTCAGTTTTCGGACCAAAGTCATCACTCAAATACAGGAATAAAATTTTGTAACTAAGTTTACAATCATGTTGGAGGAAAAAAATTCAGTCATACTGAATCTAAGCTTAAACTTTTTTTTATTTTTTTATTTTTTTGTTTTGTTTATTGTTGTTGTTATCCCACTCAAGAATCAAATGGAGACGTCACCAAATGTCGGTGAAGGGATTCAAATTTTGGCTCGGCACTTACAGCCATTGAGCAGTGAGAATTCTTTAACGTGCCGACACCTACTGTGACACGGGACCTCAGTTTCTACTGTCTCATTCGAAGGACAGGAAACCAACCTGCCGCCAGCTGGAATTGAACTTACGACCTCACAATCAAGAGATGAGCACACTACTGACTGAGCCAAGCTGGCTTCTTCTTATTTTTGAAAATCTAATTTGTAAAACCATCGGTATGTCAACTATGTCTCATTACATTTTTCATGTACATATTCTTTGGGATTCATTTATCAAAATTAAAATGTCCTTATTATTTAGGGTTCTAAGCTTGGTCATTTTCAGAGAAAATTTACTATTTTGGAATAGACAAAGTCTGGCTTCAGTGATACAGGGATTTTCCTAGGCCTATTCTGGGTTGGTTACAAGACCCTTCCCAATGCAAAAATGGCTTGTATTTCCCCCAAAATACGAAAAATTCCCAATTTGGAATTTCAAAATAAATGAATAGAGTATTTTCAAAGCAATGCCTTAAATTAAGTTGTTCTTTTTGAGAAATTCCAGACCGTGGACCTGGAATTTTAGAGGTAGGAAAAACCCTACATAACTTGGTACTGGTGATGATGAAGTGTCACAGTATTAGACTTGGTTTAATGCATTGACCCAACAGAGACTGAAACAATGAGAGCTGGTTATTGGTTGTTCACATTATAAATGGCAACATTATAGTAGAGCTTGGGCCGCCCCCCCTCCATTCCTAGAACTAAGTGTATGTGTGTATAACCTATTTATGCTAATTACTGTTTATTTATTGTTCTTGAGCAAGTACCTGCATTAAGCAAAAATGAAATTTTAACCTGGCTGCCTGGATTTCTGTGAGAATACCTTTTAGTAGAAATTCTCCTGTACCCACTTCTCCTTTGCCATGTTGATTAGTGGTGACAAAATGATATTACAGTGCAACCTATACAGTTACTAGATATGTGATGTAATATTTAAATGGTACTTTTATATTGATCCTTTCACCCCTAAATACACATTTGGACTGGTCTGAGGCATTGATTTACAGAAGAGTCCATTGTTTTTCAGGGGTTGATGAGTTTAGATATTTGCTGTTTTCTATTCATTTGTGAATATTCCAGTAGATATATTCCTTACTTGAGCACTCTACAGTGGAGTCACAACGGCTTTACATGATAGAGAACACACGCTTTTCTTCTCAGTTTTAGATACACTGACATTTGTTTTGAGACACTATTGTCGCAGAATACTTCACTTAGTAAACTCTTTAAACCTCTGAGACAGATAATTAAAAATTCAAACATCTATTGAATGACCACATGTCTTAATATGTCTGCATTTTCTTGGTCAGCATGGTGGTCTCTGAAGACAGGTTCTTATATTTGTAATCCCCCCCCCCAAATGTTTTGAAACAGTACATACATGTAATAATCCTTATGCCTGCTTATGATCTTGAAAAACAAAATCCTTAGAAATAGTAATGAGTTGATCTTATGATTTGTGTCAAGTAAGTATTTAATATGGTATAATTATTGATCAGCGGAATATGATGCCCTTTTTCTGTCAGTCATGTCCATCATGGCTCTTGCCGGATGCCAAAGCACTGGAATTCATAAAGGACATTGATTATAATTGAGCTTCTATGAGATTCTCTTTAATATGTGTAACTGATTGATTAGATTATAGATATTGTTAAGAGTGCACTTAGTGCTATATTGCCATTACATCTGTACCGATAGTCGGGTTCAGTGTTGATGACCACAAAGTACCGAAGCATGGTCGCTTGGTTCTTTTACCATGGATGATCAATTAAATATATTAATGCATTTAATCATTACATGCCCCTCTCAACAAAATTGCATGCACACACACACACACACACACACACACACACACACACACACACACACACACACACACACACAAATCCAATATATATATATATGATAAATAAAGGTTTAAAATTTTTTGATATTTTATTACTACAGAATAGTAAGTCCACAGTCTTATAATGGACATAGACAAAATTGGGACCTTGACATTGAAAAAATTCATATTTAAAGCGATCTGAAGAACCTATACTTTTTTGTAAAGATTCCCTAATTCAAATATTCATGTCAGAGACTTGGATGACAATATACAGATAATGGATTGGCTTTCAGACAACAAATATTATTGTCCCAAGGCATCTCTGATGACATACATAGGACAATATTTTGACTGTCGCCCCAAAACCAATGAAATAACTATATTATTACTCAGTAAGGAAATAAATTTCAACAGGTGCCATATAAAGACTGTAACTATAAAAATCAAATGTGTATATAACACTGCCAAGCTTGTATAACTCAACGATTTAATCAGTGATGTCATAGTTGGGCAGGAATTCATCGAACCAGGGTAAAACAATTAACTTAACCAGTTGTAACGTCACTGATGAAACCATTTGAAAGTCTGAAACAGTCCAAAATGTATATACATTTTTATATAGACAATAGGTATGGTAATAAATAAAATTATGTGATAATATGGAATTTGTTAATTTCCAGCCCCCTGCTATCTTGTTTTCATATTTCACCATACCCATACTCACTTCTGTCACATAGGTATTGATAATTGTTGAAACATGTTTCTGACAGGTGTGAATAGGTGTTCGAGGTGTTTGAATTAACAGTTTTTTCTCAGAATAGCAACTGAACTATAATAACATCCAGTTATTTTGAGTAATTAAAAGGCGCTCTAAAGGATCTTACCTGTGAAACTTACCCGTTCACCTGTGAAAGCTTGAAATTGGCTCTAATTTAGTTCAATTAATATATAGATAAACAAGAACAAAAACTTAGATGACTCGTTATTGCAAACAGAAATTAAAACTTTACAATAATGACATTATAAATTAGACATTTTAATAGCATTTAATGGTGTTTGTTGTATTTGAAATTTAAAGAAACAGATAAATGTAGAACACATTGACTTTGTGAAATATACATGACCTTAAAGTAATCAAAGTTAGTGATATGGTATAACTATAGAACAGAATGTGAAATTACATTTTATATTATGTAATTTTCAAGTTTTACATTATTTTTCTGACATCTATTTCTTTCGTAGCTGCATTTAGATATTCAGTATTTTTAAAAGTACTAATGGTAAATCACCGATAAATTCCTTTAGAGGGCCTCTTAATTGCTCGATATGGTAATTGGATGTTGTTTTGTCCAGCAGGGGTTCGCTGAACACATTGCTTATAAAGTATTGGTAAATGAACTAATTAAGATTCAATACTGTTTGTTGACAATTTTATGTAGGTGTTTTTATTCATTACTCATGTGTGGTTGTGTTTTGAAATTGTCAAACTGACGAGTGATAAAAATTATAAACAATTAAGAATGTTTTAGCAACTCTCAAATTTCTTAGGTGGATGATATGTTTAATAAAGAATTTTGAGTTATTTTTTTTATTCCTGCTGAGATTTTAACAGCTACACATGTTGGTAAAATTACACAAATGATGATCTATTGAATTTTATTGTCTTTATATGTCTCAAGGATTCTATGAATTGTGATCTATTCATAAAAGATTTTTACAGAGTGTTTTAACAAAACTAGCAGCACATTAAGGGGTAAGTACAGTAAAACCTGCTATAGCGGCCACCTCTATATAAGGATTACCTGTATATAAAAGCCAGTTTTTTCAAGTCCCTTCACTGCATACTTCAACTAAATTGAACCTGTATATAAGGGTCACTTGCACATAAAGGTCAATATTTTCTGATTCCTTAGGTGGCCCCTATATACAAGTTTTACTGTATCATGCTTTAAACCATGAAGTATCTGATCAACATGGGTTCAAGTCCTGCTGGAGCCTAATCTGATTTTATTGGAAAGTTTGTCAGTTCACTTGTGAAAGGTTGGTGGTCTCTTCCCGGGTACATTGTAATCAGGTTCTCGCCTCCATAATTAAAAACTGGCCGCCACAATGTTGAGTCTGTATTATGTATTTTCAAACAAAGGAATATAAAAATGACACAATCAGTTGTTTATCAACTTCCAATCCCTTCATGTCAGCGGTGTACATGTACTACGCTTATGATATCAAGATACAGATTTATCTTGGTTATATATTTTGTCTGTTTTAGTAATTTTTAGCTCACCTGGATATAAGTCTGGAGAGCTAATGCCATTACCCCCCCGGCATCATCATCGTTGTGGTCATTGTCGGCGTCCGTAGACAAAAAATTAACTTGGTTTATAACTGTTTAACCGCAAGGGTCAGGGCTCTGATATTTCACATATAGATTAAGATGAGAGCTTTCATTTGGTACCTTGACTTTTGACCGCTTGACCTTGAATTTGACCTTCTTTTCAAAAACTTTAACCGGTGCTATATCTTTTAAAACCATGAGGGATAGGGCTTTCATATTTCACATTTAGATTTCTTATGACCAGATCTTTCATTTGGTACCTTGACTTTTGACATACTGAATTTGACCTTGAACTTTGACCTACTTTTCAAAAACTGTAATCTGAGCTGAAGGAATAAAAATTTTACCCGTCCTTTGACCTTAAAATCTGACAGCTGTGGTCAAATGTCTATTTTGAAAATTTACACCTCATTTTAGCGAGCTTTGTTGTTTTCTGACAACTCTTGTTTTAGTAACGCTGATGGCAGAATTATATAACTAATTAAACAAAAGAGAATAGTGTTTTCTTTGATAGTTTTCTTATCTTTATTATTTCTAAAACAATTGATATCATGTTGTTGGATTTATTATTTTATTTCATCTATTTCACTTCTCTATTTTTGGCTTGCCAGGGTCTGACATTACCAGATATTACTCAATGCGGAATAATATTAATATTTGAGTATTCTGATTTATTTTATTAGTTGATTTTAAAACTGACTGAGTAGAAAACACAATACAGTCATACTTGTATGAAATAACCTTCTTAGTGACACAAGAAAAACTTTATAGGGAGGTGATCTTTATATAGAGGTTCATTTGTACACAAATGGTACTATTGGAGACAGCAAAAAACGGTCTTTGTGACCAGGTTGTTTTTATACTCAGGTGGTCGCTAAAGCAGGTTTTACTGTATTAAATTTTTTCATTCACATAAAAAGCATCAGTCAAATATTTACATTCTTCCAATATAAAATGTAGAAAATACTTTATGTATTGTACTAAAAATTTGAGTTTGTACTCAAACTTTTTTATTTTTATATTTCTGGAGTTTTTTTCAGACGAACAATGATTTTTGTTCTCAATCAATATACAAAATGTGCAGTTGCATGTTTGTGAAATTTGCCAAAGTCATGGGACTTTAAAATCTTTGTGAGTGGGCTAGCTCAGGCTTCTTTTTTTTTGTCTTCTTTTGAAAACCTCTCTTTGAGGCTGAGATTGTGACTTTCTAGTAATGGTACAGGAATCATTATGTTTACAAAAATAGGTGTTGTCTGGTTCTCCTTAATTTTGTGCACTGTTGAAATCACAACTTTTAATTCTATTTCAGGGAGGAATCCACACCAGAAAAAAATGTGTTTGATGTTGATGAAAATAAAGATGGTATTGTTTGCTTGGCAACAGATCCTGATGAAAATAGGTAAATCGTTAAAATATACATTCACTCCCAAAAAGTAGAATGCATCATTAAATTGCAACTGAACTGCAGTAAATACGGTTTTAAATATCAGTTTCATATTCTTTGATTCTCTCCCTTGTCTACATGTAAATTTATCAACTGAACTGCAGTAATTATTGTTTTAAATATTAGTGAAATTTTCTTTGATTCGCTCCCTTGTCTACATGTAACTTTCAAAAGGGTTGTCATAAAAGTATTTATATCTTTGTTATAGAACCAGTGACACTTTTCTGTGCAAACAACACATCACACAGCAAGCACTACATCACACTGTAAGTAACACAACACACAACTATCACTACATAATACAGCAAATTACACATCACACGACAAACACCACATCACACAGCAAGCACCACATCACACTGTAAGCAACACAACACACAACTATCACTACATATTACAGCAAATTACACATCACATGACAAACACCACATCACACAGCAAGCACCACATTACATGACAAGCACCACATCATACAGCAAGCACCACATCACAGCAAGCAATACATCGCACAGCAAGCAACACATCACATGGCAAGCACCACATCATACAGCAAGCACCACATCACAGCAAGCAATACATCGCACAGCAAGCAACACATCACATGGCAAGCACCACATCATATGACAAGCACCACACCATATAGCTGACAACACATACATGTAACACAACAAGCACCACATCACATGGCAAGCACCACATCACATCAGTTATACTACACCACATCATATTTACCACATTACACAGCAAGCACCATCTCACAAAGCAAGCACAACATTACACAGCAAGCACCACATCACACAGCAAGTACCACATCGTAAGCATCACATTACACAGCAAGCACCACATCATACAAACACCACATCATACAAGCACCACATCACACAAGCACCGCATCACATCAGAAACACTGCAAGTATTACCGTACAACATCATATTACTATTTACTAGTACCACAAGAACATCATGTTCTAGTTAAGCATGATTACTTTGTCCGTTCTTTTTAATTTCAGTTTTGAAGTGAAAAATGGAACTTTTTTACGATTAGTTATAGATAGAACTTTTGAAGTCTGTTTGGGTTTATTAAAATTATTTTTGTCTTTATCAGAAAAGATATAAATATACAAAATATATCACTTGATGAGATACAATGATGACAGGTACACATCGTATTATAATTACTCTTGTAATCATAAATTTCTTTGTTATCTTAATATTCTCTTGGATCTTTCAAGCGTAATTACTGGCTTCCAATCAGATTAGCTTAACGCCATTCTGTATCTGTAATTTGATCATGGTGTGCCCGACATCAGCGGGTAAATTGTCTGTCCAGTGATGGCAGATGACAGACTTTGATATTTCATATTTGAGGAATGCTTTTTACCTGTAGTCATTTGTTGCTCTAGAATGGCACTGTAACTGACGTGATAAGAATATGTATCTAAACATACGTGTAATACGTAACTATCAGTTAGATTCCTGTATCTTTTGTTAGAAAACACCTAGTGACTAAGTTCAAGAGCTATCATCAGACAAGCTTCTTGTTTGTGTTTTAATTCTTGTTGTAGATTTTGAAATCTTCAAGAATACTTGTGGAATGCCACTGGTGTAACCATGTTTTTGAATAAGACAAAATTCTTCTATGTCAAGGAAAGAATTCTTGTTGTATATTTTATTTGTTTGCTTGCTGTTTTTACATCCTGCACTTATATTGAGATGTCATCAGCTTTATGTGAAGTACCACCGCAAAATTTTGACTTGTGCTATGAACTGACACCAATGCAGTGAAGGTTTTTTTAAGTGCCATGCCTGCTGTGGCGTGGGACTTCAGTTTCTTGTGAAAGATCAATGACTATCACTATGTATACTGAACGTTTGGTAAAGGAGCAGTCACTTTCAGTTTTAAAAAGTCTTTGGTATAACCCGGTACTGGGAATCAAACCCAGGACCATCCACTTGCAAGTTGAACTCTCTACCATTGGATTACTGCAAGTGGTCTCTTGTTTTGAGAAATGAACATTTACAATATGTTGATGAAATATGATTATGCAATCATTAAACAATGGGCTTATTATTTCTAATCATTGATTATGATTTTATTAGCTGCTGTGCATTTGTGGTCATTAAGATTTGTGACTGGCACAGCTGGATGCTATGTTATGATTTGACTGTTGTTAAACTACAGAAAGGGAAGGAAATAAACAATATTTGACCTAATAATCTTTGTTGTCCCTGTTGTTTAAGTGCACGAAGGGAAGGAAATATATGATATTTGACCCAGTAATCTTCATTGTCCCTGTTGTTTAAGTGCACGAAGGGAAGGAAATGTGAACTATTTGACCCAGTAATATTCGTTGTCCCTGTTGTTTTAGTGCACAAAGGAAATATACAATATTTGACCCAATAATGTTCGTTATCCCTGCTGTTTAAGTGCACAAAGAGAAGGAAATATACTATATTTGACTCAGTAATCTTCGTTATCCCTGTTGTTTAAGTGCACAAAGAGAAGGAAATATACGATATTTGACCCAGTAATCTTCATTATCCCTTTTCTTTAAGTGCACAAAGAGAAGGAAATATACGATGTTTGACCCAGTAATCTTCATTATCCCTTTTGTTTAAGTGCACAAAGAGAACCATAGTTAGTCTTGGTTGGAGGTTGGAATATGGTAATTTGGTCCCATTTTATTTTGCCAATTTTTTTTATCTCTGAGATGCTTACTTGGTATGCATGACAGATCATATCAAGTTTTATCACATTTATTGTTTTTAACTTTTTTTTTAAACCTATAGTTCTGTAAAATAAAAAATGTGTATTTTTTGCTCAGACAAGCTATTGCCTTCGTTTTGCATCCATCATCCCCATGTTAGTCATTTTCAAAAATCCTCTTTTCTTAAACAGCTCAATCATTTGCGAACAAACTTTCTATGAATGTTAAATAGGATATGTAGACGTGTTTAGTTTAAACTGTATTTACTTTTCTTTCAATACATGTAAAATTATTACAGCATAATGTATAAGGATTTGGAAACAAATGTGTTTCCTTTATATATCATGATTATCATATAAATAATATATGAATGCAATGATGAAAGCAATTTGTACTGATATAGCATTCATCAAAATATGTGATGTGTGGGGAAGGAATGGTAGGAATGAAAAAAAAACCCACAGAGATAAAGTAGAAGAAATCGACAGTGTAGAGAGGTGATTCAAGTGACATCAAATGTAAATAAGGATGTTAAGTGAAATTTTTTGTAGAAGTGACATATTTTTGGACGGCTTAAAATTTTTTTATATTATCGGTGGAAATCAGGTGAAAAATGAAAGCTCAGACAAACCTCTAGTTTGACTTTTTCAAAATCTATAGCTTTTTTAAAATAAAAAAAATGTCTATTGTGTTTACGTATATGTCAGTCTATTTCTGGAGCCATTTTTGTAGGTAAATAAGAGCGTAAACAAGAATTCCCCTCACAATGGGACAGTTGTGTCTGGTGGTCTGTCACAGAAATACAATGTATTACATTTTTTAAAATCATAATTTTTTTTTTGGTATTGAAATGTTTCTGTTTTATTTTACTGAAAAAAAATATTTTATTACATTTTTAAAAAAAATTGCATTCCTATTGATGATATACATTAGGATGAAAAAAAAACTACGTTTTTACATACGTCCCAGTTGGCAAGAGTACTGTATACATGTAGTTGTTTTTATTCACGGGGAATTAATTTCACTATATATATAAGGTCAAAGAAAATACAATGAAATTAAATACTCATGAATATAATACCTAATACTTATGAAATATCAGAGAGACAACACATCACAAATTGACATTATAAAAGGTATTACCAGTCAACATTTATCCATACATAACCATACATGGTAAACATGAACCACAAAGTGTTATATACAGTAAAACCTGCTATAGTGGCCACCTCTATATAAGGATCACCTGTCTATAAAGGCCAGTTTTTAAAAGTCCCTTGACTGCATACTTCAACTAAATTGAACCTGTGTATAAGGGTCACCTGCACATAAAGGCCAATATTTTCTGGTCCCTTGGGTGACCCCTATATACAGGTTTTACTGTACTAGTACTGAACTAGTACTGAAAAAAAAAAAATTAAAGTACAGAGTAATAGCTTTACTCCCAAAGGAAATGAAGCAATGCGTGGGATCATGAATTTAATGGAAAGCAAGAGATGTAGTCAAATATAACACCTATTACACTTCTGTCTTGCTTTAATTCCCTTGAATAAGTTCCTTTCAGAAAAAATGAAATTCTCCCCATGAAATTAAACGACTATATCGTAGTTCTAGAAACCGCCCTACTCTGTATTGTCAGAGAACTTTATGCAAATAATAGGGACATGCAGTTATTAGAACAGTTTATTATTGTGAACAGTGATGGTTCATGTTCATCATTTCCGTTCATTTGTATATCTAATGCTAATATACAGTGGGACCTTGCATAAAGACCACCTCACTTAGGAGACCACTTCGCATGTCAGACCACGAGTTTTCAGTTTTTAGATAAATATTTAATAAGTACTAAATCTCACTTAAGAGACCTCATCAGACCACTAATCAGTTAGACTAATAGTGAGGTTCCACTGTTCAGTCAGTTTCAGTTAGGGTGATCTTAATAGTGAGGTTCCACTGTAACACCTCACTAACCACTCAGTCAGTTAGGTCAATAGTGAGGTTCCACTGTAACACCTCACTAATCAGACCACTTTCAGTCAGTCAGTTAGGTGGTCTTAATAGTGAGGTTCCACTGTAACACCTCACTAATCAGACCACTTTCAGTCAGTCAGTTAGGTGGTCTTAATAGTGAGGTTCCACTGTAACACCTCACTAATCAGACCACTTTCAGTCAGTCAGTTAGGGAGGTTCCACTGTAATCTTAATAGTCAGTTAGGTGAGGTTAATAGTGAGGTTCACTGTAACACCTCACTAATCAGACCATTTCAGACCACTCAATTCAGTCCACTGTCAGTTTCAGTGGTCTTAATAGTGAGGTTCCACTGTAACATTGACCACTTTCAGTCAGTAGTATAAGGTACACTGTAAAAAATGGATCTTCAGTTAAACTTAATTACATTGTTATTAGTATAAGGTACACTAAAAATGGATCTTCATTAAACATTAGAATAATATAATGTTGTAAAATGAAAATTTTCACAGGAGCCAGTGGCTGAGAAAATGACCCTTTTTGACAATTTTTAGGGAATTATTATTTGCAACATGAATGTGTGTGGATTTTAAAAAATATTTTATAAGAATGAGCACATGTGCAAGCAACTTTTCGTTTCTACCACAAAAAATCTAAAAAGTTAGAAATATTACGTCAGACAATATTCCTTGTTTTCTAGCATTCCATTGCTTACCATAATTTCTGAGCCGGCCTGGCTCAGTCGGTAGCGCGCTCAACTCTGGATTGTGGGATTGTGGGATTGTGAGTTCGAGTCCCGCCAGGGGCATGTTGGTTTCCTGTCTTTCGGATGAGACAGTAAAAACTGGAGGTCCCGTGTCACAGTAGGTGTCAGCACGTTAAAGAACCCTCACTGCTCTTTGGCCGTAAGTGCCGAGCATAGGCTAAAATTTGAAGCCCTTCACCGGCATTGGGTGATGTCTCCATATGAATGAAATATTCTTGAGTGGGACGTTAATAAACAATAAACAAACAAACAAAAACCATAATTTCCTGCGTATTGCCCTTAGGTCATACAATTTTTTTCAAGGAAAATATGGTCCTGTGGGCTATCTGTAGGTGCAGGCTATCTGGATCTTTTTCCTTTGTTTAGAAAAAAAATACTAAAAAAAAAAAACTTTGGAGAAGGTAATATTTTATTTACTAACATGTAAATGATAACCATTTATTTCCTTAAGCACCAATTTCACTATAAAACATTCACACATGTATGTTTATCCTATCACCAATCAAACTGGGTGTCCTCAAAGTCACTGTGAAATAGTTTGATATGATCGTGTGTATTACCCGCTGGTAATCTAGCGATGTGACTATCCAGTATGTTTTTTTCTAAAACAAGGATGTTAGGTCAATGAAGGCTGTACAGTGCAGTGGGCAATAGGCAGGAAATTATGTTAATATGTCATAAGAACCATTTTCTCAGCCACTGGCTGCTCAATTATAACACATGTTGGTCTGTTTTGATTTCCATTAAACCACTTATTATATTTTATCACAATTTGTACATTTTTCCTCATTTTTTGAAATTTGTTATGAAATTAACAGAAATTCTTAACATTTTAACTGATGTAATTAAAAGTAATATTTTAAATATAAGAAATAGGAAATACTTCTGTGTATTTAGTTCTTATGCAAAATCAGGAATATTTAATCACTAGATATGCAAATAAATGGAATCCAATGTATCAGACATTTTGAAATTAAAAAAAAAAAATTACTGGTCAACCGGACCAGTGAATAAAGGAATTTCACTGGTCAAAGAAAATTTTTAACTGGTCTGTATATATACACAATTGAAATGAAATGGAAAATTACTGGTTATTTGGACCAGTCATCAGATAGATTTCACCGGACTTTTGTAAAATTCATCGGTTTTTCTGGTAAGACCGGTGATTTTGAAAAACTCATGTATATGCACTTGGAACCTTTTAGATTAAAATAGATACCATAGTCAGTGTCAGAAGAGAATATATATATTTATCTGTAAAATGCATTTTCTTTAGCAGTAATGATATTTTCCCCAAATTTGGTCCTTTTTCACATTGTCCGAGGAGCAAAAAATTGTAATAATGAGCAGCAGTGTAACTTGAGTAATGGAATTAGTGAATGATTACACCAAGTAAAAATCTTAAATAATAGATAATCAATGTATGTGGGTGATCGGAATTCCATGAATGTATGTGATCGGAATTCCATGAAGGGCAAAAATGGGGAAAATTAAACAGGGCAAAAATTTCTTGGTATACAGTATGTAAAGGTATATGATGTGTGTTATGTTGACATAACTTCGAAAGTATTTTGTGAGAAAGTTTGTCATTTAACTAATGGAAGGCAGGTGGTGTCAGTAAATGAATAATAATATTTTATGTAAAACCTCTCATAAGAGAAAGCTTGTCTTTAGAGACCATATTTCAGAGGCAGAAGGGGGCGGTCTCACTAGACAGGTTTCACTAAAACCTTGTATGTTACATCTCAATGGTTCACCATATTTTAGACTACCAAGTAGGTATATATATTTTGTAAGTTACATCTATCATCATATGAGAGTAACTGATTACAAATTGACCCTTTGAACACTGTAGGCCATAATAGACTGGTCAAAGACATTAGAAAAGATCATACCATTTAGACACATAGGGGTGAAAGGGTTAAGTGTATTTTCAGATTCTTTAGATGATCTTGGGTTAGAAAGACAATTGTTAACCCATCGACCCTTGTGGCCACATTTGGACCTGCCCATTTCAAAGAATGGTAAAGGCCATTGTTATGGTTTAGGGGTGTTTGATTTCAAATTCAAATTCTACAATAATCTTACATTCAATATCATCTTGTTTACTCCTGAATAATGACAGTGGGCAATTCTATTTATTGATATGGGTGAGTCTAAATATGACCACAGGGGTAGATGAGCAAACTTGATGTTAGATCAGATTAGGTGTATACAATAGGTGATGGCGACTGACAAAATAAGTTCCTATGCAGCAATAGCATCAATGCCATCATGACAACATTTCAAGATTTACGCTAAAAAAGGGTAGAAAGGTCGGAAATCATCACATGTACAACTTTGTTATCAGTTGTATACAGTGTATTTTTGTTATGTTGAAATTGGATGAGTGGAGGAAATTCCAGTGACGTCAAAGTTAAGTGGCCGATCCGGATTTTATGGCTAGGTATATTTGTATATTAAAATTTTTGTCATTTTTAAGTAATAGTGGCAGTTCCTTGAATATTGAGATAAAGAGATTTTATTGTATGCTCTATATTTTCTCTGCTTTTCCCTACTTCTTTATCCTACATCAGTATTGTTTAGTGAATGATACCATGTCCTCTCTCCAGATAGTGTCGATGCTACATATATGTATTCAGTAATAAGAAGAAAATTCACATGTATTAGAGTGGCTTTGTTGTTTTTCCTTTGAAAAAAAAACCCCAATGATGACTGATTCTGAAATGTGTGAAACTTTCCATTTGTTGTTATGCAGCAATAACATTTCACTGTCCTATACCTAAAGGTTTAAAAAGAAATTCTGAAAAGCATAAAAGTAATTTTGGAAATATTTTGTTGTCAGCATCGGTGACATGAAATAGACTACACATGCTTGGTGCACTCATATGAAATTTTATATCATTCTTATTGGTTATCTGTGATTTTGTGCAAATAGATATTTATATGACTAAAGAATCCAGCATCGCAATCGTAGATACATAAATATTCTGTTTCCCCTTGGAAATCTTCAAACAAACAACAGCAGATGTTTCATTTCCTTTGTAACTCGGCCACACTGTCAAACATCTTTTCAGCTTGGTCAACATTACTTGCCGTGGGACGATGGCGCAACATATTGTGCTATTTACTCAGCAAGTTTTACGTTCTCCACCAGAAACATATCACAGGAAATAAAGCTAATTTCGTATTGTATATATCTGTACAACTTTTCTCACATAATCACAAAAGTCTTCCATAAATGCATTATTTATGGTTTGTGGAGTTTCCCCGCAAAGTCTATGGTACAATGAAATAACAATAGAATGTGCATTATGAGAATAATAAATTTCTTTTTTGAAAGATCCAGGGAATTTATGCTTTGAATGCCTTGCTTTATAAATCGGGATCTGCTTTGTTAATTTTTTCCAGAACCTTTGAAGTAATCTGTTGCTGAAGCTGGTTTTCAAATAATTATGCATTTCATATGTTGACATTGTCCTAAAAACTAAGAATGGTCTTTTAAATATGAAATTAAATGTAAAATGAAAATTTTAAATGTATGAGTCATAATGTAACTAACCATCTTTGTGTTCTTCTATAAACTTAATTTACAAATTTATTAATCTTAGTAAAAATTTAAGTTTAGAAAACAAGTAAGTTGTGAGCAAAGATTAAATGCAAAATAGCAAAGGGAGATTCTATCACAATAAAATTCAAAATATGAGAAATATCTCAATTTCAAATGTAGGAGTCAAATTAAATAAAACGTTTCTACATAAGATAGAATGTTAGTGATGGGTACCTCTAAAAATGGGTACTTCTAACAATGGGTACCTCTAAAAATGGGTACTTCTAACAATGGGTACCTCTAAAAATGGGTACTTCTAACAATGGGTACCTCTAAAAATGGGTAAAAATGGGTACTAACAATGGGTACCTTTAACAATGGGTACTTCTAACAATGGGTACCTCTAACAATGGGTACTTTTAATAATGTGTACCTCTAACAATGGGTACTTCTAACAATGGGTACCTCTAACAATGGGTACTTCTAACAATGGGTACCTCTAACAATGGGTACTTTTAATAATGGGTACCTCTAACAATGGGTACTTCTAACAATGGGTACCTCTAACAATGGGTACCTCTAACAATGGGTACTTTTAATAATGGGTACCTCTAACAATGGGTACCTCTAACAATGGGTACTTTTAATAATGGGTACCTCTAACAATGGGTACCTTTAACAATGGGTACCTCTAACAATGGGTACTTCTAACAATGGGTACCATTAACAATGCGTACCATACTTCTTTTTGTAATAATCAAAAAAAATTTATGTACTGTAAAAGGAAAAATATCTTGTGGTGTTAATATTCGCTATAAATCTGTGAATTCAAGAAACAGTGAATAAGTTTTGATAAAATAGTATACATACATGATATATGATAGAACATCTTTGCAGGACCTGAACTTATTTTCACCTGCACCAGATCTGTGAATTCTAAAAACCGTGATTATTTCAGGAAAAAGAAAATTGTGAAAATTTAAAACCTGTGGAATTAAACCCCTGTACAGTATTTTATAAATAATTTTATTCACATAGGAATCTCTTTATGTCGAAATTCATGGGCCCACCCCTACTATTTTTAGATACATGTACATGTATGTAGAATTAAAAGAAAACCAAATTTTTAATCACCATATCTATGTATCCACGGAAACTGGGACCAGTCATTCAACTTTGACATAACTGGAATTTCAACTCTTCTGATTTCGATGTAATTAGGTTCCACTGTATATGAACAATTCTTGATACTGTAATTTAACATTCAAGTATACTTTTTTGCAGCAAATTACTGAAAGTATTGAAGGTGATATAATCTAACTAACTATTGTGATTCTCTATTGCATTATCAGTTTACTATTGCAGTAGTGATTTTGGAAGGTGCACGATTGCTACGCACGTAGTTGTTGGTATCACAGATACAGTGGAACCAGTCTTGAGAGACCACCCCATCTGCCAAATGAAATGTGGTCTCTCAAGGGATGTGGTCCCTCAAAAGAGGTTTTTATTTACAAAGTTATTAAATTATGTGGTTTTCAAAATGTGGTCTCATTAGACAGGTGGTCTTTTATGGCAGTGGTCTTTCAAGACAGGTTCCAGTGTATTATGTAGTTTCTCACCTCACCTATCCTCTACGTGCCCACTAGCAGATACAGTCCTGATGTGATATACAATACTGTAGTCTCTACATTAGATTATCATGTCATAGGTATACAGTAAAAAACTTGCATTAAAGGCCACCTCTCGGACATGCTTCCTTGACACTTGTGATTTTCATAGAAATTACTGATAATTAATCTATGATTTTGTCAGAGAAATGGCAGATTCATAATTTTGAATTCAATTGGTGACGTTTAGCAAGTTTATTCTAATGAAATGCATGACTTTGTTTTTTTTTTTTAACCACCAGGTGATCTTTTTCTGATATATATGAAATAAAAAATTACTGTACATAACATCTGCAAGTAAAATTTGCACCGATGACAGCTTACATTGCTTTAAGATAATCTGTCGTAAATTTCTAATGTATGTAATTATTTAAATCAAATTTCTTCTTGTTCTTCTTCTTGTGTTTGCGGCAAGGAAAAACACATTTCAATAAAAGCATCATAAACCTCATTTGTACAAAACAATTTTCATCACATAACTATTTTTTCGTCCAAAAATTTTGTATTTTGACGGAAAAGGATTCGAAATGCGAAGAAAAATATCCTGTCAGTTTTGTGCTGCCATTACTATTATTTCTCTATTTGATGTGCCTTACCAAGGTGTTACTTGTCAGACAGTATTTATCAAAAAATTACGTAATTTTGAAATGTTGACTGTTGGTAGAATCACTGCATGATAATATAGTTTTCAGAAACAGAAACCAGACTTGTCAAAAAATAAGTTTCCACGACGCTGTTTATTGCCATTGTTTTACGTTTAGTGTATGTATATATACGTGTCAGAACTGTAAAAATTGCACGAAAATTCTTAAACGTTTTTTTGTCCCATTAAATCAGTCGCAAATCCATTATAAGTAAACGACTTTGTTGTTTTGCAAGAATGTGTGATTATCAGCAACATGCAAATTATACATTTGGGTATTTTTCAAGTCAATGAAGCGGCCGTTAATGTAGCAACTGTCTAAATGCCTTTCATGATATTTGTAATTAGCTTCTTATTTCGGCTGATTTTCTGTGTTCATCTCACTCGTTCATTTTGCATTTGTAGGATGACAGTTTTGTATTTTATTTAAAAAAAGGATGAAAAAAGAAATTAAAAAAGAAATTTATGTGGATTACTTGTTTCTAATCTATAAAGTTGCTCATTTTTAAAAAAGCTTGAATTACACAAATGACTGAAGTATTATTGATTTCAAAATTGTCAGCTATGTATTAAAGTGCAATGTCGGTGTTTCCGAAACCCGGAGATTATCTAGTTAAATCTTCACGAAGCATAATTACGGAGATTGATCTGTGAAACTGCATAGCACATTAGCACACAAAGGCTATTAATTGCCAAAAATGTAAAAATGATTAAAAAAAATAATAATATAAAGGTGTATTAGGTACAGGTTTATGAACAGGTATGAAAATAATGGCAAAATGTAGCAGATATGTCTAGTAAATCATGAAGATTAGGTATGAAAAAAAAAAAAAAAATTAAAGATGTTTGTAAAAAAAGTTACACAAAAACTCATCTAAAATTAAATATTTTCTATGAAAATATAGGTTACAGTTAGTTTTTCTTTTGACTGCGATTTTTTTTTCAGAATTCCTCTAGGTTTTTTGTACAAAGTCACAGAACAATTCTTCATTTTTTGCAATTTTTTTCACTCCGAGGGAAAATATCGAACCTGTCTCCTATCTAGTTATATCTGCTTGATTTTCATTCGTCTATGTTTTCCGGTTCAAATTGAAACAAGAAACTGTTGTATGATATCGCAGACTGATGATGTTATTCCAGATAAATTAAGCTTTTCAAGATTTTTAATGTGTAACGAATGTTGTACTTTATATAATTTTTTTTATATATATTTAATGGGAGTGTAAGAAATTAAAATCTTATTATACAGAACATTCTAGAATAGCGAATATCTTCATTTTATCATATTGTAGTGTGGTTAAAGATGTAAGCATATCAGGTTATCTGATCTGTTTAATGTAGGTGGTTAGGAATGCCATTTCTATATATGGCTAACAAAATTGTAAGAAATTACATTGTTATGCACAAAAAATCTGAAAATCAACATGACAATTATTATTAGTTTTTGCAACAGCCGTGATTTTAATGATTTTTTTCATATATTTTTTTCACAACAAACTCAGCATATGGTAGCAGTGCATGCAGCCATGGTTATGGTATGTCAGGAACCGTGGCTAGCGTGTGGATAGAGCATGCTATTTTAAATGACAACACCTCTGATCTCCATCTCGGTTCAAGCCTTGTAATGTTTGAAAGTTTGCCAGTTTACTGGTGAAGGGTGGATGGTCTTTGCTTTTGTAAATTTTAACCATTTTTTTATTTTTTTTCGCACTAATGCAAACTGGTTGCTACTATAAACTGGTTACTACTGTATACAGTAGGAAAGCCGTTGCTATGGCTCTGGCATTGGTGTCTGGTTGTGAAGAAAGGTTAACTCATCAACCCCTGACAAACAATGGACTCATCTGGAAATCAATGACTTAGACCAGTCCAAATGTATCTTTAGGGGTGATTCAGTTATGGTACAGTACAGTTTATCTGCTTGTACTACACATCTGGTGTATGTCTTATGACTCTAAGCACACCACCATTCAAATGCTGGATTATTATTGTAATTATTTTGTAAAAATGACCCTGTTTTGGACTTGTAGTCTATTTCCAGTGCTGTGGTGAAGAACTTAAGATGATTGGTTGAGGTCAAGTTTACTTAATTATTCTACTCATGCATCAAAAAATTTTGTGTGGTATACATCTTACGCTGCTGAGCACATCCCATACTTCAGACCATGGATTATAATAGAATTTTTTGGCTAAAAAATGTTTTGAACACTGGTTTATTTTCAATGCTGTAGTTATGAAGGTATAGGTCAGGCTAATTGGGGGATGTAAAAATGTTTCTGTGAGGCCAGGTTTATAATATTTAAGTTGAAGAAAACATTCCTTGTTATCTTTTTATTTTACACATCTAAACATATTATTTATTAGATTTGGCTACCCAGACAGTTGACCTCATTTTAACAGTTACAAAATGTCACACCTAATCCCTTGGCTCAGGGCTAGGTTGTACCGACTCTTATAAACGCATACCTGTTGATGTCATGATGGACTTTGAACAGGAATAATCAATTTCCAAGGAATTAAGGCTTAATACGGCTTTACATTTACCTTTGTCTTACCTGTCATTATCAATCAGGTGTTCACAAGAGTTCGGCATGTACATTACACATCTTGTGTATACATGTGAGATGGTATGGTGGTCACTAGCTCTGGAACGTGGGGTTTCTCGTGGTACAGTGGAACCTGTCTTGAGAGACCACTCTCATAAAAGAGCACCTGTCTTTTGAGACACCATACATTCTGAAAACCACTTGGTTAATTTATCCTTTAGATAAACCTCTTTTGAAAGAGCATCTGTCTTGTGAGACCACATTTCAGTGGCAGATGGGATGGTCTCTCAAGACAGGTTCAACTGTACTCCTGTTCTTCTCATGGCAAGGACCTGCCATGCCAGCATTAGTGCCAACAAGAGACATTAATATAAGTTGTACAAAAATTGTTTGTTTAAAGGGGCATTAGCTATGTTGTATTTTTTTTCAAAAATATTTCCCCCTTTTTTCACTACTTACATGTAGATTGATATACAATCTCAACAAAGAGATATATACAGGCGTAAAATTTCTTAAATTCATATATATTTTGTGAAATTTCCTTGAGAAACTGAGGTTTGGCACTTTTTCACTTAAAACTGACTAACTCAACCTTACTATTTGTATATGAATATCACAATGGACCTGACCTTATTTTTACAAAACATAGGAATATAAGATTTTTATGCCTGTGAATAGCTCTTATTTGATACTTTACATCAAATACAAGTAGTAATGATAGAAAAAATCGAAATAATTTTTGTTGGTAAAAATAGCTTATGCCCCTTTAAAGCAATATGAGCTGTTGTAGGTGAAAAATTTTACATGCCCATTTTATGTGTTATTCTATCTCATATATATCCCAAAGAGACCATCTGGTGGTTAGAATAACAAATGCATGTGTAAAATTGCAACAATTTTGCCAAACGTAACTGGTAATATCAGTTATTTTTTGTCTGCCATACTTTGAGCATCGCAAATTAACTTTTGGTAATTTTTTACGAAGATTACCGAGTGACCAATAAAAATGTGCTCTTTGCAGTTAATATACATTCTATTTTTATTACCCTTTGCGTTTATTTTCGTACATCATCATTTCATACCAAAATCAGGCAAAGCTTTTCTTTTTCGTTGTTTCAAAACATTCGTTTCTGAAATTGTCCATGTGCTGATTATATTGGGTGACCTCAACCCATTTTTAACTCATCCCATCGCATTCTCAGCTTTATCATTCTTGACACATATGATCATGAACTGCCCAACTTCAACGGACATGGCACATGGCAGCATGATTGTAAAACATGAGGTACGCATAATTTTCACAGTTATATTGTGTTGATTTTGTCAACAGCAGCTTTCATGGTAACATGAAAGATTGGAAAA
Source organism: Atrina japonica (assembly GCA_030159075.1). Taxonomy (NCBI): domain Eukaryota; kingdom Metazoa; phylum Mollusca; class Bivalvia; order Pterioida; family Pinnidae; genus Atrina; species Atrina japonica. The sequence goes on along the minus strand of BROG01000102.1, from coordinate 682,009 downwards.
ACTTCTTTTTTTATTCATATATTCATCTGATTTTCTTCAGGTATTTAAAATAGCGTTGAATTTTGAAAATAAATATAACACACATAAAAATCGGCCGTCTTTAACATAGTCCAAGTGCTTAAAGGACCGAGATCCCCTGACCCTGTTATGAAGTACATTTGATATGGCGAGAGAGTTTATCTGAAAGGTCGTTTGCATACAGAAATACAGCTGGATTTTTTAAGGAACGGGAAAACTTTTATTCTAATAAAACAAACAACTTTGAAAAGATCTTTTACAACATTTTAGGTGTTTGATAATGTATTTGAACACACATTTTATCATATTCTTGACTATATGTCAGGGGACAAAAATAATCGTTGTGATAGCTTATATCGCTTTAACAAGGTGATATCTTTCACACCTCATCAAAACAGGTTAAAGCCCTTGTGAAGCCTAAGCTTTAGTGTTGAAAATAAACAAAGTCTGTATATTAGGACATCCTGTTTATAACAGACACTTTTGTTTTCTGTAATAATATAGGGTTATTAATCAGTCATCTCCATAATTACCTAGTTGTCGCGCAGAGGTCGGTCATATTGGCCTGAGGTCAGAAGGTCAGTACGACAGACCTCAGCGCAATAACTAGGCCAGTATGGAAATCACTGATTAATGAGCATATTATTAATTAACTCCGACGACATGAAATCCAACTAGGCCAATGCTGCACGGAAAAGATGAGCCTTTTGATTTGATAAAAAAATGGTGGCTGCTCCCGCTTTCTGTTTGGTCATTTGACTTCAATATTGGCCGGATTTTTCATTATTGGCTTAGTTTTGTTTTTTTTGTTTTTTATATTGGCTTAGTTTTGTCAATATTGGCCAAATTTTGGGTTTCATATCATTTGAGCTGAAAATCTGGTATTAGGCCAATATTACTATCCTTAACTAATAATGTCTTTTACAAACAGGATGCATAAAAGTATTAATGAACATAGACCTCTGGAAAAATAGCATATCCTGCCAACCGAACATACACGCTGTGATTCCACAGTCAAATCTTAATAAAACAAATTAGAAACAAGTCCTGGTCCCAAAGTCGCCAAATTTACTCAATTCTCAAACTCCACTCATTAACTTTTTTATGATTTTATGATGAATTCACACAGAATATATGTTGCAACTGGACAGTTTTGTATATCTTTAGCATACAAATGTATATACAATAGTAAATAGTGATGAAATCTATTGCTCATGAGGAGAACTTCAGAAATATCAAAAATAGATTGAGCACATTCTCAAATTTTGAGTATTTCAATTTATATAGAAAACTCATAAGTTTGACTTAACATTTTTGATGTAAATGTCACAGATAGTAAAATTTATAAATTGTTTTAAATTTTAATATCTGTGACAAAAAAAAAAAGAGAACCCTAAGTACATTATGTAGGCCTAATAATTCATTTTAAAACATTTTATAAATTTTAATATCTGTGACATATCTGTTTTCTAGTCATTAATATCCATAGATTTTACAAACAACCATATAGACACAGGGATTTTCCACACTCTTTTGGGAATGGGGCCTAGGCCTTTTAGATTGGGAATTATTACTGAAATTAGAAAATCTAAAATGACACAAAAACTGTTTGCAACATACATGTACAAGAATCTCTTCAAATTTGTTGTTACATTGTACTTGTATAAAAATTAGGAAATTTGACTGCAAATTTGAAAAAAATGCATATTTTTTGCAATAGAAATGCAACCTATGATGGGGTGGAAAATCCTTGACAAAATGATGAAATAAAAGCTGAGCTTTGGTATCGAGTAATTTTGTTGAAGTCAGGCGAAATTTTGATAAAATGCCGAAGATAAATGTGACGGCGAATAATGATGTCACTGGTATGTCTTGATGTTTCTATAAATATTACAAATGTGACTAGGTGAAAAAAAAGCTACAACAAAAATACATTCTTAATTTCATCATTTTCTCTCTCTTTATGATAAAGAGCACAAGATTATACTTTTTCTGCTGTTATCTTTCTTGTAGAAGCTTTGATGTTTGTGTGTTACAAAAACTTCTTTAGTTCGATCTTGATGCATAATTATTTTGTACTGCTAGGAAAGGATATTTGTAACAAAACGTTTGAAACAAGTGTTCCTAGGAACTTGGGTTTATCTTTCCGTCGCCTGATCACAAGCTTAATCCATTGCCTGATAATTGAACTGCATTGTTGTCCAATCACCGTAATTATGATATGGAGTTACCATACTTTGTTGTTGATGAAGGAATGAAATTTGACGCCCTGTCATTCATAATAACACGTATTGATTTTTTGTGTGTATGTGTCAGAAAATGAATAAGGTCCCGCTAATATCGTAACATTTAGAAAATCATAACTGATTTAGTTGTGCTATGCAGTATAAGTAGGCAATTGTTTGAAAAATAGGAATTCTAAGAATTGATATTGTAATATCTCTTAAACATGCAAGTACCTAATTTGTACGTTTTAGAGTTTGAATTGTAGTCTGCAAGAACTCAGTTCAGAGTGTGCATGCTACATCTGAAAATTACGGGACTTCTAATCTTTTGATCAACATCAACAGATTCTTTTGTAAATAGAAAAATATGTTGCCACGGTAACATGCCCCATATTGCGATATCAATATGAAATTTGGTATTATATTTGAAGTGCTTTATCTTGATTCGTTAAGATTATTAGAACATATTTCTTATTGTAAACTCGTAATAAGAGTACACGCAACATGTTGCTGTTTGTCTGTTTGTCACAAACTCATCGAAAAAGCAGGCTGAAAGTCTTAAAGCAAGGCATAGGCTTTTCTTGGGCAAATATTTGTTTTTACAAAATATGTCTTCTGTCATTGCCAATTAAGTGAGTTCTCTGTCGTTTTTTTGGTCTGAAATATTTATATCACCATATCAGACAGCCATTATTTGATAAGTCTTGGGCAGGTTCTGAAATGTGATTTATGCATTTTCATTATGTTCAAATTAATAGCGTATTTATATATACTTGTCAAGTTTTCACACGAAATGTGTTTCTGCAAAGACAGGTCTAGATAACAAATTAAAAACATTAGGAAATGTGTAATATTTTTTAGAATTTATTACATTTTTACATGAAAAAATATGCATAATTGGTTGTCATAAACACATTTGTTCAAGGCATTGAAGCAGAAGGGGAGATTTTAATAAACAATTATCATACATTACATTCAGCGACTGCTTCGTGACATGAATTCCATATTCAAGTGTTTCCGCCTTGATATTTATGTAATTGCTGCCATATTGTGATGTATTTTACAGACCGTTAGGAAGCCATTTTTACTGCCTCACCCAATATAGTAATAAGAAGCAATTATTTTTGACTTGGTTATTCTCTGCATAAAAAGATGGACTTCATGTTCCACCTTTTATTTTCGGTTATTTGTTCCAAGTTTTTTTTGTTACTCGTTTAGTTGTCGTTTAACTCTTTACCCTGAAAAACAATGGACCCTTCAGTAAATCAGTGACTTAGACCGGTCTAAACATGTCTCTAGGGGTAAATGGGTTAACATCTTGTTGACTTGTATATGTCTCTAGTGCTGATGTGCTAGAAATTTTTACATTTGCGATGGACTTACAATGAGGATTCTGTTATGTGCCTAGGTTTTAAGTTAAAATCTGTTAACTTTCATCACTTGTCTATACATCCCTTCATTAATCCATATCTACATGTATGTTCATCAATTCAATTATTCATTGATCCATCCATCCATCCATAAATTAATCATTAGATTTGTCCATTCAACCATAACTTCTGGCCTCATATTCATCTAAACATTTATCTTTCCATCCATTCATCTGTTTATCCATCCATCCATCCTTCTGTCCATCCATCCATAAAACCATCCTTTCGTCCATACATCTATCTGTCCTTCCTTCTGAAGTACTGCCCGTCCATCCATCCATTTAATCATAGTTTCTTCCAACAGTGCTTGCAGTCTCCTAGTGGTAGAGATTCACCTCACAATTGGAAAGTTCTGTCGTATGTTTTCAAACGAGTCATACTGAAGATTTTAAAAACAGCAGTGGCTGTTCCTTTGCCACGTGCCCAGCATACAAAGTGAACGTCACAATTGGGACGTAAAACCGAGGTCCTGGGCATGTAGAAGAACCCTCACTGCATTGGCGTCAGTCCAATAGCACAGGTAACATCTGTGACACTTCACCTACAGTTGGGGCATATTTGTTTGGTCACTTTGTGATCACTTCTGGAACTCTTTGTGATCGATGAACAAATTTGAAAAAAGCAAAAATGGACTAGTCCTGGATTTGTTTTTCTGCAGAACTGCTTCTGTTTATGTTTCATTGGTTATTTCAAGGCAGTAATCCAGAATTTAAAAAAAATGCCACAAAATTTACCCAGAAGTAATGGTAACGTGTTCCACTTAAATGAAAATGGGAGAGCCTTGAAAATAAATTCATAAATGAATGAATTAATGAGTGTTTTACTCGATTTAAGAAATATAACTTAATCACAAAACCATATAAAAGTTTTTAAATATGTACAACTTTGGTTGTTCTTATTATCCCTTTATCTTACCCTTAGGAATAAATTGATCTTTCTTCACATCAAATCTGGTATTACCTTAAATAATAACCATATTTGGTATGTTGCTGTACATTTATATACCCATTAGACCTTGGATGAGTTTTATCATGACCAACAATCAGAAATATTTGACAGAATTTTGAGACTTTAAATGCATGATTGGCATAGTTCTCAGAGGCATAGCCTTTCTCAAACTTGTCACATTAAATGCTGTGTGTGGCATTATACAGGGGTTTGGCAATAGGTTGAGGGAAACCTAGTCTCAAGGGCATTATAAAAATAAGAGGTCCCTTAAATCACTGTCTCAAGGGCATTATAAAAATAAGAGGTCCCTTAAATCACTGTCTCAAGGGCATTATAAAAATAAGAGACCCTAGCAACCTGCCTCAGAAGTATTATAAAGACAAGAGGCCCCAACAATCTGCCTCAAAGGCATGATAAAAACCGGAGGTTCTAACACACTGTCTCAAGGGCATTATAAAAACAGGAAGCCCCAACCGCTTGTCTCAGAGGCATTATAAAAACAAGAAGCCCCAACATTCTGTCTCAAGGGCATTATAAAAACAATAGGCCCAAACCATCTGTCTCAAAGGCATTGTAAAAACAAGAGGCCCCAACCACCAGTCTCAGAGGCATTGTAAAAACAAGATGCCCCAACCATTTGTCTTAGAGGCATCATAAAAACAAGAAGCCCTCACCCACTATCTCAAGGGCATCATAAAAACAAGAAGTCCTAACCCACACTCTCAGCAACATTATAAACATAAAAGGCCCCACTAAACGAATCTCTCACTTGTCACATCAATGCGATACTCATATTTGACCAATATAGTTAATTCTGTTAGATCCTTAATTGGACATATTAGAAAAAATATGAACAAAGAGAGATTGGCTTTTAACTAGATTGGCTTCTCAGATGAGACACAAACCAACATCTGATATGCCATAGTTTTTGTATTTTTTACACCACACTAAATGTTTTATTCATATGGTGGTGGCCAATTTGGAATGGTGGAGGAAAGAACCAAGTTACAACATATCCAGGAAGAGACCACCGGCCTTCCGCAAGTAAACTTGAAAACTTTACAGAATTAGCTTAGGTTCCAGTGGGACTCTCACCAGCACTGATTAGAGATGAGTGACTTCATGGTTTAAAGCATTATGCTCTAACCACTATGCCGTGGCAAGCACTACTTTATCACATTCAGTAACATGTATCATATCATGTAATGTGACATTGACATCTTATAGGAGCATTAATATATGTAATGCCTACATATAATAAATAATATGCATGGAAGATGTATGGAAAGATGGCTATAAAACCTATCCAGACGAAGCAGTTTTTCCACCTGTGTTATTATAAGTAGCTATATAGATCTACATGATCCTTTGAAATTAGTTTCATATTTCCTAGAGGAAAACTAGGCCTTTAAGCTTTGACACATTATTAGTACATATGAATACTTGAATTCTGAATTGCTTTCTGTGTCACACTCAACAATTTTTCACTTATATGGTGGCAGCCTGTTTTTAATGGAGGAGGCAATAACACGGTTACAATGTACCCGGGAAGAGACCACCGACCTTCCACTAGTACCGTTAACTGGCAAACTTTCTCACAAAAATCAGCTTAGGTTCCAGCAGGGTTCGAACCTGCACTGACCAGAAGTGAGAGACTTCATGGTTTAAAGCAGGGTTTGAAATTAGCAGTAGTCTGCCAGTTCGAGACTAGTTACGTTTGCATTGGACTAGTCAAGGTCAGTCCCTTAAATTTTTTTCTCAGCTCACACTGAAATGATCACACAGTAGATTTGACTCACTAAAATAATAAAACAAAAACCATAACAGTTAATTAGTAATTAATTCTGTTAACGATTCAGTAAATAGGTGCTAAATTGGCAATTCATTGTACCACTTTGGGACCAGTGAATTTGTCGTAGGACTAGGGAAACTTGTTTCTATCTAATCCAACTGACTAGTGAGACAGAAATGCGAAATTTGACCCATGCATTATGCTCTAACCACTTAGCCCATTTGGAAAGAAAATAATCTTGTAACATGCATTAGGCAGAGCCAATGAAATATCATAATCATGTCTTTTAAGACCAAATTGAATCTGGAAACCAATTGGTTGAATAAACCTGTAAATAAAATCTCTTTTGAGAGATCACCTGTCTTGAAAGACCTTGACCCAAAGTCACAAAATTTACTCCGTATCCAAGCTCAACTAACTCTTCATGATTTTAAGGTAAAAGCCTGCAAAATGTGTTCTGTTAATGGACGTGTTTGTATATTAACAACATACAGTTGTAAATGATGATAAAAATCATTGCTTATATAAAGAAAATTTCAGAAATATTAAAATAGTGTTTGAGTACATACTCAGATTTTGAGTACAGTACTCAACGTATTTGTTCATTTTTACGGGAAAATCATAAATATGACGCAAAAATTTATATGTGAATGATGAAAATTAATATGCTTTCTGATCATCGAAACCTAAAAGTTTTGCAAACAATGATATAGACAAAATAAAGAAATTAAAGTTGAGTTCAGTATTGAGTAAATTTGGTGACTCCATGCCCATATTTCAGTGGCAGTTGGCGGTGGTCTGTCAAGAGAAGTTCAGCTGTAGTAAACTGTGATGTAAATCTTGAGGTCTTGAAAAAATCCTACAATTTCTATATGTTTAAATCTAGCAAAACTGAACTAAATACAAATGTATACACTGTATTAAGTGAAAGAGATTGAAATAAAGGAAGCATGTAGCTCAGAAACAAAATCTTTAGATGAAAATTCAGAATTCGTCATTTGGGATCCCCAAAATGATATGTTTTTGATATTCATAAAATAAAAAAAAAATAGATAAAAAAAACCCAACAAATTTGTGTTAAAGTTATCTTTATATATATTTCTGATGTAGTTTTACAACTACTGGTATACCCAGTGATCTACCTGATGGAATTAACAGCCTTTTACAAGCTGTTTCCCTTAGTAAAGTATGTCTAATATTACCTTGAATTTAAGTCCGATTCTCAAATTTACTGAAAATACATACATATATATCTTTATTGATATTGTATTGAATTTTGCCAATATAGGAGGGATGCAAACTTTTGAATGTAGGTTTGGCAAGAAAAGTCGCTGGTATAAAAAATTTTAGTGGAGGAGCTTAAATTCTTTCTTGTATGTGTGTTATTTTTTAATCTGTAAACTTGGCAGTTTGGATATGAATTTTATTTTCAATTTTGAATAGTGATTTACGCCACACTCAACAATTTTTCAATTATATGATGGTGGCTTGTCATTAATGGTGGAGGAGAGAACTCGGGTACAATGTACCCAGGAAGAGACCACCGAGCCTTCCACAAGTATTTTGATATGAAAGACGGTGTTTGTCCGCCAATACTCAAAGCATTGCAAATTAACTTTCGGTAATTTTTACAAATATTACCGAGTGTCCAAAAAGTATGTGCTATATATTCGTTAATATATATTTCTATTCGTATTTCCTGTTGCGTTTATTTTCCTTTATCATCATTTCCTACCTAAATCAGGCAAAGTTGGTCTTTTCCATCATTTCAAAACATTCGCTTCTGCTATTGTCAATGTGCCGGGTATATCAGGTGATCTCGACCCATTTTTAACTCGTCCCATCGCATTCTCAGTTTTATCATTCTTGACACATATGAACTGCTCAACTTCACCAGACATGTCGGCATGATTGTAAAACATGAGGTATGCATAGTTTTCACAGTTATATTGTTTTGATTTTGGCAATGTCAACATTCATTTCAGGGTAACTTTAATGATTGGAAAAATTTCTTTTAGTGACCTGATATTTTTATTCATATATTCATCCGATTTGCTTCAGGTATTTGAAATAGTGTTGAAAAGCACATATATTATACAATGCATGTATTTCTCAATAAAAATTACATCCTGCATTTAAAAATTAAATATAAAAAACCCAAAATTGTCCAACTTTAACTTACGCCGATTGTGTCAAGGGCTGAGATTGCTGATAGACCATGTGCGTGAAGGACCGAGATCCCCCTGACCTAATTAAGAAGCACATTTGATATGGCATAGGAGTTTATCTGAAAGGTCATTGCATACAGAAATTCAGTCGGATTTTTTAAGTTACTGGAAAACTTAAATTCTAATAAAACAAGTAACTTCGAAAAGAAGATCTTTTAAAATGTTTCACATGTTTAATAAAAAATTTGAACACATTTTATCATATTTTTGTCTATATGTCATGGAAAAAAATCATCATTGTGACACCTTATATCACTTTAAGAACCTGCTGTTATGGAAATGAAAGGTATAATTTTTTTTATCTGTATTACATTTTTACCTGGCTGCGATACAACATTCTTTCCGATTATTGATTTATGAATGTGGTTTGTTTCTCATTAATTGTTACAGAGGATTTTCCCCCGACATAGAGGATTTGACCCTTATCTTGTTTCACCTGCCAGGTAGCATTATTTAGGTTTTGTTTATTTGTTTTTTAATTTTCCTTTTGTTTGTTTTTGAGTCACAATCATCATGTAATTTGAAGTAGATGTGATTGTGGTTATCAATTGCTCTAGAGTAGAATGATCTGCATCAAGAAGAGAGACAAAGGTGAAAAGTGAAATAAACAATCAAATTAAATAAAAAACGGGGCTAAATAATCTAGCAAGTATAACTGTTTTTGTCAACACCTCGACGACCTTACCTGAGGTGTAAAGATCTATAGATCAGTTATAACTTCAGAAGTCCTATAATTGTAACAGCACAAATAAATCTATGGAATTGAATAATCCCAGTTGGATTGTACTGAGAAAGCATCAATATTTTTGTGGAGAAATTATTGACTTCGTAGCTGTTTGCCTGGCAAATGAAGTTCAGAATCCATATTGTAGCTTAGAAGGTTTAGTCAATGATATTGATAAAATTCTCTACAGTTTTCTCTCTCAGATCGCAAATGTCACATTCATTTAGATTCTGTACCTGTTTCTTTTCATATCTGGGGATGTTTAGTTCAGTTCTGTGATTTTTTTTATAGAAAACAAGAAGAAAATTCAGAAAATGTGAAATCAAAAGAAACAAACAGAATCCTTGCTTGTCGATTTTCACCCTCCTGGAAATATTTTGCTGTATGCGATGATTTGAAGCGTTTGTATCTCTACGACAGCCGAGACGCACTGAAGCTGCTCAGTCTCAGGTATGTGTTTATGTGTAGCATTTCTCTCCGCCGTGAGAACAGGAAAATTATACATCTAATTGGAAGTCACGACCATCACTTAACTGGGGGATATGACATCAAATTTTATGCATGTTTGATTCTCATTACATCTGATCAAATTTTGAGTTGTTAATTTCACTGATATCAAAGTGATATGTTAGATAGATCCACCTTTGTATCGAGACTTAAAGACGTGTGATGTTATTGTGTAATTCAAGTTTCATTCTCTAACAGCAGTATACAACTTGTCATGTATCTCTTCTGTATGTTTACTGTGATGGCTTTAAAGGTCGAGCATTTCATACTAATATTTACCCGAGCATAGAGTGATAATGGCCCATAAATACATATTTGGTAGACGAACAATAAGACCTAATGCAAAATTTGTATAGCGATTTCCTTTTCACTAAATGGCTGGCTTTCTTTATTGAGTCGAGATGTATTAGGAAAGTGAAGGTTTTATGAAACACTGTCCGCTGTAGTGCTGTGTAAACAATGGCTGCTGATACAAATATATGTATACATCAATGTCACAGGCTTTTTGTCCTTGTTTGTGGTCGCTGTTCCAATCTATTTCACGCTTGGCGAACACACATCAATAGTAATGGCTTCTAAATAATGCAGAAATACAAAACGAGAAATGATGGCATTGAAACTCAAACATAAATACTCTAAACAGTTATAATCATTTTATCAATATTTAATTTTTTTGCTTGACAGATACGAAAAAAATAAAGAGTTGATTTTGAGCTCGTAATTGGGAAAATAAACTCCATCAACAAGTTCAATGGTATCAATCCGTCATTTTCTATACCAATTCATTCTTTCGGAAAATTGAAATTTTGTGTTTTAATGTTTTGTATTGTAATCCTTTTAATAGTGGGAACCTTGTTATATTGATCCCCAGAATCATGGCAATAATTTATTTAGTTTCAACTCCCATTTTCTTTTATATTTTCTTCTGTTTTACCTCACTCTGGTAATTTAAAAGTTATTTTTATCTTTTTAAATATTTTTTCTTGGAGTAGTATGTATTCATTATTAATTTATTATTGGACAAATAATCAGGTTAGTAACTCAAGCAAAAACAAAAAACTAAAATTTGTGTGAAACAGATTACTTTGATAACTGTAAATTAAACATTTCTAAAGTGATCCGGTTTCATCTTTGTCACTTGAGACTTAATTTGTTAACTGATGTGTGAAGATAGAAAAAAAAACCTGCTGAAAACATTTCTTCTACCAAAAATATATAGCTACGGATAGGTAAAGTATGGGGAAATATATAACTATCGGTAATTAAAGTGTGGGGAAATATATAGGTATAGATAAGTGAACTAAAGTATCGGGAAATATATAGGCATAGATAAGTAAAGTATGGGGAAATATATAGTTATAGATAAGTAAAGTATGGGAAATATAAAGGTAAAGATAAGTAAAGTATGGGAAAATATACAGCTATAAATAATTAAAGTGTGGGGAACTATATAGGTATTGATAAGTAAAGTATGAGGAAATATAAAGGTATAGATAATTAAAGTATGGGGAAAATATATGACTAGATCAGTAAAGCATGGGGAAATAAGTGAAGTAAGGAGAAATATATAACTATAGGTAATTAAAGTGTGGGGAAATATATAGGAATAGATAAGTAAAGTATGGGGAAATATAAAGGTATAGATAAGTAAAGTATGGGGAAATATATAGATAAAGATAAGTAAAGTATGAGGAAATATAAAGGTATAGATAATTAAAGTATGGGGAAAATATATGACTAGATCAGTACAGCATGGGGAAATAAGTGAAGTAAGGAGAAATATATAACTATAGGTAATTAAAGTGTGGGGAAATATATAGGAATAGATAAGTAAAGTATGGGGAAATATAAAGGTATAGATAAGTAAAGTATGGGGAAATATATAGATAAAGATAAGTAAAGTATAAGGAAATAAACAGCTATAGATAAGTAAAGTATGGGAAACTGGATAGCAATAGGTAAGTAAAGTCAGGGGAAATATGTCTTTAAAGATATGTAAGGTATAAAGAAATATAAAGGTATAAATAAGTATAGTATAGGTAAATATAAAGGTATAGATAAGTATAGTATAGGTAAATATAAAGGTATAGATAAGTAAAGTATGGGGAAATATATAATAATTGTATATAATAATAATAATTTTGATAGTAATGATGATATAATGATAACCATGATAATTATATGAATTCAGATGATGATGATGATGATGATGATGATGATGATGATGATGATGATAACAGTAATAAAGTATTAAAGATGATATTTATGATAATGATGACAACAATGAAGATGATGTTGATGATAATGAAGATGATGATTATAATAATAAAAAATGATATTAGAGGTCTGATAAGAAATGTTAATATTCAAATGATAGATGTGATAGAAATGAAGAGGATAAAATCAAAAAAAAAAAATCAATAATTATAAAGATAAAGAATAGTAATAATAATATTTCAAATAATATATCCACATGTATATGTAAAAATTTATATTTAAAGTAGAACAGCAAAATTAATATTCATCATCATAGAATAAAAAAATACTTGATTTAACAAAACCTGTATACAAGTAGAGTGGAACCTGTCTTGAGAGATCACTGTTATGAAAGACCACCTGTATTTTAAGACCACATATTGAAGATTGCTTTGTTAAATATTTGTGTAAATAAAACCTCTAGAGTAGAGACCGCCTGACTTGAGAGGCCACATTTCAGTGGCAGATAGAGTGATCTCTTAAAACAGGTTCCATGGTTGTAAGTCATTTCAGAATGTTTTTAATTCACTGTATTTCACTGCACTCCTTGTCATATTGATTTAGAAAATACCACTATAATTTTTTTTTTAAATTTAGATAAACATGTAGCATATGTAAGGATGTAAATATTGACATTTATTTACCAATATTTTTTGTCCTTGTTATCTTCTGTGTTTTAAATTTGTATCAGTTTTAAGAGGCTGAAGTATTGTGTAAAATTGTTTCACATTCTCTTGGCAATGTATCACAGCTGTATGAGAATTGTTTACGGAGCTTACATCATTTACCTCTAAAAACCCATTTGGTCTGGTCCAAGTCATTGATGTACAGAAGAGCCGATTGTTTTTAATGGTTGATTAGTTTATAATTTGATATTGTTGATTTTAAAGTTTTGATTCAACGCTCGGAATCATCACATGATTATGTTTTAATTTTGTTTTAGTAAATTGTAATCTTTGATTTCTTTTCTTTTAACGTTGTTTTACATCACATTCAACAAATTTTCAGCTCGCAAAACTGTAACTCTGGTATTTTGTTTATGGTATTTATACGATGGCAACCAGTTTTAATGATGGAGGATAGAACCCATATACAGTGCACCCAGCATGAGACAACTGTCTTAATACAAGTAATCTAGAAAACTGGCTTAGAATTGGGCGGGGCTTGAACCTTGGGGACTGACCAGAGGTGAAAGACTTAATGATTTAAAGTTTGATCCTCAAACCACTCGTTGCCAGAGCCCCATTTTGCTGCTGACTATTAAACTGAGTTTTTTTGTTATTTTGTAAATCATTTTAAACTTTATGAATATATTGTGCCAAATAGGCTCTACAGAACATAGTTTGGCTACAATAAATAAATTTTCTAGAATAAATATATGTATATATCTATACATGTATATATCTATATCTATATATATATATATATATATATATATATATATATATATATATATATATATATATATATATATATATATATATATATATATATATATAATTAGAATATCTACCCTGTCATTTCTCATTCCTATTGGAGGAAACATGACCGTAAGTATAAAAAGCTGACATCAAGACTTCCCAGTATATCTCAATGACAAGCATGGGTCATAAGGGCAAACTTGATGCTTGGCGGTTGTATTGATTGACTTCACATGATGTATTTCTTGGGATCAAATTACTGACAGAAAATGGTCAATGTATGAATTTTTCTATCACTTTGGTGTATTTTAGGTATACTTTGTACATTTTCGTTACAAAGATTTTGCACAAGATCAGATTTCTGTGAGGTTGCCTCCCCTTGTGCCCACCTCTTTATATTTCTAGATATTTGCTGTTAAATTAAGTCTATACAAATACATGATATCATATAATATAAATTGGCAAAATGAAAATCATTTATTTATTTAAAACCTTAAAGATATTCAGACTTCACCAAAGTAGGTGTTATATCAAATTATAAACTTTTTTATTTTTGTAAAAAATTGTTTATGTTACATTAGATACAGTATGTTGTGTATTCATTAAAGTTAAGATTTCACAAATACAAGTGATAATTTTGAATTTTAAAATTGTAAATTAAAGAAATAAAGTGACTGTTGACAAAATGTCAGCTGCTTAACAAATCAATTATATTTATTCTGTGAATACCAAAAGTAGATCAATACAAAAATGGTGAAAACATAAAGTTCATAAATATTGTTGCAGAAATTAAGTACGGTATAAAGTGAGATCAGTCAATTAGAGAGGTTAAAAAATGTAATAGATGGTCAGTGTTTTAGTAAATGTATAAACATCAGTATTAACATATACCAAATATACAGTGCTCAGTGGTCTTCCTATAAAGAATGTCTCTCAGGTTTATACTGAAGTTTTCTGTATATTTGATGTTCTTGTAACTTGTAAATTTTTGCGTAAGTCAATTTATGCAAAATGTTACTTAACCCTAAACTGCGTTTCATAAAGCATCGTAAATCCTGGCCTACCTAAAATTCTTACTAAATTTTCTACTAACTTGTCGCCGGTAGTTACGGCAACTGAATCATGCCCACAAGCTACTTTTGTTTTCATATCTATAATAATTGACTACTATGGACCCCAAGAAACACTCAAATTATTTAATTGTAGCCTTAAATTAACAGATATATGATGATAATTATATATTCTTAAACATTGGCATGGCACAGTGTAGAGGAAAATAAACTGTACCTTTTCGTATACTTTTAACCTGTAAATACACATTGGCCTACATGTACAATATTGTATCATAATTATATGCATAAATTATGAGTTACTAAAAAATTATAAAATCCAAAAAATTAAAATAACTATAAATAGTCAAGTTTGATAAACTATGTGGTTCATATGAATTTTGCGACTTTTTCTGATTGGGCCACCATATTCATTTTTTCAAATCAACTTTACTTATTTGACGAGTCTCGATCAATCTTCACGTTCATTACTTTAGAGTGTTTTTGAAAGTTGTTGAAACTTTGATTTCATAAAAGTAGTAGATACCAGGAATGAGCTAAAATTTTATCTTGATTTCGCTGTCACGACTTTTATTTAGGGGGATTTTCAAGCACACAAAAATTCCTGCATGCTAAGGCTCAACTGGAGTTATTTGACAAATTAAAACACATAGTTAATTGTTTTAACATAATTGCACTACCTATGAAATAATATATAATGGCAAATTTGAATTTGAATTTTGCATAGTGTTTTAATCCATACTTAACAATTTTAGTTACAACAAGGTTTTGACAAGCTACACGAGAAAAACATTTTAATCCTAATGTAGATATGGTGACATACAGGACTGATAATTCTTGTCCGTGTAATTTGTTTGTTTGTTTGTTTGTTTATTGATGTTTAACGTCCTACTCAAGAATATTTCACTCATATAGAGACGTCACCAAATACCGGTGAAGGGCTTCAAATTTTGGCCTATGCTCGGCACTTACGGCCATTGAGCAGTGAGGGTTCTTTAACGTGCCAACACCTACTGTGACACGGGACCTCCAGTTTTTACTGTCTCATCCGAAAGACAAGAAACTAACCTGTCGCCGGCGGGACTCGAACTCATGACCTCACGATCCAGAGTCGAGCGCGCTACCGACTGAGCCAGGTCGGCTCCCGTGTAATTTGATATCGTTATGCTTTATTACCTGAAATTTAAGCTTTTCTAGGTCAAGAAAGAGATTCAGAAGACTGGACCCATTCGGGTTAAATTGGTTTTACTATAAATATGGCATAATTAAAGAGAGGAAGATGAGTTAGTAAATCCATAATCCCCAAGCTTGTCATATATATGCATTTACTTTAGTACCGGTAGATAAAAAATCTAAAAATTTAAAAATGGATAAAAATCTAAATGAAAATTGAAAGCCAAGGATCAACAGTATGTTCAGAAAATTTTGCCAGTTTGGATCAGTAGAAAATCACCCGTGTAAAATCACCTCAACATAATTTGATCGAATTTGTAGGTATCCGTATCAATGATGTCTTTCAAGAAACGTTTTACAATACAATCAACCCAAGAGAATTAAGAAAAAAATCCAGAAACGTTTTCAGTAATTTGGTCTAGTAAATACTGAATGTTTACTAGACCAAATGTCTGGTAAAATATTCATAGTTTAACGAACCTATTAGACATATAAAAAACATCTTTGAAAATTCGAAAGAAAACCGGAGAATGTAGATTTCGTCTATTGATTTTTCGGATGCTTTGTTTATTCACAGGAAGTCACGTTTTGAATTATTTATCTTACACTTTCCTCCTTAATTATTGAAATTTTGGTTGGTTTCCTGTCAATTTAACTTTATTCATTTACAGATAGACATTTTTAATGGAAAATGCAGAGTGTGTCAGGTGTGAGTCTGTATAGTCTAAGGTCATCATTAAGTTACTACTGGTGAAACTGGGTGGGGTGGGGGGAGATTTTGGGTAGGGGAGTTTTTGTCTGCATCTGTTCATCACTCCGTCCATTGGCTAGCCTGTCTGTCCATCAGTTGATTTGCCAAAGATGATATTGTATAACATAGGAACAAGTTTACTTTATTCATTGTAATTTGATATTACAAATATTACAAGAGTAACTAATAAGCATTTACCAATTCACCCCTCAAAACACATTTGGACTGGTCTAAAGCATTGATTTACAGAAAAGTCCAGTTTTTCAGGATTTGATGAGTTTATAATTTTATCATTATTGTTTACATAAAGTTTGCAATGATTTATTGTATAGTTACAGTGAAGGTGTGACCCAGTTTTGCCAAGGGGAGGCCAGTCGGCCATTTTGGAAATCTTCTTCTTTTGTGTACAAACATGGATTAAGGAAATTTACTAGTCAAATTTAAAAACAAAGTTATTGAAAATCTATGTGCCCATACCAAGTTACGCTATACATACTATATTAAGTATTTTGCTAATCCAGTATTGACCAATCAAAACACAGGAGACAACATGAATTAAATTATACATGTAAATCTGTATTCCCCACTCTCTGTCATTCTTTATGTATCTTACAAAACTTTAACCCTGGCATTTGATCTTTTAACTATCTTAGACAATTGTCTTCAATATAAATGTTCAAATCTGAATCTCTTGTGACATATTGATGCCATAACTTCTGACCTAGTGACCTACATTTCAGAATGTTCTGTTGAGAAGATCATTAACTACTGTATATACAATATGCAGCGGCCCAAAATGAACAACTCTAAAGAACCCCAAAGAACTCTAGCTTTATTTTCACTATTCGTGATTTTGTCTATGCAAAAATAACAGAATTGTAATCTTTATATCACTGGCAATCCACATATTACAAATTTTACGGTATTAATATATGACAGTCGAATTATAGAGGTTTATTTTATATGTGTGATCCACTAGAATCACAGTAGCTGACGCCAACTTGAAACAACGACTCATGTAGAAAATGATAAGTACACAAAAACAGCGGAATTAAAATGATAAATGAATTTCCCCAAGAAATTAATTCGATAAAAATTAGATAAAAAGTTTAAGAGTAATTCGGAACAAGAGTTTGATGAAAACAAAGAAAACGCAATGGGGAATTCTATAAATAACTTGAACAGCGATGGTTAAACTTATATTATTTCAGTCTGTCATAAACCTATCAAATTCAAGTTTTTTGTCTATAAAAGTACATAATTGTAAGTTGTTTGTATTGAAATCATGGATTCTAAGTAAATACTACTTAATAACACCCAATAAACCTCCCAAATATCTACAGTTCTTCAGAGTTCTTTAGAGTTCTTCATTTAATATCACCCATACAGATGTTGTTTAAAGACTAATAGTGCAGACATATAAAAACGTTCTTATCCCCAATACTTTAATATTTTTTTTACTTTTAAGTTTGATTACGTGCGTAAGTGATCATCTATAACTGATGTTTGCTCTTTGTAGCATGAAATCTAAAATTCAAGATTTTTTTTTTGCATCAGCAAAAAAATTATAACAAAACTGTAAACTGGGTTAGCAAAATTTTAAGTGGAAAAAAAATCAAAAAAACATTTTAGTGAAAGTAGATGTACATTAAATGTTAAGTATATGGTACATCACTAAACTCATTCCAATATAAACAGACCTTTTTTGTTATATAGTATATATTTTTTAAAATACTGTATAGTACAAGCTCATTGTACTCCCACCATTTGTTCAGTCAAAATTTGGCATTATAAAGAGGTTGGGTGAAGGATGAGGAAAACCTTAAATGAAATTATAGGGAGAATTGGAAAAGTGCACTTTCAATATTTGCGGCACTAAGTGTGATAGCAAATAAAACAGGTGGCATTATAAAGAGGTTTTACTGTATATATATATTGAAGAGTTCCGCCCCTGTAAACTTAGGTATTGTTTAATTCCACATTGAAGATAAATATTAACCTCTGATCCATATAAATAATAAATGCAGCCAGGCTGACTCACAAAGAAAGGCTATACACATATGAACATGTAAACATACACATTTACACACAAACATACACATACATTCACAAACATACACATACACACAAACATATATATTGTATACACGCAGACTTATACATAAACATACACAAATGCACATATACATGCACAAACATACACAAATACATACACAAACATATATATATATATATATATATATATACTTATATATATATATATATATGTTATACAAATATATATATATATATACACACACAAACATACATATATATTGTATACAGGCAGACTTATACATGAATATATACATGTTCAAACAAACCAAATACATACACATATACATGCACAAACATAAAGATATACATACACAGACATTCACATATACACACAAACATCTATACATACAACCATGCATATATATATAGTTGTGTGTACATGCAAACATGTATGTATGCATATATATATATATAAAAAACACATATGCAAACACATGCATACAGACATACATATATATGTATATATATATATATATACACACACACACACACACACACACACACAAACATAAAGATATACATACACAGACATTCACATATACACACAAACATCTATACATACAACCATGCATATATATAGTTATACATGCAAACATACATATATACATACAAAAACACATATGCAAACACATGCATACAGACATACATATACATATGTATACACACATACTCAAATATACATTTGTACACACATAGTCATATACATATGTACTCATAGACACAGACATATACATATGTACACACACAGACATATACATATGTACACACACAGACACATATATATCCACAAAGACACATACAGACACACATATACATATGTTCACACACAGACACATATATATCCACAAAGACACACATATAGACACACATATACATATGTTCACACACAGACACACACATATATAAACATATACACACACAGATACAGTATCGGTAATACAAACAGACTTAGACACCATTGCATACACACTGGCATTATTTCACCATTGCAGGGCCATTCCGTGGCTACAGGCCCATTTTATAGCTTTAGGAACTGTAAATTATATAGCCCCTTGTTTGATCTTGTTGAGCTTTCATTCTTAGCAGATAATTTCCTTACATAAGCTGAGGCCATCAGCCCTTGATTTATCATTAAATACTTCATACAAAATTATCAAACCTTATAATAAATGTCCAATAAAACAACTGGAATCACTGGAAGCAATCAGAAAGGATCGTTGTGATGATAAATTAATTTGTTATTATTCTCAGAATTTGCTAAAAACAGGAAAATTGTACTCAGAATTATATCAGTTGATATGAGATCATTTTTTTAATTAACAGGCATCCTATAGGAATGTTATCACACCAGAAAGAGCGTTTTCTTTCCCATGGATGTAGTCTGAAATGGACAATGAAATAATTGTTTTAACAGTGCGTTTCTTTTTACGATGAAACCTGTTTTGAGAGACCACTCTCATAAATGACCACCTGGCTAATGAGACCAGGTTGATTGATTATGGAAACCAAATTGTTAAATAATTTGATTAAACCTCTATTGAGGGAGCACCTGTATTGAGAGACCACCTGTCTTGAGAGACCACCTGTCTTAAGAGACCACCTGTCTTGAGAGACCACATTTCAGTGACAGTTTGGGTGGTCTCTTAAGACAGGTTATACTGTATTTCAAACTGAAATAAATGAGGAAAACCAAAAGCATTCAAGATACTAAAGTTTGTGGAAATACCATACATTCTGTGTCTGTTATAATGGTGTAGAGTTACATTGTATTTACTTTTCTTATGCAAGACTGAGCAATACAGAACTAAAACTAATGTGTAATGTGTTGTAGATGCTCAGATTTTGAACATAAATAGACACAAAACTATCCTTAAGTTACATTTCCCTTGGGAATGTTTCTTTGTGGAATGGATCAATAATGATGTAGTGTTAACCAGTACATATAGTACAATCCAATCCTGCGTTGATAGACAGAAGGTCATACAGCCATACCAATCATGTGCTAGATCATATACTTTATATGCCAACATGGTGGTTTCAGGACATATTTTGAAGAATTGGTTGATTTTTTTTTGCATATTTTGAATGGAAGAGAGAAAGAGAGAGAGAGAGAGAGAGAGAGAGAGAGAAAAAGAGAGAGAGAGAGAGAGAGAGCTGATTTTGACTTTTTTCTGAAAATCTCATTAATTATTACCAATTAAAATGGTCTCCAGATTTAATTATCTTGATACAGAGAAAGTAGACATTTTTTTCATTCTTTGTAAATTGTAGTTTTGAAAATTCTATAAATAACTATCACAAATATAGGGTCATTGTATATCGTCATATGATAAATACCTCTATATGTTATTTAGGTATGAGATGAAAAATCAACACACTATTTGATCAATTTTTTTACTTATATTGAGTTTCTGGATAACATGGCTATATCATCAACAGTTGTTGTTGATACATCTAAAAAGATCAACAACTTGAAAAGATACAAAATGTAAAACAAATTAATGTAATAGAATATCAATTGATTTTGTTTGTTTTTTTTACCCTGTAAATATCTGTAGTGGAGCAGTTAGTGTTGATGTTTATTAGGTTATCTGTTTGTCCATTTAGTCCTCATGTTTATTTGTTTTACTACTGAGAATGGAGCCAGCCTGGCTCATTCAGTAGAACGCTCGACTCTGGATCGTGAGGTCATGAGTTCGAGTCCTGCTGGCAGCATGTTGGTTTCCTTTCTTTCGTATGAGACAGTAAAAACTGAAGGTCCCGAGTCACAGTAGGTGTCCGCACGTGAAAGAACCCTACTGCTCAATGGCCGTAAGTGCCGAACATAGGCCAAAATTTGAAGCCCTTCACCGGCATTTGGTGACGTCTCCATATGAGTGAAATATTCTTGAGTGGTACGTTAAACAACACTAAACAAACAAACAAACTACTGAGAATGCGGCTAAGCTTCAAATTTTTATATGATACTTGTAATTAGAATGAATGGAAACCTCTATATTATATTGATACAGTAGTACAGTGAAATCTCGCTATGTCAAAATGGGATGAGTCGAAATTCCGGTTGTGTTGAAGTCCAACAGCTTTTAACTATATATTTATTATCTCAAAGTTTTTATCTTGAAATTTTGCTTATTTCGAAGTATACTTCTGGTCCGAAGTATTAAAATTCCTTATAAGCAGAAATTTTAGCGAGGATTCAATTTGGCACTATTAGCGAGGTTGGTGAGAAAGCTAAAATTGAATATCGCTAACATTTTATTCCTCATTGTAAGTAAGATTTATCTTTTATTTTTAATCATAAAATAGCTAAAATTATTCCTCGCTAAAATTATATATCATTTTTTTAGGACAAAATGCTAAATTTGCGTCTTGCTAAAATTTCTCTCTTTTTATTGCAAAATTACTTTCCGTGATTGAAGGTTTACTGTTTGTACAAGAAAAAATCATTATAATTATTACTTGTTTACCTGTAAAACAATAGACGATCAACTCCCGTTAACGAGTCATGGAAAATGGGTCCATAGTAATTGCTTAAATCCAATATAAATTAATAAGTAGCATAAGTTAGTTTATTCATTGTCAAAAAAGAATATAAAATATGTGAATTATAAATTTCGATTATCTTGAATTTTGGATATCTGGAAGTAAATGGGGCGGTTCCGTGAATTTTTAGATAACGGAATTCCGCTGTATTTGTATTTGTCCTGATTGCAAAACAAATACTGCTATGTTAATTGATGAGTAGTTACAGCATCGCACTTTAAAACACGAAGTCAGTCTCTCTCTCTCTCTTTCTTTCTTTCTTCTATGATCAGCATGGGTTCGAGCCCTGTTGGAACATAATCTAATTTTAGTGAAGAAGTTTGTCAGTTTACTTGCGGAAGGGCAGTGGTCTCTTCACAGGTACATTGTAACAGGGTTTTCACCTCCTCCATTAAAATCTGGCTGCCACTATATAACTGAAAAATTGTTGAGTGGCATTATAACAACAAATAGAACAAACAAATGAATTGCTGAGGTCTATTTGTCTGTACATCTATCTAGCCATTCGTCTGTATGCATCCCTTGGTTTCGTGTCTGTATGCATGTTTTGGTGCGTGTATGTAAATGTGTGTATGAGTAATTGTGTGAGTTTGAATCATGTGAGTGTGTATGTGGTTGTTTGAGAAAAGTGTAAGGGAATTAAAATATACTTAATCCTTTTAACCCTTACATACATAATAGACTTTTCTGATATGATAGGAAAGAACATTCCATTAAGATATATAGGGGTAGATGTGTACACTCTGTTTATCGAACATACAAGTCAAGGAATCAAAATCATTATTTAACCTGTATTTCTGATCTAGGTTTAGATATCTAAACAGTAACGCTGATTTCAGGTGCCACAACATTGTGGCAAAGAAGTGATTTTCTGTCAAACATTTACACGCCCTAGATGCAGTCACAATAGTCTATGTACATACAATTGTCATGTGTTACCAATTGTTATAGAAATTGACAAATAGGACAAAAAAATACCGAACAAAGACAAAAATTGCAAGAATATAAGGTAGAAGTATTTTATTACTTAATTATCTTCTTATTGTTGTCAACAGATAATTAACGTCATCCGCCAAAAGATGCAATACAGCCTCGGGACATCATATTTCTCCTGTCTGTCTTAAGTAACATAATCTTTCGGCAACAGTTGTTACCATCTTGTGTGACATTCAAGTGATCATGTGACTTCTTCATAAAACAGAATATCACTGTTGAGTTTAAATAATCCATTAATCATACCATGACAATTGAAACTCACGTACATTGACTTCAAGCTGCTCAATTTTTTCAAATTTTGATTGAATCTTGTAAACCAATAACATCCTTTTGTACTCTTAAGTGGCTACGTTTCTTTAAATTGGAATCTGATAAAACAACTGGTGATACTTTAGACGATAATTTATAATGTTATTTGTTAATGTCGTGATACATTTTGTATATTCTAGGATAAATATAGGATTCAAATGTTTCCCGATTACTTTATTTATTTAAAGATTTATGAATCAGTTATGAACAGCTTGTTTCTTGAAATAAAGAATAAATTGAAGAATTGCACGTTAGCAGTTGTTTAATGTGGACATGACATATGGAACAGAAATACATTTTTGTAGATTTGTCCACTTTGCAATTTACATTTGAATGAAAAAGAATCCTTTTAACAGACTTCAATTTCAATGAATTATTTAAAATTTAGAAATAACCATGGTATAGATTTAATGATAAAACCTTGACTTTTCCTTAATGGGTATTGGACAGTTCTTTGACAGCTGTGGGCATCACATTATAGTACATATATATAAATAAAGTTAAGCTTTCATTCAGCTATTTATACATTGCCACATGGTAAGCATGAGGCTTTCATACTTTTACTCCTAAATTTTAGGTTTTTTAATTTTTTTTTTGTAGTTTAACACATTTTATTTCATTTATAGCAATGGAGTTGGGCATAAGTTTTCCTTATATTATTTGGGCCTTCTCCCTAGAAAGATAACACAAAAGTACATCACAGATGATGGTATATACAATATATGTAGAAAATTGAAATAATTCTATACTCCTTAATGAAATTCTGAAGCGGACAACCATTTTCTGTATTTGTGTAAATTACTTTTTCCTGACGAGGTGGAATTTAACATTGAAAGTCCATATAACATTTAAATAACACAACTGTTACAACACTGATATTGTAACTTTGAAATTACCTAAGATGATACAAGTCTAGGCGTCGTTGCTGTCACAATTTTCCCCCCTTATTTATCTGTATGAAAAACAATTGTTTATGCATGTCATATATGAAATCTCACAGGAAACTGGGACACAGATATTGTCATTTTCATTTAACTCGTAAACCCCTTGAAAAACAATGGACTCTTCTTTAAATCCATGATTTAGGCTAGTCCAAATGTGTCTTTAGGGGTGAATGTGTTAAACTGAAACTCAAGAAATGAACTTAGAATTAGCTTGATTTTTGGTGTTCTGCTCATCAACCCCTGAAAAACAATTGACTCTCCTGTAAATCAGTGACTTACTTATATTAGACCAAATGTTTCTTTAGGCTTCAATGAGTTGCGTTGGTTATGAGAAACTACTATACAGTTATTTCATGTCACTTCCTCGATGCCAAGGGACAATAAATTGACTGCCCTGAAATCTTCCCTGATGCCAAGGGACAATATATTGACTGCTCTGAAAGCTTACCTAATGCCAAGGGACAATATATTGACTGCTCTGAAAGCTTACCTAATGCCAAAGGAACAATATATTGACTGCTCTGAAAGCTTACCTAATGCCAAGGAACAATATATTGACTGCTCTGAAAGCTTACCTAATGCCAAGGGACAATATATTGACTGGCCTGAAAACTTACCTAATGCCAAGGAACAATATATTGATTGTCCTGAAAGCTTACCTGATGCCAAGGGACAATATATTGATTGTCCTGAAAGCTTCCCTGATGCCAAAGGACAATATATTGACTGGCCTGAAAACTTCTCTGATGCCAAGGGACAATATATTGATTGCCCTGAAAGCTTCCCTGATTACTAAAAAAAATATCTTAATTGTCCTGTAATATTTGGTCAAGTTTGTTTTTTTATTGTTGTTTAACGTCCCACTCAAGAATATTTCACTCATATGGAGACATCACCAAATGCCGGTGAAGGGCTTCAAATTTTGGCCTATGCTCGGCACTTACGGCCATTGAGCAGTAAGGGTTCTTTAACGTGCGGACACCTACTCTGACACGGGACCTCCAGTTTTTACTGTCTCATCCGAAAGACAGGAAACCAACCTGTAGCCGACGGGACTGGAACTCACGACTTCACATCCAGAGTCGAGCGCGCTACAGACTGAGCCAGGCCGGCTTTATTTGGTCAAGTAATTTGAATCTACTTCTTAAATTTTAGGTCAATTTGGCGTAATGATTTTTAGCAATGAAATCTAGGATGAAAATGACTATGACATGCAGTATTTGGCAATAGTTGCCAGAGTTATGGGCCTTATAAATCTTTTATAGTTGACTTCGCTATCTGGGACATAATGGTTCTCAAACAAATCTTATTCGTAGCATATTATTTTGTAAGCTTGCATTAATTCTCCTCTAAATCTTTTTCAAATAATACATCTTGTGTCCAGTGATAAAATGTCATGAAATAACTTTCATCTATTGTGTATGATTTTCCTGTATACAGTGGAACCTGTCTTAAGAGACCATCCTGTCTGCCACTGATATGTGGTCTCTCAAGACAGGTGGTCTCTCAAAAGAGGTTTTATGTAAAGGACTATTTAACCACATGGTTTTCAGAATGTGGCCTCAAAAGACAGGTGGTCTTTCATGAGAGTGATCTGTCGAAACAGGTTCCAGTGTACACAATAAAAATGAATCTCAGCTTTTTTTACATACTGGTATATGTGTCTATTTTCCTCAACCAAAATAAAATTGAATATTTATAGAAGATCTCTTGTTCTCTCATGTTAATAGCTTTTGGAGTAAGAGACAACTTATCTAATGTTGTCATCACAACTGAAATCACCCCTCTTGTTCTCTCACATGTTCAGTGCTTTGTATAGCATTTGGAGTAAGAGACAACTTATGTTATGTTGTCATCAAAAGTTATTGCTGAAATTTGTGTGGAGATGTAAATCAACACTTTTTTCTGAATGGAAGAGAAAGTACAATGTAGGCCACGACTTAGACTGTTCTTCATGAGAATAGCTGACAGAATCTGCTGGCTGTTGGCTTGTATTGAAAGCACTTATGTTTCTCTCTGTTATGTATATTGTATTGTATGATACAAAAGTGTGTAGAGGAAGATGTGGGAATGATTTTCAAAACAGCTCCAATTTCATAACATGCATTTTCTCTATTGAAAAATGAAATATTTCAAGATTTTAAGATAAAAAAGGACAAGAGCAAAAGCACTATACAAATCCCCCAGGTTGCCATTCGTCCCTTAGTCCATTAACAGTTTAAAACTACATTACAGATCAGGTTACATATTTTTCGGATACGTTTTAGCTTTTGAACTCATCTTCTTTGAATTATTGACTTGTATAAATTGTTTCTGCTCAATGAAGATGCATATGAAAACTGACATTTTATTCCATCCAGTGGGAGTAAGATTAGTATTAGTTACTGTGGTATTTATGGAACGGAACTCCTGGCCTTGTCAGGTGGTAATCATTTAGTTTTATACAACCCTTCACTTGATGTATCCGGAGAGAGTGTGCAACTCTCCATGTTCATAAATCCTCCGACGCTATTACCGCATAATGAATGTCGGTGGTTGACTATAGACCATCTGATGACGTTGGCAACAAAAACTCGTCTTTTGCGATTGCACGACAGTTTAGAATAGATGAAACGTATAATTTTTTTTCACACCGGTGTTGCGACATTAGGATTTTGACCTCTACGTATCTCTTAAAATATGTGATGCTTTTATTTTGTGAAATGGATGGCGTCCACAACAGAGGCAGTTTAATTGGGATGTATGAAGACGTAGGGCCTCATGAAAAGGATTAATAGAAATAACATTGGTTTAAAATGTTGATAGATGATGCCAACTATCCAAGCTACCAATTTTCTGACATTGTTGGGAAGTGAAACCATAAATTGTGATTATCTGCCCAATGGACATGGGGATCAGACTTAATCTATCACATTTTGACGAGGGTAAACAAATAATGTCATGAGACCAGTCTCTGTAAAATAAGTTACTAAGATAAGTAATGCTTCCCAGAAATGTCTAACAACATA
Organism: Atrina japonica; assembly: GCA_030159075.1. Taxonomy (NCBI): domain Eukaryota; kingdom Metazoa; phylum Mollusca; class Bivalvia; order Pterioida; family Pinnidae; genus Atrina; species Atrina japonica. Next base: position 654,569 of record BROG01000102.1, on the reverse strand, counting down.
CTAGACAAAAATTTCTCCAGTCTTACATATTCCTACAAAAATGGTTTAACCACTTAGTTTATAGTTTTGTTGTTAATGTCTAGTGTCTTGGGAACAGTTGTTCTGTTTTTTAAAGCCTGTACTACAGATTTATTATTGTTTTAGATAATTGACCATTTTCTTCCTTTAACTTGTCAACCCCTGAAAAACAATGGACTCATCTGTAAATCAATGGCTTAGGCCATTCCAAATGTGTCTTTAAGGGTGAATTAGTTAAGAGTTTCTCATGGACATCTCACTGATTACAACAGTGGAACCTCACTATTAAGACCACCTAATTGACTGACCTAAATTGGTCTGATAAGTGAGGTATTACAGTGGAACCTCTATATTAAGATCACCTTATTGACTGACTGACTTAAAGTTATTGGATCAGTGAGGTGTTACAGTGGAATCTTGCTATTAAGACCACCTCACTGACGGAACTCAAAGTGGTCTGATTAATGAGGTGTTACAGTGGAACCTCATTATTAAGACCACCCAATTGACTGACTGACTTAAAGTGGTCTTATTAGTGAGGTGGTCTCTTACGTGAAGTTATGTACTTATTTAATATTTATAAAGGGACTAAAAATTTATGATCTGAAATGTGAGGTGGTCTCCTAAGCAAGGTTCCACTGTATTGACAATATTATAGATAGCTAATCAAAGTACTGAAAGTTGGTCTTACAAATACCGAAGTATGAAGTAATGATATTGTCTATTTTCATTGTGATGCTAATACAGAGGTTACTTACACTATCTTTCTTGCGGAAGGTCGGTGGTCTTTACCCGGGTAACCAGGGTTTCTCCTCCACCATTAAAAACTGGACGCCATTATATGACTGAAAGATTGTTGAGTATGGCGTAAAACAAAAATTCAAATCAAATCAAATCAAACTTACACTATCTTTCCCACATTCTGCCTAGCTCTCTCTAGCTCTTCATTTGTGGAAAGATACATACTGTTTCTTATTGACTAAAATGTATGATAAGATGAAATTCTACATCTTTAAATCATTTAGATATTTTTTAAAGGACTGTTTGAACAATATCAGAAAATTTCAAAACATTTTTTGACATAACATAGGCCTTCATGCACTTTATCACCACAGAGACCAAATATGTGCCAAAAGTCGATTGCACCAACTCGTCTATCGCTGTGGCCAGTTATCACCTTTGGCGATGTGCCTGGTATCTGCTTTGCTTTAAAACAAAGTGTAGTAGTCAGTCGGGGACCAGCTTATGAGTTTCAAATCTCACTTCTGTGAGAGTTGGGAAAAAATCATTACATCGTATGTTTGCATAGCATTGATCTCACCCTAAGAAATAATTTTACATAGATCCGAAAGATTTATTTCAAACAGAAACAATGAGAAATGACATTAGAAATGTTTCTGGGTTAATGTTAGAAACAGATTCAGATAAACATGTATACATTTTGGCCATTTAAATAGGGTGACTAAATTGTCCAAACTTTAACAAAATATCCCAATTTACGGTAGTGAGTTATAAATAGGATATGATATACAGCAGAGATTTAAGATATCAAAACGACCACTCCTTGGAAATAGTAAACCTTGATACATTGCCAAACCCTTTTACAGCTAAATTTCATAAAAGCAAAAGGATTGAATGAACTACTATATATACATATATATATATATATATATATATATAAATATATATATATATATATATATATATATATATATATATATATATATATATATAAATAGATATATATATATATAGATATAGATATATAGATATATATAGATATATAGATATATATATATATATATATATTTTTTTTTTTTTGGAATGGAAAATTTTTGGTAAATTCTTAATCAAAGTAGTAACATATGGATTTTTAATTCTGTTTTATGGAATGGAAGATCAGCTCTTTTTGGATAATCACGTAAAATTCTATAATCAGGGTAAATCAGACTAGAGGCAGGGTAATCAGAGACTATAATGGATAAATCTGACTATAATAGGCAGCAAATCAGTGAAATTAATGTTCCTATTATACATAGTGACTATAATGATCAGTGAAATTAATAGGGTAAATGACTATAATAGGCAGGGTAAATCCAAGTAAATCAGCAGGGTAAATCTGACTATAGAACTAAATGGACTATAATAGGCAGGGTAAACGACTATAAAGGCAGGGTAAATCGCAGGGTAAATCAGTGACTATAATAGGCATAGGCAGGGTAAATCAGGTATAATAGGCATCGGTGACTATAATAGGCAGGGTAAATCAGAGACTATAATAGGCAGGGTAAATCAGTGACTATAATAAGTAAATCAGAGACTATAATAGGCAGGTAAATCAAATAATAGGCAGTGTAAATCATTGACTATAATAGGCAGGGTAAATCAGTAGGCAGGGTAAATCAGAGACTATAATAGGCAGGGTAAATCAGTGAAATTAATAGGCAGGGTAAATCAGTGACTATAAATAGTGACAGTAGGCAGGGTCAAACTATAGTGCAGGGTAAAATTAGTAGGCAGGGTAAATCAGTGGTAGGCAGGGTAAATCAGAGACTATAATACTAATAATAGGCAGGGTAAATCAGAGACTATAATAGGGTAAATCAGTGCCATAGTAGGCAGGGTAAATCAGTGCAGGGTAAATCTTGAATAGTAGGCAGGGTAAATCAGTAGGCAGGGTAAACTATATAATAGGCAGGGTAAATCAGAGACAGTAGGCAGGGTAAATCAGTAATAGGCAGGGTAAATCAGAGACTATAATAGGCAGGGTTAATCATAATAGGCAGGGTAAATAACTATAATAGGAGGGATCTGTATAATAGGCAGGGTGAATATAGGCATCGGTGACTATATAATAGGCAGGGTCAGAGACTAAAGTCAGGGGTGACTATAATAGGGTAAGCAGTGACTATATAATAAATCAGAGACTATAATAGACAGGGTAAATCGGTGGCTATGAGGCAAATGACCATATTAGGCAGGATAAATCAGTGATTATAGTTGGCAAGTGACTATAATAGGCAGAGTACATCAGTGACTATAATAGGCAGGGTAAATCAGTGACTATAATAGGCAGGGTAAATCAGTGACTATAATAGGCAGGGTAAATCAGAGACTATAATAGGCAGGGTAAATCAGTGCCAATAGTAGGCAGGGTAAATCAGTGACAATAGTAGGCAGGGTAAATCAGAGACTATAATAGGCAGGGTTAATCAGTGACAATAGTAGGCAGGGTAAATCAGAGACTATAATAGGCAGGGTAAATCTGTGACAATAGTAGGCAGGGTAAATTAGTGACTATAGTAGGCAGGGTAAATCGGTGACTATATAATAGGCAGGGTAAATCAGAGACTAAAGTAGGCAGGGTAAATCAGTGACTATAATAGGCAGGGTAAGTCAGTGACTATATAATAGTAGCAGGGTAAATCAGAGACTATAATAGGGGGGGTAAATCTGTGACTAGGCAGGGTAATTAGTGACTATAGTAGGCAGTGTAAATGACAAGATAGGCAGGGTGAAGTAGGCAGGCAGGGTTGACTATAATAGACAGGGTAAATCGTGTAGGCAGTGTAAATCAGTGTAGGCAAGTCATGACTATATAGTAGGCAGGGTAAATCAGTGACTATAATAGGCAGGGTAAGTCAGTGACTATATAATAGGCAGTGTAAATCAAGAACTGAAGTAGGCAAGTTGCTATAATAGACAGGGTAAATCGGTGGCTATAGTAGGCAAATGACCATATTAGGCAGGATAAATCAGTGATTATAGTTGGCAAGTGACTATAATAGGCAGAGTACATCAGTGACTATAATAGGCAGGGTAAATAAATGACTATAATAGGCAGGGTAAATCTGTGATTGTCTATATTTACTGTGATCATATAATGAATTATACAGCTTAGCGGCCATGGCAAACATGAAGTCAGAGAAACAAGACAATGTACTTGTCTAAATAAGCCACCTTTTCCCATTGCTATGTTTACAACATATTTCCTGAGGAACATGTTGTTTGTTCTCAAAATATAAATTTATCCTCAAGTTCCCACATTTTGGCTTTCAAAAGCAAACTAGCAGCTTTTGTATCCCTCATTTTCTACTCTTACTGCAAACTCCCAAAACATTCATTTTCATGAAAGTAATGCAAACTTCAAAAATATTTATTTTCCCAAGACAAAAAAGTCATGAACATGTTATTGAAAATGGATATTAAGATTTCCAATTATTGCTTCAAGTCAGTTGCTAAGGTAACCTTTCAGACCCATCCATGCACTTTTATGAAAGGCAAAGTGCCAGCCGAGAGATAAGTTGATGTTATGAGATAAGTTGATGTTATACTATCAGTTTGTCTGGGTCCTGTCCTAACTGTAAACGATAGATACCATGCCATGGCAGTGTCATCTTGGGGAGAACAGTATTTATTGATACAGAAATGATATTGATACCCACATATCTGTTACATACTGGGAATAAGTTTAGTACACAGCAGTGAATGTGATGTGTGACATATTTATGTAGAAAGATTAAAATTCATTTATTATTAAATGTATAGTCAAACCAGTGTTGAAAATGTCAAACAACCATTTCAATTGGTAGAAGTCGAAGTCCCTTTAAGTTGGAAATTGTGCATAAAAGAAATTCTTGGGTCCAAATCTGCAAGTATCAGATGACTATGAACTTGTTTTTGTTTTTTTTAGTATATCAATTTTACCATACATATATTCCGTATAAATTGAATCATTGCTTTCTTTTTCTTTGTCCAGCTTTATTATGACATATAGTGAAATGCATTAAAATGCATGCTACATTTAAATTACCGACTTATAAAGTTACAAGATATTTGCGAGTTGCGATTGAAATCATGTCTAACTTGTGTGTCATTTTGCATAATTTATATATTTTTGTTAAATAGATTACAATTCTCGGATTCAAAGCATTCAATTAACTCTGATCAGAGTTCCATGTTACCCGGGATATGCTTTTGTTAGGCCATTCTGTATGTCTGTTCTTGATTTATTTCTCATGGGTTTGTGGGAAAAAACAAGATTTTTCTCGATAAATATGATACAACGCAATTTTATATTGAAATATATTAAATGGAAAGGTCGCCATTCAATTTTTTGTAAAAAACAAACAAAAAATGAAAAATGGTGCTTCATAATATTTCATTATTCGGATTGAGAGGGGTTAAAAGCATTCCTTGTATCAGCTTCCTGTCAGGTTGATGTTCTCATTGATTCCTGGAGAACCATTGGAAGCAAACCGTCAATAAAATCTACCATAATACAACAACGAAATGAAGGAAGGAATTTTCCCACTTGAAAACATTCTTGAACTAATGACATTGTGTGAATTAGAAGGAAATAAATTCTTTTTCCCTTTTAGATCAATAAAAAACCACAAATTAATAAAAAATTAAATGTGCTCATTTACATATAACATTGAAGTCGTTTCTGTATTTTGCTAATCAACATTTTACACAATCACTTGTGTTTGGAATTGAAAATGGAGTCATGCATGCACCTCTAAAAATATGCAAATGAACCCCTCAGATCACTGAAGCTGGTTGGTTTAATTAGATTGAAATGGATGAATGAATCCATGAAAAATTCAAAGAGAACCACAAGGCAAAAATTTTGATTAATTTGTACTTTTCTAAATTTGTTCCCAGGGGGCCTGATCATAGTTGACATATTTGCATCCATTTGATACACCTGAAGTCAGAATGTATAACTCATCAACCCCTGTAATCCCATTTATCCAGATCTATAAATAGTACAGTATATATATGTTTAGTCATATTTCATAGTTCATATTGCATGTAAAATTATTGTAAAATTTGGATTCTAAATTATACACTCCTAAATTCTGGTAGTGAACTTTACCATTCTTTGGAACGGGTGAGTCCAAATGTGGTCACAAGGGTTAATAAGATAGTACATATGTGATTTGTTGAATTAAGTGAATAAAAATGACCTCATGTCTGAATCCTTTTTGGAAATATTATAAACAATACCAAAAGATCCAAAACAAATGCTCAGGATGGTTTCTGTCAGTAAGACTTCATCAGTTGAGCTAGAATTCAATGTAAATGTATATTTCCGAAAGAAAAAGTGGTGTCATACAAGGCCAAGTAATAAATCTTAATGTTTAGAACTAATCTATTGTTTGTTTAAATAGTGTTTTATGACAAACTCAACAATTTTTCAATTATATGGTGGTGGCCTGTTTTTCAAACTGGAGGCCAGATCCCAGTTATATATGAGGTCAAGATTTCTTTTGAAGTCAATATTTCTAAAAAGGATTCAGACAAGAGGTCATTTTTATTCACTAAGTCAACAAATCACATATATTCAGCTTTATCTTTTTAGACCTATATTTCCTTAGTGCATGTGGCTACTTTAAAAAGGTGAGTACTATACTCAGGTGATTATGGTTATGTGCAGATAAATACTATATAAACTGATTGTTATAGGCAGCAGCAGGTGATTACTATTTTCAGGTGATTGTTATATGGAGATGATTGTTTAATGGAGGTGATTGCTATTTTCATGTGATTGTTATATGCAATTGGTTGCTATTTTCATGTGATTGTTATATGGAGGTGATTGCTAATTTCAGGTGATTGTTATATGCAATTGGTTGCTATTTTCAGGTGATTGTTATATGGAGGTGATTGCTATTTTCAGGTGATTGTTATATGGAGGTGATTGCTATTTTCAGGTGATTGTTATATGCAGAGGTGATTATTATATGGATATAATTGCTGTTGTCAGGTGATTGTTACATGCAAATGTTGCTATTCTCAGGTGATTGTTATATGGAAGTGATTGCTATTTTCAGGTGATTGTTATATGGAGGTGATTGCTATTTTCAGGTGATTGTTATATGGAGGTGATTGCTGTTTTCAGATGATTGTTATATGGAGGTGATCGCTGTTTTATGGTGATTGTTATATGGAGGTGATTGCTGTTTTCAGATGATTGTTATATGGAGGTGATCGCTGTTTTATGGTGATTGTTATATTGAGAGGCAATTGCTGTTTTCAGGTGATTATTATATGGAAGTGATTGCTGTTTTCAGGTGATTGGTATACAGAGGTGATCCTTGTTTTATGGTGATTATTATATTGAGAGGTGATTGCTGTTTTCAGGTGATTATTGTTAAAGGTGATTGCTGTTCAGGTGATTTTTATGTGGAGGTAATTGCTGTTTTCAGGTGATTGTTATATGGAGGTGATTGTTGTTATATGGAGGTGATAACTGTTTTAAGGTGATTGTTATATGGAGGTGATTGCTGTTTTACATGTGATTATTATATGGAGGTGATTGCTACTTTCAGGTGATTGTTATATGGAGATGGTTGCTATTTCCAGGTGATTGTTATATAGAGGTGATTGCTATTTTTTTGGTAATTGTTATTTAGAGCAGATTTTTTGGTGATTGTTATATAAAGTGGTTACTTTTTCCCCCTAAATTCTTATCAGTATGGTTCATTAGTGGATTTTAGGGGGAGGTTGCGGGAGTTGCAACTCACACTTTGAAAAATTGAAAACAGACCCAGTCTCCTCACCTCTGAATGCACACACCTCCAGCGCTTGCATTTCGAAATGATAAAAATTCTCAACCCTCCCCCCTCCCCTGTTTAAAAAAATTCATGTATCTACCCCTGTGGTTGTTTTTTTTTTTACCATTTTGTACATCTGTGGGAGCCGTTCTCTTTCTTGTACATTCATCTTGTTTGGAATGAATTATAGCAATGTCACTATGGCATTGACTCTCGCTGTTATAGACAACTAAATCCAATCTTATTCAAACTCTCATCCATCTCACTTTGGATTTAAGTGTTAGGTACAGTATCTCTCACAAGCCACTTTTCAGTATTACTGATGTGCATATTGTGCAACATATTGCCATGGATACCAGTGAAGTCTCCTTTCACAGTAAATGCTTGAAATCTTTAGGTCACCTTAGATTAAAGCTCACCATGACCTTGAGTCATCTGTCATTGTCAGTCATGTGCCATCCAAAAACTTTTCACATTAATGTCTTCTTATTACCCCTAAAGACACATTTGAACAGGTCTGAGTCATTGATTTACAGAAGAGTCCATTTTTTCCAGGGGTTGGTGAGTTTAAGAATGCATGTCAAATATTAATCAAATTGGTAGGAGTATCCCAAAGGGACAAGGCATCATTACAGTCAATGAAAACAAACTGGCCACATTTTGGTCCAAAAATAATGTATGCATGAGCTCAGGTATGACATTGGAACCAGTCTTGAGAGATAATTACATCTGCTACTGAAATGTGATCTTACAAAGACAGGTGGTCTCTGAACGGAGGTTTTAGCTAAGGATTACTTAACAAAGTGGTTTTCAGAATGTGGTTTTACAAGACAAGTGGTGTCACAAGGCAGGTGGTCTCACAAGACAGGTAGTCCTACAAGACAGGTCCCCATTGTACCAAAATATAGGTTTACGTAAAAATAAACGTGAGACATTACAACCTGAGAGTCTGTTAAAGAGCACCTTTGAGATAAGTACCAGAACTAAAGACTAATGCCTAGTGCATTGAGAGAAAAGTATTCATAGTAAAGACTAAAGACTAATGCCTAGTGCATTGAGAGAAAAGTATTCATAGTAAAGACTAAAGACTAATGCCTAGTGCATTGAGAGAAAAGTATTCATAGTAAAGACTAAAGACTAATGCCTAGTGCATTGAGAGAAAAGTATTCATAGTAAAGACTAAAGACTAATGCCTAGTGCATTGAGAGAAAAGTATTCATAGTAAAGACTTAAGACTAATGCCTAGTGCATTGAGAGAAAAGGTATTCATAGTAAAGACTAAAGACTAATGCCTAGTGCATTGAGAGAAAAGTATTCATAGTAAAGACTAAAGACTAATGCCTAGTGCATTGAGAGAAAAGTATTCATAGTAAAGACTAAAGACTAATGCCTAGTGCATTGAGAGAAAAGTATTCATAGTAAAGACTAAAGACTAATGCCTAGTGCATTGAGAGAAAAGTATTCATAGTAAAGACTAAAGACTAATGCCTAGTGCATTGAGAGAAAAGTATTCATAGTAAAGACTAAAGACTAATGCCTAGTGCATTGAGAGAAAAGTATTCATAGTAAAGACTAAAGACTAATGCCTAGTGCATTGAGAGACAAGTATTCATAATAAAGACTAAAGACTAATGCCTAGTGCATTGAGAGACAAGTATTCATAGTAAAGACTAAAGACTAATGCCTAGTGCATTGAGAGACAAGTATTCATATACAGTGGAACCTCGCTATTAAGACCACCTTGCTGACTGGCTCAATATGGTCTGATTGGAGAGTTGGTCTATTTAGTAAGGTTCTGTATTTATTAGATATTTATCAAGAGAATGATAACTTGTGGTCTGAAATTTGAAGTGGTAAAACCTCTGTATAATGTCCCTCATTTCATTTGCCACATCGCTTTAAGTCACAATTTTTGATAGTCCACTTTTCCAATTTCCCCCCCAACCTATCGCCAAACCCCTTTATGATGCCAAATTGGGGCTAGACAAAAGGTGGTAGTGTAACGAGGTTTCACTATGAGAAAACAAGTTATTTATGTATAAAATGTGTTATTTTACATTGTATAATAAGGATAACAATTGTTTATTGATGATTTTGGTTGTCTTAAATTCCATTGTAATATTGATGGTCTAATGAATTTTGAAATACTGAGATTTGACTGTTTATTCATCCACACACACACACACACACACACACACACACACACACACACACACACACACACACATGCACACAAACACACACTACAAGTCGCACATTGTATGATTATTAAAATACAAACTGTTTAACTTTATCCAAAATGTGTTTGAAGAGTTTTATATTTAGATACATTATAATCAGAATGACTAGTTTTTATTTTGGAAATTCAGTCATCATATTGCAAGGAAGATAGTATCTAGACAATTTTGGCTGCGGGCAATAATGATCATTTCATACAATATTCATAGAATTTATTGTCTGAAGTGTTGCCGAGTTTATAAAAATACTTATAAGTTTGTGTAAATATGTATATATTGTTTGAAAACGGCACAATCAATATGAACATATATGTAAAGACCAAATAAGCTTTAAGTAAAATTTTACTGACAACAGATGCAAATATTATGAAGTAATTTGATCAGAATGTATTGCTGAACTGATCGCATTTTCTTGCGAAATTGGAGACTGGCCGACATTGTATTGATTGTTGGCTTTGCGTTCTCGGGGGTATAAACACCCAAATATTGGGTTACGGTAATTGCCTAAATGGTAATGACGTTTGGTAGGTTTAAAGTGTTTAATTGCCTTGGACATGCAACCCCGTTATGACAGCAACTAATCGTCAAGAGTCCTAGGAAACACAACAGCAAGGGCTAAAATATATTCATAATATTCAAAATCAGGTCAGATGGTCTGATGTAATTCATGATAATGGCAAATATAATGTAAATATAATCTTTATGTTTTTATCAACTTTTCCTGGGTTTTCATTACACAAATTAATAGTTAATGAACTTTGCGATGTTGTGATACATCAACAAATAAATACTTGACACATGTGACCTATATTTGCACCTGTTTGTGTTTCTGAACCAATTTTTTTTTATTTGCACATGTGTGCATTTTTGCATCTCTGATCATGGCAGTAAATTCTTGGTGTATGTGTGTGTGTGTGTGTGTGTGTGCATGCCTATGTGTCTGTGTGTACACATGTGTGTTTCTGCTTATGTGTGTGCATAATATCTTTGTTAGCACATGATTGTGCATAAGTTTATGCATTTGTCAATACATATTACCTTTAATCTATCTGTCTATCTATCTATCTATTGATGGATGGATCAATCAGTTGATTTATTTATCTGTCTGTCTGTCTATCTGTCTGTCTGTCTGTGTGTATGTACATTATGTATGTATGTATGTATGTATGTCTGTCTGTCTGTCTGTCTGTCTGTCTGTCTCCCATGTGTATGTGTGTACATGTGTGTGTGTGGTTTTACTCATGTATTAAATACACAATAATCATCATGTGGACTGCTCTAGAAGATCCAGTACTGGACAGAAGCTTCTAGTCTTCTGCAGAATGATTGGTATTTAGAATGCTGGGTTATAAATTCTTAAAAGTGCAGCAAAACAGTTTCAGAATTATGATATATTATCGTAAAAATGTTATAAAGCTTATCTCTTTTTAACTTTCCAAGAAAATGCTTTGATTTGTAACACAATACCATGGTCTTAATGGTGATGCTGATAACAAAATTATTGATCGTTTGCAAATCAGGTTGTTGTGTTTATGATCCATTTTGTAAAGAACCAGATTAATTTATTTATACTTTTTAGTTTCTTTATTTTCTAATCAATTAATGTACCCAACACTCTAAAATGCATCTATTGTGTCATACTGAAATGTTTAAAGAAATATTGTTACCATGGACACACAGGAAGATAAATGATTTTGCTTAAGTTCAAACTTAGAAATTTGTAATATTACGAAAAAAACGGTATAGTTGAGAGAGAGAGATGTTATATATACAGTAAAACCTGTATATAAAGACCCCCTTAGGGACACAACAAAACCAGTCTTTATAGGGAGGTGGTCTTTATATAGAGGTTGATTTGTACACAAATGGTACTAATGGGACAACAACAAATAGTCTTTATGACCAGGTGGTCTGTATATACAGGTGGTCGCTAAGGAGCAGGTTTTACTGTACTCTTTATTAGAGCTAAAATGAATGTTTGAATATTCCTGAATGAATAATGACTTGAAGAACCTGTTTTGAGAGACCACTCCATGCCACTGAAATGTAGTCTCTCAAGAGGTTCCATTTAAGGGATTATTTAATTTTTGTTCATAATTTTATTTTTGTTTATAATATGGTCTTAAAAGTCAGGTGGTCTTTCATGACAGCGGTCTCTCAAGACAGGCTCCACAGAAGGAATTAAATAGTAGTCATGAATATTTTAATGCAAATGTTGAATTACAATTTTAGACCTGATCTGGGTAGAAAATACACAGGACTTAAAAATTGTAAACTTAAGGGCTCTAAACATTGAACTACTGAAAACGGTAGTACCGAGTGTTGATCGATTTTTTAGATGGTGTTTTATGCCACACTCCTTGGTTTTTCAGTTACATGTAACGCTTGGTGGCAAGTTTTTAATGTGGGGGGAAGGAACCCAAAGCACAATATTAATGTACCAGGGAAGAGACCACCGGTCTTCTACAAGTTAACAAAATCAACTCAAACCTGCTCTGACTAGAGGGGATAAGAATTAATGGTTGAAATCATGAAGCTGTAACCATTTGACCACGGAGGCCCTGGGGGGGGGGGGGAGGGGGGGCAGTATCTATATGATAATCTTGACATATCTTATGTCTTATGTTTATAAAAGTGTTTTTTCAAAGATTTTTGTGGAATGGGACAAATTCATGTACCACGTGATAACATTTGTGTGTGACTTTTGTTTCTACTAGTGATGGAATGACGCTAGAAGATGATTTCCTACTGTAACATTCCATCACTTCTTCTCTCAAATTTTTTCCATCACATAATGTCTCTATCTACTGAAAAAACTATCATCCACACTTAATATGCACAAGATAATACTGTAAACAGGGAAATTTTTGCCCCCATTTTATTTTCACCCTTTTCACCTCATTGTCAGTAGGGTAATAAAAAACTGAGTGAAATAAAAATGGTAAATTCATCTATATTTAACATTTGTAGAAAGTGCTTATTATATATTTCATTTAAAAACATCATCAACATGAAAGAGCCCCCCCCCCCTTGAAAACTCAAGCAGCAATATATTATAAGGACATATGACCAGGCTACATTAGCTTTGCCATGGCAGATGGCCGTGATAAGAGGATTTGTTGGTCAGAACTGGGCCATGTAAGACACTTTGATAACATGCCTATCAGATATATATCTAATGAATTAGGGGAATATTTCTGACATGTTTGTTTAAGAAAAAATTATGGCTGGTTTACTTCCATAAGATGGACTATACTAAGTTATAGTGGAGGTATGTTAGGTTCATTCACATGGCTATCAAATTCACAGGTTGTAAATATGGTAGATTCCAATTTGATTGAATAATATGATTAGACTATTGATATAGAGTTTGAAAGGATGAAGTGCTAAAAGTTGAGAGCTAAAGATAGATGGATGGATGGATAAAGATAGATAAATAAATAGATAAATGAAGTAATAAACAGGCAGATAGATAGATCAATAAGTAGATAGATGGATGGATGGATGGATGGATTGATAGACAGACAGGCAAAGATCAAAAGGCAGGTATTCAAACTATCATCAGAAAAATTTATAAACAAATAAATATACTTTATAGTAAGACAAACATTTTGTAAAGAGACATATGAGTAAAAAGTACCTGTATATACATGTATGTAGATATATTTAAATAGATTTAATGAAAAAGTAAATTTTACCTTATAGATTCTCATCTTCAGTCATCAGAAAATGCCGTTTATATTGCATATGTTTGATCATATGATAAAAAGAATCTGTCATGAGTTTCCATTCATATCACATTTATGTTACTCGTTATGAATTTTCAATTTTTTGCTCGCCAGAGGCTCGCGAAATGGAAAATTTAAAAAACAGATCCTTGTATATATACATAAAAACCTGATATGACCCAAGGAAACTTGTGACAGATCCTAATGTGCAGGTACCCTTATATATACAGGTTCAATTTAGTTGAAGTATAGTATTTTCAAAACTGGCCTTTATAGACAGGTGATCCTTATATAGAGGTGGCCACTATAGCAGGTTTTACTATATATATATATATATATATATATATATATATATATATATATATATATATATATATATATATATATATATATATATATATATATATATATATATTTATACAGTAGAACCTTGCTTAAAGACCACCTTGCTGAGCAGTCCACCTCACAATTTAAACCATAAATTTCCAGTCTCTTCCTTGATATTTAATCATTACAGAACCTCATTTAAGAGACCACCTCATTAATTAGACCACTTTGTGTCAGTCAGTGAGGTGGTCTTAATAGCGAGGTTCAGCTGCGAACATATATTTATATATATGTTATGTACTTATTCAACTATTTTTTCAAGAAATGAGAAATTTATGGCCTGAAATACGATGTGGTCTCTGAAGTGATGTTTTTTTGGTAGGCAAAGTACCACTGTACCTGTATATCACCTTTAAATGTAAAAAAAAAAATAGTATGTAAACAAACATGCATGAATATACGTCTATATCATAACATGAAAGTAATTCTTATTTTTCTATGTAACATAACTTCCCTCATATTACTCTTTTTCAGAGCTAGTACAGGTAATTCTACCTGTAAATGGCCTTTTTAGCAGTTTTGATATTTCACACTGTCATTAGAAAATAAAACTGTTATCAGAAATAAACATATGTGACCGCTTTGAAGAGGATAACATGAAAATTTGATGAAGTTCAGTGACTCTATACATGCATACATTTCATACTTGAAATTGAAACTGTGCATAAATTATTGATGAGATCAGTATAGTTGGTCCCATACACACATGACGGGCTTCTGAATATATTTTGTTAAGTCAAACTTAGATAGATGAAAGTGGAGCTGTTTTTGTTTTTTTGTTTTTAAATGCATATTTGATGCTGAAAAAAAGTAAAAAAGAAAAATATGTAATAATATACTTAGACGCTGAAAAAAAGTAAAAAAGAAAAATATGTAATAATATACTGGAGTCAAATGCTGGCATCATCTGGCAAATGTACATCATAGAATCTGAATTGCAATTTATATTGGACACTATTAATAGAAATTAGAAGGCTAATTATTTAAATTATTATTTAGATTGTTTGTCAATCTGATCATGCCATCATTGATAAAATATTCCAGCTCCTTTTATCAGAATTGATGGATTGAACGATAGTGAAGTCTTAGAATTGAATATCCGGTAGCAATTTTGATATGTCTGACCGCTGTCCATATATTTATTTAACTGTAATTATTGACACTGTACAGTTGTTGGTCAGTCGATGTTTTCATTGTTTTACATTCTCAATTATATATGCAATTCAAATTCAAAACACGAACAAAGAGAACATATACCCGGTGTAGTGTGGTACTTTGATTCATGAAATATTGAACCTGGGTTCAAATATGGGGGTTACAGTATATCATATGACACCAATACTGCAAATGATTTATAGGCCTACAATTGTAATTTTACCAACGTTATCATAAATCACATCTTTTATTTACCAGAGATATTTAAATAATTGTACTGGTCAGCGACCAGTTCTTGCCAACTCGTTTTATTTTACCTGATATTTTCTGGTTTCTCAGAGCAATCGGAATAGTGGCTTGTCCAGGAAACACAAACGAATCTGTGAAAGCATTATGCACTCGTTTGCAAGTTCCATTCCACTTAAAAACAGTTGGAGAATTGCTCGCTTACCAGTATGTAATGTAGAATGTAATGTCATAAAATTCTCATGTTAATCACTATGATATCACAGCCTGGAAAATTCAAAATTTCTTCCAGTTGACGCTCTCTGATTGGGTTTGCATTCAGGCATTAATGTAGTGATGGAAGTGAGCAAAATATAACAACTTGATTATTCGGTTAAGAACCAACTTATGAAAAAAGCTTCATTCCTAAGTTTTTCAGAGATATTTGATGTTATTGAATTGTCTATTTTTTGTGAATCAGGAATATTAATGTGCCTAATTTACACTCTAAATTGAAAAAATAAATATATTCTCATATCTAAAAATCTGGATTTTGTTCTTTAATGTTTTTCTAATTTGATTAATGATTTTGAAATATATGTAAGATCTCCTGTAATTGGTATTTTTATTTGATTTAGAGAGAGAGAGAGAGAGAGAGAGACAGACAGACAGACAGACAGACAGGAAGAAACAGACAGACAGACAGGGAGAAACAGACAGGGGACAGATGGAGAAACAGACAGACAGACAGACAGGGAGAAACAGACAGACTGACAGACAGACAGACAGACAGGGAGAAACAGACAGGGAGACAAAGACAGGAAAAGAGACACAAAAAGAGGAAAAAAGAGACACAGAAATAAAGAGATAGACAGAGATACAAAGAGAGAGAGAGAGAGAAAGAAAGAAAAAAAGAGAGAGGGGGTTCTTGATAAACCATCAGCCATCTACAATTATACTATAGAAATGACATTTCCCTAGATAAGAGATCACCAAAAAGTGATTACA
The DNA here is from genome assembly GCA_030159075.1 of Atrina japonica. Taxonomy (NCBI): domain Eukaryota; kingdom Metazoa; phylum Mollusca; class Bivalvia; order Pterioida; family Pinnidae; genus Atrina; species Atrina japonica. The sequence goes on along the minus strand of BROG01000102.1, from coordinate 638,249 downwards.
TAGAAAGCGATAGGTGGAAATAACGGGTCTTCCCCAACAGTGGTTTCTTAAAACTGGTTTTTAAGACATTGATCTCTCAAAAATATAATTTTTTTAGTGAATGCAAACACATACAATACTCCAGTACTCAGTAGTTGGTCACTTTAAATTAGAAGCACTTGGGGCTTCTTCCGTCAAGTGGTAAGAGCAAAAGCAATCAGGGCCTCTTTGGCCAAGTGGTTAGACCAAAGCTCTTGGGGCCTCTTTGACCAAGTGGTTAGACCAAAGCTCTTTGGGCCTCTTTAGGCAAGTGGAAAGTCCAAAGCACTTGGGGCCTCTTTGGACAAGTGGAAAGTCCAAAGCACTTGGGGCCTCTTTGGGCAAGTGGAAAGTCCAAAGCACTTGGGGCCTCTTTAGGCAAGGGAAAGTCAAGTGGGCCTCTTTGGGAGTCCAAAGCACTTGGGGCCTCTTTGGGGCAAGTGGAAAGTCCAAAGCACTTGGGGCCTCTTTGGGCAAGTGGAAAGTCCAAAGCACTTGGGGCCTCTTTAGGCAAGTGGGGCCTCTTTGGGCAAAGTCCAAAGCACTTGGGGCCTCTTTGGGCAAGTGGAAAGTCCAAAGCACCTGGGGCCTCTTTGGGCAAGTGGAAAGTCCAAAGCACTTGGGGCCTCTTTGGGCAAGTGGAAAGTCCAAAGCACTTGGGGCCTCTTTGGGCAAGTGGAAAGTCCAAAGCACTTGGGGCCTCTTTGGGCAAGTGGAAAGTCCAAAGCACTTGGGGCCAAGTGATTAGAGCATCAGGTTTTGAACCATGAAGTCTTTCCGTTCTTGTCAATGCGAGTTTTAGCCCCACTGGAACCTAAGCTGATTTCTTTAGAAAGTTTGCCAGTTTACTTGCCAAAAGCCAGTGGTCTCGTCCCGGGTACATTTTAACCAGGTTGTTTCCTCCACCATATAACTGAATATATGTTGACTGTTGCATGAAACACTAAAAAAAAAACAAAAACAAAAAGCAAATCAAAAGAAAGTACATGTACTAAATTTTAAATGCATGAAAATAATTCCATTAGAGTAAAAAATTTTGACTGCACCAAATTAATTTTTTTTTCCAGTATGTCAAAGGGCTGTTTAAAAAGTGGCACAATTAATTCCTTTTACTTCTGTCATCCAATCAGATTTAAGTTTGATAGGATTCTGAACAGATTATCTAGGGAAGATGACATTTTCCAAGATGGTCCCATTCCTAATGCAAAATCTGCCGTATTTCCCCCAATTTTGAGATATCGGAATTATGTTCACTATGTAGCTAACTTTTATACAGACAAAGGAAAAATTTGCAACTTAAAAGTACAGCTCAATTAAAACCTTCACATCTTAGATGAAATCCCATGTTGTCACTTTAATAAAATGTTAAAATGAATCTTAAGTTTTGTATCTTTATTTTTATTTGTAAAATGACCAAAGTTTCTTTTTATTTTACCAAATTCAACCCATTACAACATAAAATTCTCAATTGAAAGGGTCTTTTAACTCCTGAAGATTTATTGAAATAAAATTCATCCACTGTTGTTGCTGATTACTGTTGTAAGGTTTGCCAAAATGTCAGTGTAATAAATACAGTAAAACCACCAAAGGGACCAGAAAATTGACCCTTACACACAGGTTTAATTTAGTTGAAGTATGCAGTCATGGTACTTTTCAAAACTGGCCTTTATAGACAGGTGATTTATTTAGAGGTGACCACTATAGCAGGTTTTACTGTATGCAAAATAAAGCAACAACAACAACAACAAACAAAACAAAAAAACCCGAACAACACCAGAAATGAATAAGAAGACCCAAAACAAAAGAAAAAGTAAAATTAACAGCAAACAAAATTTAAAGCAATGCAAAAAATTGAAATGAAATTTCACAGGTAACCTATTTGTTCGGAAGTAAGACCAGAATTGACTTTTCAGTATGTGCATCTTGGATTAATGCTAGCGTTTAAACACAGCTTATAATTAAATCATTTCGTACTGTTAAAAAGGGTCATTAGTGCCACCTGTCACATGTTATATTACAATTTTATGCAATCTTGCGATATTCAATAAGTTTATTGCCGTAAGGAGCTGTCATTTTATTGTTTCTTTTTTAGCACAGTCTGTGATTCAACACAGGTCGCTTGTAAAACGCATGGTTCTATGTCATTTTCAAGAAGTATAATTACTGCTTGAACTGTCATGTCTTGGAATTTAATGGCTGTTTTAATTTCCAACTGGTCGTAAATTAAATGCGTCAAGGTGAGGAAACCCTACCCACAGGTTGTAGAGGTATATGTTAATTTTCCACTGTGAATGGGAGAAAAACCAGAAAGATAAATAAAAAAAATTGAAATACTGGTGAACAAAAAATCAGAATATACTGAAATGCATTCGAATGATTTTTTTGTTGATATTGAAAATGGATTTGAATTTTTTGTATTTTGAACATTGTTTCACCACACTCAACAATTTTTCAGTTTTACAGTGGTGCCAGTTTTATTGGTGGGGAACAGAACCTGGTTACAATGTACCTGAGAAGAGACCACCGACCTTCTGCAAATTAACTGGCAAACTTTCTCATAAAAATTTAGCTTGAACCTGCATTGAGAATGAAAATCAGTGTTGAAAAAGATTGCAATATGGCATTTAAAATTCGACATTATTTAATGTGTTGTTGCAGAAATGAAACAATTAAATCATTTTTATTTTATTTTATTACATGTATCAAACAATCCTAACTGTACCAGGATGTTTTTAACTTTGGATATATATTGATTATATACATGTATACAGTGTAATCCCATTATCTCGAAACTCACAGGGACTGCCCCAATTTCTTCGAGATATCAGGAATTCGAGATAACCAAAACTTTAATTGATACATTATTATATCTATAAAAATTGGACAGACTCTCAGCTTTGACATATCTGGAATTTTGATTCAACCTATTTTGACATAACAAGATTCCACTGTGTGTGTGTGTGTGTGTGTGTATATGTGTGTGTGTGTGTGTGTGTGTGTGTGTGTGTATATATATAGACATTATGCATTATTCATGGATAAAGTAAATCTTCAGATTGTGTTTTGGAGAGTTTGAGTTTATTAAATGCCGACTCTCTACAAACCAAGTATACAAAAGGAATACCCCATTCTAAGGATGGTGATTGTTGATATCATTTGACCAGCAATGTCACCACAGAAGGCTCTTGTTACTGGTCACAGCACCCAGAAGGTCTGCCTAATACAGGGTCTACCTGATTCAGTCACAGGGTCTACCTAATGCACCCACAGGGCCTACCAGATTCACCCACATGGTATAACATGTATAGGTTTACCAAGGTAAAGTAGCACATCCAGGTTCTGTCAAAAAAGCCTAAATTATGTCAACATACTACAGGTCTATACGTCTACCAAGGTAAAGTGGCACAGCAAGGCTCTGTCAGAAACCAAAACAATGTGGTCTGTTTTCTAAAAATGGGGGTGAACAGGTCAAATGTTTTACCTTCCTCTGATTCTATGCCATATTGTAGAGTACTGACAACTAACCTGTCACCCTATTTTGATTTAATTTAGACTGGCTGTGTTTCTAAACATAGCCCATTTTTCTTTGGTAGAACTATAGTCTTTCACAATGGATGTAGGTTTCACAAGTGAATTACAACAGTAAATGTGTTCTCTTCCTATGTAAGGTTTGGTAACTGAAATGAAAATATATACAACAACATTTGGGAATCTAGAATTGTAGGTTTATTGGAAATTATTGGCCATTATCTGCATGTAAATGAATAAATGAAACCATGTAACATTGATGTTGCATCATATACATTTAGCATCAATATGGCAACTTCCTGTATTTAATTGTGCTCCTTTGTAATGTCTGGAGAGGTGTACTCTGTAGCCATTAACCCAACAGAACGTTTAATGGTATTGTACACATTTTATGGGTGACAGAACATGATGATGGATGCCAATGAGAAAAGTCAATAAATCGTAGAAATGGAGGAATTCTTCTTCCAAAAAGTGTGTATCATGTTAAAGTGATTGAACCTTGGTGCTGACCCTGCAAGAGATTAATTTTATATGTCATACTGATTGTGCTAATTATCAACACGCATAATTTCTTGTAATAATTTCAGCACACAAAATTTATCAAGCATTTTATCTGTAATTACAGTATAATTTAGAGGGTGTCAAAATTTCCGCAAACAGACTAATTCATGCAAACACATTGATTGCATTACGAGAATTTGATGTGAAGGTTTTGTAATAATTGGTGAACATGCAGTTTTTTGTGCATAAATTAAGTCCATGAATGTATGATATATGCATGCTCATGTACATTAGATGACAAATGGAAATAAATACAAAGGTACAAATTGATGGAGATTTCAAGCAGCAGCGAACTTTAAATTGAATCATTTGTGTTTAAAATTTTTAGAATAACGTCTTCGGACTCTGGGTTTATTTGATCTGTAGTCCTTTTCAGTGTTTGTGAAAATTTGGGCTTTTTCCTTCTAATTATACTTTCCCTTTGATTGATTCATTCTTAAGTTATTGTTGTGGTAATTAATAAGTAAATATAGCAAGTATATAAGTATTCAGAAACTATTAAGGTCTTATTTGAAAATGTGCAAATATGCATAAAGATTTCAGTTTGGGTAGGGTTGATAAAACCACCCCCCTCTTGAAGCTTCAAAGTGCAAGTTTTGATTGGGGAGGGGGAGGGGAGGGAGAATTAAACAAAAGGCAAGGTGTGTTTTGATAACCATTTGCTTTGACAAGGAGGCACTGACCTAATTGAGGAGTGATTGATATGATTGTTTATTTCATTAAGATCAATCAAAATGGAATAATTATATAGAGATATAGGCTACAGCACTGGTAAGTGCCACAGTCAATTGGGGTTTATATGCAACAGCGAATTGTGGCATTCATAATCATCATTTTAGAGCCGTAAAGTTAAATTATTTTGCTTTATTCAATTGACATGTGGCTAAATGGCATTTTAACTTGTAATTCAAGCAGTTTTCTGATACATGTATAGATCATATGTAATTATCATAGTCTATCTATCATATAATGTCTAAACATGTAGTTTTTTTTATCAGATTTCTGTATCTAGCTCCTTTTTATACCATATAAATTTGGACTAATATGTCTACCTGTATACTGCAGATTTTTTTTGACTTGATATTCTCCTCCAGACGTCACTGTTTATCCAGGTTCCCATGGCAACACATTATTACTGTGGCTATTTCGATAGATACCAAGGTGCAGGGAACCATAATTGACTTTCATGACAGTTTTTCTGACATTGAGACAAAAACAGACAAAATTATTGCTCCCTTTTTTTATAAACAAGATTTGTTTGTCCTTGATTATGCCACTTAGGTTATGCACGGCTTACTGTGACAAATTCTTTTGCGTTATGATGACAAACTAATTGTTCGCTTTTGTTAAAATCATATGTTCACTTCACTGGTCTGCCATTCTTCTGTTCAGCTGATGAAGAGGATGAAAGGATGATTAAAGATGGAATTTTAGCTAGATTGGCATCATTTTCTTGTTATCATTCTTACAAACAGCCGATTATTTTAAAACCTATTATTTTCATTTTCTCCAGTCTTCAGTCTTCATTTAGCATTGTAAGTTCGACCATCTTTCATGTGCTGTTTCTTGATTGGTTGTTTTGCTGCTATTTTGTCTTCATTTTGGAATTTTTAATAATTAGGGTAAAAGTGATCTGTAGGAATTCAAGCTGTTATTTGTGTACATAGTCTACTCAGTGGTACGTGTGAACATAATTTTTTTTTCTGTTCATATTGAGGCAATATGCAGTCATCTTATAATTTGAATATAGGGATTTTCTACACTCTTTTGGGAATGGAGCCTGGGCATTTTGAATGTGGAATTTAACAACATTTTATTGAAACTGGAAAAATCTAAAAATAAACAAAACTGTTTGGAAATATAAGAAACTCTTGATTTTTTTTTCGCATTGGGAATGGGGCCTTTTTTGGAAAAAATACCTGTTAAATACCATTCTTTGAAAGCAAAAATCTATATCAGTATTCTACTAGTTAAAATAGGGGAACTATACAATGTAGGTTTTTCTCTTTTCGTCATCATTCAGTCTATCCATCCATTAATCAGTCTATTTGTCCATCAGTCAGTCTATCTATTCATTAGTCAGTCTGTCAGTCAGTCTATCCATTCATTAGTCAGCTTATGCATCTATTAGTCAGTCTATCCATTCATCAGTCAGTTGGCTTATCCATTAGTCAGTCTATCTATGCATCCGTCTATCCATCAGTTAGTCTATCTGTCCATCAGTCAGTTTGTTTATCCATTAGTCATTCTGTATATCCATTAGTCAGTCTATCCTTCTGTTAGTTAGTCTATCCATCTATTAGTCTGTCTATCCATCAGTCAGTCAATTTATCCATCCATTAGTCAATCTGCCCATCCATTAGTCAGTCTTCCCATCCATTAGTCAATCTATCTATCCATTACTCAGTCTATCTACCCATCCATTAGTGTGTCCAGTTAAGTTCTCAGTTAAATGGTTATATTTGCTCACCATTCATTTAACAATGGTTTCATAGGTAGGGTCATGTATTGATTCATCAATACTTTCATTGCTTGTTTATTTGCATAAATCTTACATTCCACTTGGACATATGACATTGGATTCATGTCAAATGGTTGGAAATTAGAAATACTTGGTATTTAGATTCGATTTATCATAAAAATGTTCCATTCGACACATAGCAACTAGTTTTGGATAGCCATATTTCATATGAAAAATTATGAGAGATCACCTGTAAGGAATGAAAATCCACATTTAGAGAATGACAAAGTTAAAAGGTCATTAGCTGTGGGTGGGTTTTTTTTTGGTTTTTTTTTTTTTTTTACGACTACTTAGATTGATATACAATAAAAAAAAAAAGAAAATACACTGGCATAATTTTTTTTTAAGTTCTATACATTGTGTGAAATTGTTTTAGAAACTCAGGTTTGGCACTTTTTCAATTGTAATTGATTAATTCATTGTATATGAATACCACATTGGAACTGTCCTTATTTTCACAAAATAAATAGAAATATAAAAATTGTCTATGCCTGTGTATAGCACTTATTTGTTATTGAACGTCAAGTACAAGTAGTAAAAGTAAAAAAAATCGAAATAATTCTTTTGGTAAACACACAGCTAATGCCTCTTTAAACATCTATCTATCTCAACACTGTAGAATGGATAGATTTGGGTACCAGATCTTAAAGACAGATTTGGCGGTTTTTCATTAGACAGATTCTTTGTCCATTTTGACGATATACACTAATTTTATTATACCTCTGCAAATTTTACTCTATATAAAAGTAATAACATGGAAATAGCTATTTCCTCCAAACTTGCGTAGCTAAGTCTTCGTTCCTCAAAAAGGTATGTTAGTTTCTTTTGACTAAAAGCTAGTTCTTAGTTTGCCATTAGTGGTTGTGGTTTAATTGTTTTCGACTGATCAATTTCCACTATGATCATTATCCATGTATTTACAAATTTGCATTGTTATTATAGAAGAAAATAAAGTTACAGCTTTATCTAAGGAAATAAGTCTTGTCTTTGGGATCCAGAAACTTACTATATTTTGGAAAACCATACTTTAACTGTATTATTATGCCTTTACTGATTTTCTTTATATAAAAGTTAATCATTCAAGCTAGCTATTCCCCTCCCCCACAAAAATTACAAGAATGACTATTGTCTGATTGACATAACTTGGCAGGGAGGAGTAACCATCTGATTATCATACCACTGATTCTACTCACTGTTTTGTTAAGACAAGCTGCACATGTAAAAACATTTGATTCTTCACTGGATACTTGCAGGTGTGGTGACAAGTAGGAAAGCATATTTGCCAAGTCTCCTCCCATAAATATGGAGACTCCTTATTTTTTATGTAAATTTTTTATAATGTCTTCAAGAAAAAAGCATATCTCCCAATGAAAAAATTCAAATTTTATTATTAATTCATAAAATTTAGTCTCCCCCATGAGATGAAAGTATTTCCCCCATGAACATTTTTCAAGGTTTGCAAATCTGGAAATGATCACCTTTGTAAGTGTAACCTTAATGTCATTATGTTTTATTACCTAAAATTTGAACTCGTCCAGGTCAAGAAAAGGGGTTCAATTGAGACTCCCAACCCCCAGGTTATATGGATTTTACTATATATCCCTGTAAAGGAATGTGTTAGTTGGGAGACATATTTTTCTGTGGGAGGGACATTCTGTGACAGCCAATCAATGTTGCTGTAAGTTAATTGCATGATTATTATTCAGCTAAGACAAGAAATTAATTCTTAAACCCGTGAATTAATCTGAATAGTTCAAGAATTATTACCACGTAGAACAGTGGTTGTATATACAACAAAAGTATATCTTTTATCCATGTTGTTGTTTAGCAAGAAATAAAGCATGATTGAAGCTTCATCTCCAGTGTAAATTGTTTGTTTTGATATCATAAAATTGTTAAAAAGTATCCATTGAGGGAGTTGGCAAGCTTCTAGTTCCCTTTGCTTTGCCCCTAGAAATATGTCTTGTCTCTGGGAACATGAACCTTAATGCTAACTCCTTTAACAGTATACCTTAATCTATGCTGTCATGAAAGAATTATGCAAGGAGAAAAAAAAAAAAGATAATTCTCAATAATTAGTCCCCAGGCATTTCTTCTTCTAAACATTTAGCAACAAATTTTATCAATTGAATTATACCTACTTGTACATACAGCATAGCTTTCTCCCAAGGTTTTTTGAATTGCATGAATATCTCTTTCTAGGGAGTATGTAAAGCTTATCAGTTGATAATCAGCTTAGTGGCTGCTGTAAAAATATTACCCTTGTTAAACAAAAGCTGTATCATTAGTACTGTTATATAAAGAAAACATCAAATGATAGTTATACTTTGTATTGTGTATTCAGATGTTTTATTTTTCTAATGATTTCATAGTTAGACTGATCTGTATCACATCCCTGTTATGTCACAGTTTGACTGGTCTATATTATATCTCTGTATTATACTTGTCTCTGTGATGTCACAGTCTATAGATATCTCTGTGGTCTGACTAGTATTATATCCCTGTGATGTCACAATTAGACTAGTCTGTATCATTATATCCCAGTGATGTCGCAGATAGACTAGTCTATATCATATCCCAGTGATGTCACAGTTAGACTAGTCTATATCATATCCCAGTGATGTCACAGTTAGACTAGTCTATATCATATCCCTGTGATGTCACAGTTAGACTAGTCTATATCATATCCCAGTGATGTCAGAGTAAGACTGGTCTGGATCACACCCCTATGATGTCAGTTGGTCTGTATAATATCCCTGTGATGTCACAGTTAAACTAGTCTATATCATATCTCTGTGTTGTCACAGCTAGACTGGGATATATTATATCCCTGTGATGTCACTGATAAACTGATCTTGATCACATCCCTACGATGTCTGTAAGACTGGTACGTATCATACCCCTGTCATTTCACAGTTAGACGGGTCTATATCATATTCCAGTGATGTCAGTCGGTCTGAATCACACCCCTGTGATGTCAGATCAGGCTGGTCTGGATCACACCCCTGTGTGGTCTCGATCACACCCATGTGATGTCAGTTAGACTGGTCTGCATCATATCCCTGTGATGTCACAGTTAGACTGGTCTGGACCACACCCCTGTGATATCAGTTAGACTGGTCTATATCATATCCCTGTGATGTCACAGTTAGACTATTCTGGAACACATCTCTATGATGGCACAGTTAGACTGGTCTGAATCACACCCCTGTGATGTCAGAGTCAGGCTGGTCTGGATCACACCCCTGTGATGTCAGTCGGTCTGTATAATATCCCTGTGATGTCACAGTTAGACTAGTCTATATCATATCTCTGTGATGTCACAGTCAGACTGGTCTATATTATATCCCTGTGATGTCACTGATAAATTGGTCTTGATCACATCCCTGCAATGTCTGTTAGACTGGTCTGTATCATACCCCTGTCATTTCACAGTTAGACTTGTCTGGGTCAGATCCCTGTGATGTCAGTTAGACTGGTCTACATCATATCTCTGTGATGTCACAGTTAGACTAGTCTGGAACACATCTCTATGATGGCACAGTTAGACTGGCCTGAATCACACCCCTGTGATGTCAGAGTCAGACTGGTCTGTATCACATCCCTGTGATGTCACAGTTAGACTGGTCTTGACCACATCCCTGTGATGTCAGTTGGACTGGTCTATTTCATATCCCTGTGATATCACAGTTAGACTAGTCTGGGACATATCTCTATGATGGCACATTTAGACTGGTCTGAATCACACCCCTGATGCCAGATTTTGAACTCAGAGAACCTGTTATTTGAAGAGTGTGGTTTTTGAGTTCTCATTGAAGGTTTTACACATTGTCAAATACTTCAGTGCTTTCTGTCCTTGCTTTGAAGAAGTGAAATATGCATTCACATGATTTGTTAACTGATAAAATTCAATAAGACTGAAATACAATTGAATTGCTGATAGACGTTTTTGTTTTTGAAAGAATGTTTCTTGTGATCTCTCTTTATAACTGCAGATATATGAGGAAATCTATCAGGGGGTAAAGATCAAATAATTCCATTCTTAATCAGTTGAAATACTGATTCTTAAAAACAAAGAAAACTATACACCTTGTAAAAAGGTGTCACTACAGACTGGTTCTAAAGAAAACACCAATGGGTGGTTTGATAAGGTTTGTTGTATATAGGGTGTCACTAAAGACTGGTTCTAAAGAAAACACCAATGGGTGGTTTGATAGGGTTTTTTTGTATATAGGGTGTCGCTAAAGACTGGTTATAAAGAAAACATCAATGGGTGGTTTGTTAGGGAGTATTTATATATAGTGTCACTATAGACTGGTTATAAAGAAAACACCAATGGGTAGTTTGTTAGGGATATTTATATATAGGGTATCACTACACACTGGTTATAAAGAAAACACTGCACGGTTTGAAATATGGTTACATATGATAGGGGGTATTTATATACAGGGTGTCACTATAGACTGATTATAAAGAAAATATTATTGAGCAGTTTGCAGCTAATCAGATATGACATGTATTCTTTATATACATGGTGTCTCTAAGGCAATTTACTCTGTATGTTTTGACTGTATTATGGCAATAATATGTACTGTCTTTGCACTGGTTTACATTGTATTTAGGTGCACTGTCAGGTTCATTCATTACACATCTTAGCTATTACTTGATTATCAGTACTCCTACAAGCCTAATTTTGTACACTGTAGTTTTTGTTAAATTGATTTTTAAAGACTTATCCCCGACTTAATGCCTTCATCGACTTAATGCCTTCATCGGTTGATTGTTTTACAGAAATATATCACTTATGTAAGTTATGTACAGTATGACTTCGGGCAACTGTAAGAGGTCCCTTGAATATCAGAAATCAACATAAAACTTAGGTACACTGTAAGATGTTTTTGATATTGCATACCTGGCAATTTTTGCACTGTTTAGTTTTTGCATTTTTTGCCCCAAGTTAAGAGGGCGATTTTAAAATGGAGGCCAAATTTTCCAGCTAATTAACTGAAGCATGGACACACATGCTATCCTTGAGTTGATTTAGGATGTATTAAGATAAGGTGATTGTTTTCTGCCATAAAAAAAGCAAAAATAACCAGGGGCAAAACTTTCCAATCATACAGTATTTTGTAAAGCTGAAATGATTACCAGAAATTAGTCTTAAGAATATTTGTGACTATATTACAATTTATAACCGAATACTATATACCTAGAATTTTTGCTCCCGCTGTATCTTCGACGTTTTTTGCCCTTAGATGAGAGGGCTAATTGAAAAAAAATGAGATATTCCAGCTGCATAATTGAAGCACAGATGTAAATGCCATCTGAATAAGACTGTGGTGATTTAAGGTGAATTTAAGACAGAGTGAAAATGTTTTCTGTGGTGAAAAGTCGAAAATAAAAGTGGACCAAAATTTCCATATGTGCAGTACTTGTTTTTCGTCTACATGCATACTTTTTCTTTCCTCAGATTATCCTCAGTGTATCTTCTTACCTAGAAACAAAACTGATATACATGTACATATGCATATAGGAAAGTTAACTTTTAATGTATTATTCCTGGGTAAATGTCTGGACACTTAAAAATCTAATATAGTGGAATCTCATTATGTCAAAATCAGATGTGCTGAATTCCTGTTATGTCCAAGTTGAAACACCGGACCCAATTTGTATGGATAGAAAAGTATGTTAATTAAGATTTGCATACTTTTCTACCCATACAAATTGGGTCCGGTGATTCAACTTGGACATAACAGGAATTTTGGATATCTCTAAGTAATAGGGGTGGTCCTGCTTCTTTCAAGATACGGTAATGAGATTCCTCTGTATTTAAGATTCAATGAAGGACAGTTAGTTCTTTGCCGTACATTTTTTATGAGGATGATTGTTAAGTTGATGACTTTATATAAGTGAATTTATATACATTTCCATGACAACTATAAACTTTTAGTCTCTTGAAAAGTCTATATTTTGATGTCACATATATATTGAAAAGACTAAAATTAAAAAAAAAAAACAAAAAAAAAAAAACGAATTGAACTATTTGATGCTTTCGTTCATTTACTGCAGTCCACATCTGAAGCAATAACATAACAACTTCATACATTTATCATCTCTGGGAATCTGTGAGGTTCAATTAGGAAAGTTAATTACCGGTAGCTGTAACTCATGTTGGGCAAACATACATAAGGGGAGCATATTTCTCTGTTTATTATAGCTAACAGGGATTATTTAGGGATAAAAGGTTGATGCTTTCCACTTAATTAATTCAAAGTCATTTACACTACCTTGTTCCATCTTGTACAAAAAAAACCTTGTTTGTTGACGGCTGTAGCTTTAAGGCTACGGTAAACGCTATTTGTGTGTCAGAAGTTAAACATGTTCTGTGACATAATTTGATTAAAATTTCACTGAACAATTTGTTATTCTAGTTGCTGTTTTGAAATTGTTTAATTTTGATTTTCATGTGATTAATTTGTCTCTTTCATTAATTATTTTGTGATTTTATAATGAGATGATTCAAAGGGTTTTATTTCAGGAAAATGTAAATGAATTCATTCTGTATTTGATGCATACATATTCCCTGGTGTGTCTCCATTATCAACCAATCAGATGAAGCCATTTCTTTCATCTGCGTACATGCTTCACTTTTCATAGTCTATGGTAATGAGTTATCATGGTGATATAGACAACATTGCTCTTGGTGAATCAGTGGTGCAGTCCCTGCTTCACAACCAGGGCCTAACACAATAAAACTGGAGAATTTGAATAAGTCTTAAAGAATATTCTCAACTTGGTCTGCTGGGTCAATCAGGTCCAACACTATAAATGTTAAGAATTTATGAAGTCTGAGAATATTCTCAAATTGGCCTGCTAAACAAGTCAGAGCCTAGGGCCATAAAACTATTCTTAGACAAATTTTTTTCACTCAACTTCAAGATTCTGCTCAAATCTAGAGAATTTTCTTAATTTGGGTAAAGTTGTTGACCATAAAGAAATTCTTAGACAAATTTCTTTCTCAAGTGATAAAATACTTAAATACAGTATATACATGTAGTTTACTTGAGTAATTCTAAATTAACAGCAAAAATGGCCACCCCCTCGCCTCGGGATAAATAAACTCTTATGCCATGGTCTCTGTCGCTCTAGAGTATTTCAGGACATGTTTAATCCTCTGACTTTCGAAAACAACATGTTATTTGAGCAAAATAGGTTTAGAAGACCAACACTTCTTTCTCTGTTGGCTTGTTTTGGCCATATTACATTTGTTGACATTAACAATAGGGACGGTGTAAATTTTGTCTGGTACATGTGCCCCAGTGTATGTTCTGAGTCATTTATCTTATCTAATGTACTTATACTAATTCAGTTGTATCTTGAATATCCTTTATTTTATACAGTATACAGTATACATATTATATGAATAAATTACTGACTTTGGTCATGTATTGGCATTTTACAAGACATTTTTAATGTTTTTAAAAAAGTATATATCTGTTCCCATTTTATACCACAAACGTGTTGCCTATTTGATTTTTTAATGCATCTTATGCCTCTTGCTTGGTTATTAAATAATTAATTATAAATTATGGTCAGAATAATGTTCAGACTTCAAAGTTAAGTGAATCCGGACATAAATTGGGACTTGTGTCTTGGACGAGATTTACACTGCCTTTTGACAAGCCTACCTCAGTTTATAAAATTCTTAAGTTATCTTATGGTCTGCAAGTTTTCACTTTTTACTCAAATGAGTAAATTCTTAACATTTGAGAATAAAATTTATATCAGAATTTTACGTGTTTATGGTCTTGGGGCCCAGATTTTAGGATTAGCGATAGTTGAGTAAAAAATTTTGACTTTAAGTAATTCTTAAGTTTTATGGTGTCTGACCCATACGTCCTAACTCAATTGAGATCTTTAAATTGGTAAAGTCAGAAAATTTGACTTAACTATAGCTTTCCCTGAAATCTGATTGCTTTAGCAAGTCCATGTTCAAAATATTCAAAAACTTTACAGTTCTTTTACAACTTTAAAATCTAGACCTTCAAGTATAGGTAACGATTGTTTACCAACCACTTGACATCATGATCCAGAAAAATGAGGCTTCTTCTGCGATCGTTTTGATTACATTTGGTATGTTTAACATGATTCTACAGAAATCACTGCATCTTTGATTCAAGCAATCTTTGGTAATGATTTTAATTTTTTTTTTATCGATTGACATCTCTAGGAAGTGTATACACACATCGGTCACGATTAACACATCAATTGTGATGTGACCAGTGTTTTTTTTGTCTGGAACTAGAGGGGCCATTCCTTTGCACCGACAAATCAGTTCCAATCCTCATCTTTTTTTATCACCTAGAAATGAACCATGTTGACGAATGCAAGAAGTATAAACATATCGGTACTCGCAAATCCGCAATCTAAATACGATAAGTTGCATCATAGCTTTCCTTAGGTTTCAAGATTCTTGACGCCTAGCTCAAAGAAAGTTGTTTTTGTTCGCTTTTTGACCTTTTCCACACTTTCCATTGTATTCTTAGACATATGTAAATGTATATATATTTATACATATGTACAAAATATGATGTAATATTTTCCTTGTGTGTCTAACTAGATGTAATAATTTTCAGTTATCTGATATCATGATGAATAACAATCATAACAGGGACAGGTAAAGGAAGCCATTTATTGTTTTTTTTTCCTCATGGAAAGTCAATGAGTGAATTTTGAGTTAAATGCCTACTAGTTGAACCTGTATACAGAGGTCCCCTGTCTTTACTGGCCATCTCTGTCTTTATAAATGCTGGCAGAAATCCAGGCTATAGTGGTCGTAACATTTAACACAGTGAACTACCTAATGTACAGAAATATCAAGCGGCATTTATCTTCCCTATATATGCACGATGTTGATAAATCTGTGAAAATCAAGTAGCAGTGTGTGGTGTGTGTGTGTGTGTGTGTGTGTGTGTGTGTGTGTGTGTGTGTTAGTTAGTGTGTTAGTTAGTTAGTTAGTTAGTTAGTTAGTTAGTTAGTTAGTTAGTTATATCATGGACTCCCATTGTAGGACTTGATGCTATTTCAAGCTATTCCTGATCCACAAATTAAAAAAAAAAAAATGTTATCTATTCAGAGGAGAGAGAAACATGAAAATTGCAACTTGCAGAATTGTTTCTGAATGTTATTGATTATCACTATAAACAAAAATACCAAAAATTGTGGCCCCTGACCTTTGATTTTGTCGGCATAAAAATACTGACATCATGTTGCAATACCGTAAGAGCTTTCTTCATGTACACATTTCATGATTCAACTTTTCTGCCTCTCCATGTCCGACACAACAAAGTTATCATAGGAACAATTTTGCTCCAAGAAGAAGGACATATTGTAATTATCTTGGTCTTACAAATAGAGAAGTCCAAGGTTATAAGGTTGTTTGTATGGAAATTTGATTTACTGATAGCTGTAACTCTGCCACACTGGCTGAATGCAAATATGGGTAATTATGGTCCGTGTAATTTGAAATGCACAAGGGATTCACTTCTGACTTAGTGTTACTGTGGTAAGATGGCTTGCATCAGCTCTGACATTTGCAAGTTGGGCAGATGTGTCGTCTTTCTATATTTTTGACATATGAATTCTTAATATAGTATCAAGACATTTGTTTCAAGGATTCCGATTTGCAATTTGACTGTTTATGTAGTCATAGAACCCTTCAGATTATCACTTGTTATTTTCGTCCGGTATCGGTCTTGTTATTATTACTGTCGGTCCGCACCTTATATGGAGGTTGATTGTAATGTTGATGTACTACCATAATTTAGAATCGTACTAATATAACGGGTCAGAATTGAAATTTTCCAGTTGAAATAAAACTTGTCTGTTTCTAAGAAAGTTTTGTTGAAGTTTTTTCCTACATAATGGAACCTGTTTTGAGAGACCACCCTGTCTGCCACTGAAATATGGTCTCAAGACAAGTGGTCTCTCAAAAGGGATTTCATTCAAAGGATTATTTAACTCATCAACCCCTGAAAAACAATGAATTCTTCTATAAATCAATGACTTAGACAAGTCCAAATGCGTCTTTAGGGGTGAATGAGTTAACGTACTGGTTTTCAGAATAGTGGTCTGAGAAGATAGCTGGTCTTGGGAGTGGGAGTGGTCTTTTATGGGAGTGGGAGTGGTCTTTTATGGGAGTGGGAGTGGTCTTTTATGGGAGTGGGAGTGGTCTTTTATGGGAGTGGTCTTTTATGGGAGTGGGAGTGGTCTTTTATGGGAGTGGGAGTGGTCTTTTATGGGAGTGGTCTTTCAAGAGAGGATCCACTGTATATCTCCTAGTCCAGTAATTAGATGTATCCGTGTCCAGTAATTAGATGTATCCGTGTCCAGTAATTATATGTATCTGTGTCCAGTAATTAGATGTATCCATGTCCAGTAATTAGATGTATCCATGTCCAGTAATTAGATATATCCGTGTCCAGTAATTAGATGTATCCGTGTCCAGTAATTAGATGTATCCGTGTCCAGTAATTAGATGTATCCGTGTGTGTATATATATATATATATATACACTACAAACAATTTGCTTTTCCAGGACTTTTTATCATTGATGTACTTGAAACTGCACCTTTATTGAAAAAAAAAATGGTCAGGTTTTCCCAGGACACAGATATCTTAGAAGCATCTAAATGGGAGCTGGTGTTTTCTACAGTATGTAAGAAAATATGGGATGTGTGTAATTACTTGACACAATCATGTATGTCTTGTGTCCATAAATGTCACGTATATGACAAAAGATATTGTCCATTTCAGGAATTGATGATTTTATTTATAAAATATGGGGTTGCCGATTTCAGTAACTAATGTTAGCAGCTGCAACCTTAATGGCCAATATTAATTAATAGAAATTATGACATTCATTTTTGATAGTTTCCAACGTATCACACGACCATTTGTGAATTTTGTCATCATAAATACCAATTTAAACTTTAAAACAATTTACATTGTTATCAAGAAGTTGATCCACTTTATCCCTAGTTATCTAAATGGTATGGTCTTATCTATTGTCTTGGACTAGTCTATTATGGTTTGTAGGCTTGGAAGGGTTGAAATAGATTAGTACATAAAACATATTTCAGTTTGCTGGTGGGGACATCTTAATTGTCATCAAATTACAGAAAAAACTGTTTCTTTGACAAAATTTCTAATACTTATAATTCTAAAAATACATGTTTAAAATAATAGGTTTTAAATGATCAATTTATTGAGATCCTAATCACAAATTACAATAATTTACATATCTTAATTTGATACATTCACCCCCTCTCTCTCTCTTTCTCTCTCTCTCTCTCTCTCTCTCTCTCTCTCTCTCTCTCTCTCTCTCTCTCTCTCTCTCTCTCTCTCTCTCTCTCTCTCTCTCTCTCTCTCTCTCTCTCTCTCTCTCTCTCTCTCTCTCTCTCTCTCTCTCTCTCTCTCTCTCTCTCTCTCTCTCTCTCTCTCTCTCTCTCTCTCTCTCTCTCTCTCTCTCTCTCTCTCTCTCTCTCTCTCTGTCTCTCTCTCTCTCTCTCTCTCTCTCTCTCTCTCTCTCTCTCTCTCTCTCTCTCTCTCTCTCTCTCTCTCTCTCTCTCTCTCTCTCTCTCTCTCTCTCTCTCTCTCTCTCTCTCTCTCTCTCTCTCTCCATTATTGGTTTCTGTTCCCTCCATCTGTCTGTCCATCTTCCTGGCTCTCTCTCCCTTTCTGTAACAAGGATCAACTCATTTTTGGTCTCTATTCCCTCCATCTGTCTGTCCATCTTCCTTTCCAAAACAGGGTTCAACCCATTTAACCTGACACTTTCCACATGTTCTCCAGTTTCTCCATACTTATTCAATTATTTCTGAAGGATATACTGCAAGCAATGACAATATGGTGTTGGGTTTGTCCTTGCTTTCACACTGGTACATGTTAGAAATGACCAGTCCAGATGACAGGTATAGTTAGTCTCTCACATTGTCATATTGTCATACCTGTCAATTCCAGACACCTATGTAGTCTACTGTTGTCTAGTTTTAGTTATCATCAACAAGTAAATGGATATTTTACACATAGGATGTGAAAATGATGTTGCTTTTCGGAAATATGATGATAAACCACCAGTAACATGGTCATCAAAGTGTACACTATAGGTTGTCAGAATTGCCATGGTAACTGTGAATTCCCTTTCTGTGGTTAAAGATACCCAGGTATGTCCTTGCTGATGCAAATGAAACTTGTCTTGAAAGAAATGTGGTGTTACATGACAGGTGGTCTCTCAGAAGAGGTTTTTATGAAAAGGATTACTTAACTTAGTGGTTTTCAAGATGTGGTCTCACAAGACAGGTGGTTTTCTATGACAGTTGTCACATAAGGCAGGTGATTTTCTATGACAGTGGTGTCATAAGACAGGTGGTTTTCTATGACAGTGGTTGCATAAGACATGTGGTTTTCTATGACAGTTGTCACATAAGACAGGTGATTTTCTATGACAGTGATGTCATAAGACATGTGGTTTTCTATGACAGTGGTTGCATAAGACATGTGGTTTTCTATGACAGTTGTCACATTAGACAGGTTGTTTTCTATGACAGTGGTATCATAAGACATGTGGTTTTCTATGACAGTTGTCACATAAGACAGGTGGTTTTCTGTGATAGTGATATCATAAGACAGGTGGTTTTCTATGACAGTTGTCACATTAGACAGGTGGTTTTCTATAACATTGGTCTCACAAGACAGGTGGTTTTCTATGACAGTGGTATCACAAGACAGGTGGTTTTCTGTGACAGTGGTATCACAACATAATATTTCATTGTACCTGTATTTCAGCCACCAGGGTCTATCGTTTGACAAGGTGTTAAATAAGGCAATGAAAACCAGAACTTTGATACAATAGCTATTATGTTTACACAGATTACAAGTTTTTGGAAATTTTCATTCTATCTCTTGATCCATGCCATCATGATTTAGAACATTCATTATACTTAAAGTAACTAAACATCAAGTGAAATTTGTAATTTTGAAAATCATGTTATTATGTTTTATTTTTATATTCATAATAGAGCCGGCATGGCTCAGTCAGTAGCACATTTGACTCTTGATCGTGAGGTCATGAGTTCAAGTCCAGCCAGAATTAGGTCAGATTCCTATCCTTCGGATTGAGACAGTGAAAACCGAGGTTCCATGTCACAGTAGAACCCTCACTGCTCAATGGCTGTAAGTGCCGAGCATAGGCCAAAATTTGAAGCCCTTCACTGGCATTTGATGATATCTTTATATGTGAAAGATTCTTAAGTGGGACGTTAAACAACAATACTACAACATATATATATAACACCAATTACTTGTAAAAAAACATTTTGTTAAAGTGCCCATCTCACCTGCAGGAGGTCATGAGTTTGAGGTTTTAAACAGGTAATGACTTCCTTTGCCATGTACCTGGCATACAAACTCGGCCATGAAACTTGAGAATTTACTCAAGTCTGAGAATATTCTCAACTTGTCCTGCTCAGCCAATTATAATTGAGGATTTGCTAAAGTTAAGTAAATATTTTAGACTTAGGTAATTCTTAAGTTTTATGGTGCCAGGCCCTGAAATCTGATTGGCTGAGCAGGCCAAGGTGAGAATATTCTCAGACTTGAGTCAAGTCTCAAATTTTATGGTGCCAGATCCCTGAGGTCACTTACATTTTATGGATATGATGTAATACCAAGCCCCATTGTCAAAATAGGCAGGTAACAATACAGAGCCATCACTGCATTGGAATCGGACCATATCACTAGTCTACATTTGTGGCACTTAATGTAACCCATTTACCCCAGAAAAATAGTGGACTCTACTGAAATTCAATGACATAGACCAGTTCAAATGTGTCTTTAGGGCTGTATGAGTTAATGTTGCAATATCATGTCCTGAAGTCACCAACTTTAACTCCATACTCAAGCTCAACTTTTATTTCATTATTTTGAGTGACTATAGAATTGTAAAATATTTTAGTTTGAGTTATTAAAGCATATTAATTTTCATCTTTCACATATAAATTTTGTATCAAACCTCTGATTTTCCTGCAAAAAAAATGAATAAATACATTGAGCACAGTACTCAAAATTTGAGTACGAACTCAAACTATTTTTTAATATTTTTGGAATTTTCCTTCAAATTAGCAGTATTTTTGATCATTATTAAATTGTATAATGATACAGTATACAAATAAGTCCAGTTACAGAATAAATGTTTTTACCTTAGTTGAGCTTGAGTACCGAATAAATTTTGTGACTTTGGGCCCTGGCCTGTTTCTGTAAATTTTGAGGAAATACCACTGGCAACACAACTGGGAATGTGAATGTGAATTTGTGTTTTCCCCTTAACTTTAATTTATTTTTCATTACGGTTATGGCCTTGACACCAAATTGGGACTTTTTTCATAAAATTGGGGGAAAAACGTGTATTTTGCATTAGGGATGGGGCTGAAATCATGCTATGTGGAAACTATAGAAAAAGGCCTGTATAAATGAAAAATTCTTGTTGCAGTGGTACCTGTCTTGAGACACCACCCCATCTGCCACTGAAATGTGGTGCTCAAGACAGTTGGTCCCTCAAAGGTGGTTTTATGTAGATTATTATTTAACTATGCAGTTTTCAAAATGTGGTCGCAGGAGACAGGTGCTCTTTCATATGAGTGGTCTTTCAAAACAGGTTCTGCTGTATTACCGAAAGCAAATTAAAACCAAAAATGAAATATTGTCTATGATTGTTACCTGACATAATACACTATCTGCAACATTTTATGTGAATAAAAATCAGAAAGAGATTAACTACGATCTATTACATTGTCTGCCACTTTTCTTGATTTCATGGTTATTTTATTTGAGCTCTTTTTTCACCTGGTTTTTTGTGTGTAGTAAAGTGAGTTTTAACTTGCGTAAGTGAGACACTCAACCTCCACTCAACCTCTTTCTTGACAGGTGCTTTTCTTCTTTGGGCATATTGACACATGAGAGGTTGACAGATCATAAAATTGTGATGAATTAAATGTTAAATGTCGGCATAATTCGTCACAAGGTTAGCAGTAAAATTTAGAAATCCCTCAAAAATGTAATATCCATTTCAGCCATATACAATAATAATTATGTTCTGGTATTTCAAAGTAAAATGCTGAGTTCTCAAGCTGGACCTTATCACACCTTTCATTTACAATGTAATGGTCCAGTTAACACCTGGACTTGTTGAGGGGTGGACCTCTAACTATACTTAAATCATTCACCCCTAAACACACATTTGGACTGGCCTAAGTCATTGATTTATAAAAGAGTCCATTGTTTTTCAGGGGTGATGAGTTAAGAAATTAATAAAAGTTATACAGTTGAACTACATTTGTATTTGAATTAAAATGTACACACATAATTTTCTTCAGATAAAACAAAGAATTTACCACCGTTTTGTTTTTGTTTTATCAATGAAAAACAAAAACCAGTGACTCTGTCTGTAGCTTAAGTTTTAGGGTATATGTACTGCATTATTTTAAGCTGATAGTAGATTTAGAGATGTCTGGGGGAAAAAAGGACTTGAAGAGAAAAGATATCCCAATATTGTCCTAAAGTGCTCTGACTGGGGTAATGTCAATAACTGATTTGGAAAATCTTATACTTCTGAATACCATCCAAGAAGGAAGAAGCATCGAGTGACTGATGGGAATATGGAGAATAAGGTTAAAGCTGTCATCATCAATTGGCGTGATAATGATGAAGATGAATACGATGACGAGCCCTCGAGAGACACAAACACAACACATTTCAATTCCTCATCTTCTGCAAATGAATGAAACAGAATAAAAAATCAAATGAATTGAAAAAAAATTAAGCACTTTGAAATAAAAAAAGATCGCAACTTTTTAAATGTTTAGGGAAAGAGTCAACATATTATCAAAATATACTTCATTATAGAACATTAAAATAGAATGGAACTTGGAAAAAAAAATGTGGATAATCGGCCACATTATCGGATTATCTCGGAAATCATGTTAGAAAATGAGTGTTCCTGGAGTGTTTCTGTTCAGTCAAAGAATATCTCATTCTCTGTGGTAATGTTTTTTGAGTGCAGTCGTTACTTGATAACAATAGAATTGTACTGGAAAACGCATGAGACAATCTAAAGTTATTGTTCCGACTCTGACTGGTAAACATTATCCTGCACACAAATAGAATGTGTCTCATGTTATCTGAAAATTATCACGAATTTCCACGTCCTACAGCAAACAAAACATTGGAGAGCGAGAAAAAAAGCGATGTGGAACCATATAGACTAGAAGAAACATGATTTCCGTTTCAGAAATGATTTAGTAAAATGGATCAGATTTATTTCTGCATCCATGAAGTACAAAAATTATCAGTAGCACCAGGTCAAAAGGTCACAAAAGGAGTAATTGTGACTCAATTGGATTTTTTTTTTTTTTTTTTTAAATTGATTTGGAAATAGGCTTAATATGGAAAAGATTTACTGGTGTGTGAGTGACATAATTTGCACAAATGCACAATTGCTCACACAAACATATACAAACATATACACTGAAATGTATTTATTTTTGGAAGATGGAGATGACAAATCAATATTCAAGTATTTCTTTGAAAGTTTCTTAAGTTTATGGGTCTTGACCAGATCTTCTTAACAAAAAATATAGCCAGGAAACATGTTACAGATTCATAAGATTGCTATCGGATGAGGACACCCGTCATACAGTTAATTCCGTGATACATTTGTTTCTGACAAGGTCAGCTATTTGTGGCAACAGAGTGTTTAGAATTGACAAGAATATGCTCTCCGTAAACAAAGCATGTGCACAGGTTTCTGATGCAAATATTTACTGAGCTTTCTGGAGAAGATTTGACACTAAAGGAGGGTGTAGCAGCTGAGATGCATCTCATATGTTTGTTGAGATTTATGTATAGTACAGCACAACACCATAAACAAACAATCTCGAATACTGGAGAAGAAATTTTACCATCAGACTAATGTGTACATCATTCAAGATATTGCTTTTGTGATGAAATTGTTTGAAGTTTTTATAAAATAATTGATTACAACTTGTATTTGAGGGACCATTAAACACTTTATCTCTCGATGAACTGTTTAACGGAGGAGTTCAAAATGAAGTATTTTTTTCAACAGGAAAACCATCCTCTAAACGCTTGTTAAAATAGACATTTCCTAAAATCCAAATCGACTACAATATAGGCATCCTGTGTTTTATGCAGCATTATTTTGCATCTTGTATGTAAAATTTGTATGCCATTCCTCTCCATTGTTAGTTTCGGCTCAGCGGCGGAGGACAGAAGATGTAGTTTTATTTACTCAGTTTCCATTGTATGAACCTCTGACGTTTTTCATCTCAATACATAATAGTCAATTTATATAAAGCATACAAACTCTATGTGAAAATTCCGTCCATAACATCAGGTGCCATGTTGATGCTTTTAATTGAATGGTATAGAAATAATCTATGTTTGTTTAGTTTTTGTCTGTTGTTGTTTCCGAACAATTCCGATTTTTCCCCAGTGGTGATTAACTTATTTCAGTACCCAAGTGATCCATATATTGATTGTTCTTATTAAATATAAGTATTGTTCCATGTGTTTGTTCTGTTCTTATCAAGAGGGTGCCATTAGAATCTAGCCTAGAGAGAGAGTGGAAAAAAATTGTACGGGGAAGAAGAAAAATACAGATTATTTGTAAAACAATTAAAACCTTACGATATATAGGTATAGTAATCGTTGCATTGTTTTATCTAAGCTCTCAGTCTGCACCATTGTACAAGTACATGAAAAACACATTTCTGTTCATCGCTTGATATATGGGTTTCTTATTCGCATAAAATCACTGATTTTTTTCCTATCTGGAAAATGCCACAAGTTATTGCAACTACTTGTAATGACAAGATGAAAGAATCTCGCTGTTTCTCCATGGAACATTGACCAATGCCTCTGTTTTATCTAAAAACCTTTTCGTTTGATTTATATTCCCAATGAAATAGCTTTACTTCGGTGTTGGTGTACCAGATAATTTGCCGACTAATTTAAACATAATAATATTTCATGTCTGCATCTATTATCATTTTCAACCAACAATCTTGTGAACAGTATTTCATTGTCGGTAGTCCTTGTGTTCTTTCCAGGCATGATGTACTTTAGAACAGCAATTAGTGTGCGATTACAGATCAGTCGATTCTGATATAAGTTTTTTTTGCCGTTACCTCCTGGTAATTTTTTTCTCTCACCTAATATGCACTATTCCATCAAACACTAATTTAGTGACCAAATAAGGAAATTTTTTCATATTTGTGTCACAGGAAAGTAAGTTGAATCGACAGCTTCGGAAACTAAAAATGTTTTCTTTGTTCTATTTCTTTAATCACAGATCCATTTTCGTTTTTTTTCTTTCTTATTGCTATTTTTCTGTAATAAACACATTTAGTGCTTTTAATATCCTTTAATACTTGATGTGGGCGGAGGACACATATTCAGAAGACGGTTATAACATTACGACAAGTAGAAACGTACTAGATATCAAATGTAACCCAAAATATTACGGATACATGATGGAGTGTAATGTAGAATCTGAAAATTTCATTGAGATTTCAATTTCGTTTATTTCATGTTTATTTCATTTTATTTCTTTATCAACGAAATTAAAACTGTGACAAAATTTTTCATGAATTACAGCTAGTAATAGTAATAAGTTCCTTAAAATTGTTTTTTTTTTATTTCAGCAGAATTTAATGTCAACAGATTTTTTTAATTTTAAAACAACAAAATTTTAACCCCACACAATGTTCTGTTTCCATAGTGTATTTAAACAGTAAAACCCAGTCCAAAGTAGTAACTTTCGCAGGAAACCACCTTGGATTTAAGACCATAAATATTTAGTCTCATAAAATTATGTTTATAAAAGTATCAAGTCATCCACCCCTGAACAATAATGGACTCTTCTGTAAATCAATGATATAGACCAGTCCAAATGTATTTTTAGGGTATATGGATTAAATATGTTAAACCCTTTCATGAGCAATGATTCTGGCTAATCAGACCATATTTAGACAGTGAGTTAACTTATCAACCCCTGAAAAAACAATGGTTTCTTTGACTTAAACCAGCCTAAATGTGTCTTTAGGGGTGAACAAGTTATGTGTTTATAATTAGTTTGAACATTCCACTCTATATTACATCAGAAAATCATGTCTTCTAGAAATTGGAGAAATATATTTTGTTTTGACATTAGAACAAAAAACCCCATAAATTTGGAATAACGCAACAATTTTGGATTTGAAGAATTAGCTATCAGTAAATGCAAATTTTTCATGATATTTAAATTTTATCTTAAATGTTGAAGTGCTCAGGAAAAAGTCTCTAAAACATCAGATATTAGAATATTTAGTTCAGTTTTAATATGATATCAAGTTGCTGTTATACTTTACATGTTCGAAATGTAAATTTTCCATAAAAGTAATAAAAATAAAGGTTTTCAAGCACTCAGATTTGAGATCACAGCCATAAAGCAGTATTGATACTATCACCAATTTTGTTTTTTGTTGTTGTTTACTTTTTTGTTTCTTTTGAAGGGTCGGGAATATATATTGCAAATTAAATACAATTGCTAGAATAGAGTGGCTATAGGTTAATCAAAAGTGACATTTTCTTACAACCGTAATTAGTCTAGACCAATTTAACATTGAAAAATTGTCTTCCAAGACAGGTAGTCGCTCTAAATAAGTCTCCTTTTTTAATTGTTGATTAATATTTTTTGTGGGTATAATCTTTATAAATAGGCAGTGTGATGAAAAGAGACCCTGTACCTGTTTAAGTGTGTTGTGTAAACTTACAAAAGACGATTTTTAATTTTCAATAGAGAAGGAGGGAACGCAGTAACAATGTACCCAGGAAAAGACCACCAGCCTTCCGCAAGTAAACTGGCAAACTTTCTTACAGGATTCAGCTTAGGTTCCACTGGGACTCAAATTCATTCAAAGTAGAGATGAAAGTCTTCAGGGTTTAGAGTGTGGTGCCCTAACCACCTGGCCACAGAGACTCCTACAAAAGATGAATATAACTCTCTGATGTAGCTGGTTTTATGTTGACTTTGTATTATATAACTGTTAATACAATATATTGACTTTTTTGTACCCCAGATCAAATCTAGCCTGTTCTTAAAAACGTAATCAGTTTCAGACGATAGCGATATAGATTTGAAAAAATATTTCATTTTAGAATCATGCTCTGTGAAATAACATAACATCACATATGGAAATTGAGAAGATGAATCAGCAATTGGGTATAATTGCGCAGAAATAAGTGTGCAACACATATTGTAAATATTGCTTATTTGAATACATACATTTAGCCTACATTTTAAATCATTATAATTATATCTAAGCATACTTTATCAGATGTTGAAGTTAGCAAAATTGCCGACTTGAATGCAACAAAATTTTAAAAATCATCTACACATATTTTATTCAAGTTCAAGTGACGTCACAAGCACCAGGTCTGAAGTATGAAGTCTGCGTATTTAGTGAATAAAAGTAGTTTAGTTAGCTGCACATTAGCCAATCAAATCGCCACTAAGCTTTATTATATGTGTTACATATAAAATATTTATGTAATCTGTTATGAAGCTACATAACACACAGATCACATAATCAGGAAAAGTATTTAAGAATAAATAAAGAAAATTGATGATATTAAAATCAAACAGTTAATTATAAGTAATTTTGATCATAATTTGCATGCTAATAATAAGATTTACTAAATCAAACACACATCCCTGTTTTTGTTTTGTTTTTGAATTTTACGGAGGTAAGGGTGGGGGGGATCTTTTTATGTGATGGTGAGGAGAAAATGATCAAGAAAAAAACATGAATGTCATATATCTATCTCACCTTTATGAGAGTTTAACGAACTAATGGAATAAAGAAATAGCCAACATGTGATTGGGTCCATAGAAAAGTTGTTTGTGTTCAGTTGGCTAAGTAAGGACATTAGATAATGTACAGATAATTTATACATCATTTGACTTCTTTGTTCTGTGCTAACTCAGATTCCGTAAGTACTCTTAGAATTATTTTGATTCTTAATGGAGGCAGATGACACATCAATACGGACTAAATGAATCGCATGATTTCGTTGTACAAATATGTTCATAATGATCCCCTGATGCAATACAATTGCTCATAATGGGTCATTTGGGTTATGTAAGCATTTCTTTATGTCTGTAATTGACCAGGCTTTAGATGTTGACCTACAGATGGACATTGTGACAGAAGCTGTTGATAAGAATTCTTCATGTTATTAATATTTGTAGAAGCTGGAGGAATAAATTTGGCCTAAGTGGAAATATTTATATATAATCTTCATTACCGTTTGTGGGAGTGAAAGCTGATTATAAATTTATGAGTCTTTCACTCCGACTCAATCTGCTATGGCGACATTGGGATCTAGTTGTTTGTTCATTGACACCTGGTGTGTTCATACGTTTTGAATTTTGATGTTAATATGAAATGAGATTTGCCGAGGTTTTTCTATTTATCTTGGTTACGAGTATTATATTGTCCCTCCATTGAAAGCTAGCATTACTGATGTAAATGCTGTATTGTAATTTACCTTTAAAAAACTATTGTTTTTTTTTATGTGAAAGTTGTCAATTTCTGTAAAAGGAAGTGTCACTTAACTCATTAACCCCTGAAAGACAATGAATTCTTCTGTAAATCAATGACTTAGACCAGTCCAAATGTGTCTTTAGGGGTGAGTGACTTAAAGGAGCTGTGCTAGACTACTTGATGTCAAATAAAAATATTGTACTATGAAAAAAATATTTAATAAATAAAATCAAATGTGAATATATAGAATTAGAAAATTAAAATTACAAAAAAACAACAACAAAAAAACCCAGAAGTAATACACTTTGTGGGCCATGATATATAATTATCAGTACCATGTAGTAAATTAACATTAATTGCTTCAAGGGTTTTGGATGAACTTTATTTTTTATTGATATTTTTTTTCTACATATTTACATGTGTTCCATTTAGTAAATTTAAACAAAAAATGGTATTCGATATTTATTGTTCCAAGTAATTGACCATTAATAACTGAAGATTTTAATCAGTTTCATTTATTAATTGATTTAAAAAATTGGATTATCATAGTAATTTTTTGTAGAATTTATATATATATATATATATATACAGTGGAATCACGTTATGTTGAAATTCACGGGACCGCCTCATTTACTTCAATTGGAGGTAACCGAAATTTTCACTTCACATATTTTCTATTCTTTTAGAACAATCAATGAACTAACTTCTGCTATGGATTAATTGAAACTGGATATAAGCAATTATTAGTGACCTATTTTCCTTGACTCATTAAGAGGAGTTGAGCGTCCTGTGTTTTGCAGGTAAACAAGTAATTAATCATAATGATTTTCTGGTACAAAAAGTAAACTTTCAATCAGGCAAGGTAATTTTGTGATAACGTGTGACAATTTTATAATATTTTGATTCTATGGACCAGAATTATTCTTGGAGATAAGTGTAATTTCCAGATTAAAAACTTTGAAATATCCGGAATAAAAGTAGTATAAATATATCATAAAAAATCGGGACTGTCTGTTTGACATAACCAGAATTTCGACTTATCTGAAATTGACATTATGAGATTTCACTTTAAATATATATATATATATATATATATATATATATATATATATATATATATATATATATATATATATATATATATATGTATATGTTGTAGAATAAGAAAATTTTGTTGATTTCAGTGTTTCCATTTATTAAAGAAATTTTATCCAGGAACAAATTTTACATAAATAACATAACAATATATATATATTTTTTCAACAACATTTAATGTCAACTAATTTGTATTAATCTATCTATCTATCTATATATATATATATATATCTTTATTCCATAATTTTTTAACATCCACTTTTCAAATTTCCCCTATAATTTCATTTAAGGTTTCCCTCAACATATTGCCAAACCCCCATAATATTCCAAATTTGGGCAGGTGTATATATATTTATATATATATTTATATTTATATTTATATATATATACTAGATCTGACAAGAACTTCTCGCTGTTATGATCAAAGGTAAATCATAACTACGTCTTGAAATCCGATCCTATGAACAAAGGTCAGCAATGATTCCCCTTCAATATGTACACTGTGGCTTTTCTCACCTGTGACAATCAGAGATCATAGAACAAGATAGCTTTAACACATTTCCATGAATGATAACATTGTCAACAATTGGTTCTGAAGAATGGATCAATTCTCATGTGTACGAATGTATTGATGGTCAAAGTGAACATAAACCTAATAAGGCAACATCTGGTTAGAGAGAGACACACACACACACAGAGACACACACACACACACAGACAGACAGACAGACACACAGACAGACAGACATACAGACAGACAGACAGACACACACACACACACACACTCATATTTATATATAATAAAAGCAAAATGTCCATAGTAATCAAAGACAGACTGTCTGGGCCATGACTTAAGTCAGTTTAATATTGATTTCAATAACCCTATAGTTTAACCCTCAGATTTGAGAGACCACCTATAGACAACATTTTTACAGCAGAAATAGAGGTCTGTAAATACAGGTTTTAATGTAGTAATTTGGTGTTGGTATGCCACAATCATTGTGTCCCTATCATTTTTATATCAAATAGCTTCCATTATATTAAGACTAGGTCAGTGCAGTAGAATGGGTCTTAAGACATCATCCATTTTACCTTTGATGTGTGACAATGACAGTGTGGTGTTGAGAGGTGATCTGTTAAAGCAGGTGTTATTTGAAAGGTTTTACTCTGTGGTTGTCAGGAGATAAGTTTCACTGTATACATGATGAAAGTGTAGATTAGCAATAGATACAATGTATATTCCGGTGATGATGATGATGATGATGATGATGATGATGATGATGATGATGATGATAGCAGTAATAAATATATATTTGATAATAAACACAACACTATGAATGATGTTGATGATGATGATGTTGATGATGATGATGATGATGATTATGGTTATAAAGATAATAATAATAACACAATAATATGCTAACAATGATGATGATGATGATGATGATGATGACAATAGTAATAAAGATAGTAATAATATCTGAAACGATGTTATGATGATGATGATGATGATAATGGTTATAAAGATAGTAATAATAACATAACAGGATGCTAAAGATGATGATGATGATGATGATGATGATGATGATGACAACAACAACATTGATAATAATATTAATAAAGCTAGAGAGTTTGGACATATAAACACTTTTTAATGTAGTAAAAGACCAAAGAGATTTTCTGTTAGATAAGTCTGTTTGGCTGCAAACCATCAAAGAGAATGGGAAATTGAAATAATTTGAGAGCCTTTAATTACCATTAACTACTGAAGCAATGGTCCAAAAAACACCTGCAGATCGTCCATTGGGACTGAACGCATGAAATTCAAGTACTGAAAAATTGTAAATTTCCTTGTAAATACCTGTCGGGCATTAAAAAATAAATTGTAAATAAGATAGTTACGAGATTTATATATATATACCAACTAGGTATAATTACGTTTGTTTTCTCTCTTTTATCGGAATTATGGTCTTGAGGGGAAATGTCAAAGTGCTACAACAATATAAATTCGTTGGGGTTGAAGTGTTAATTTCTTTGACAGTTTCATTTCAGTCAATCACCTTCAGAAACTATTCAATTTCTGGGACAGCTGTGTGATCGGTTAATTTGAGTCCTCATATTAATTCTTCCGTTTCTGATAAATTGTACGATTGTTTTTTTTCCAGCAGTTAACCCCCAGCTTGGCATTTTTTAAATGTGTCTTTGTCATTACAGGTAGGATAAAAAACTTCGATATGAGTTTGCGTATGGTAAATGATTGAATTAGTACCTCAAAAAGCACTCCCTGCATCTCGCGATCTAAAGAAAATTAATGTTATTGGAGATGCGTGTATTATATCTGTTCAGAGAAGTCTACGATTTCTGTGTAATTTTTGTTTACTCTCTCGATCATTTATCAACATTTTACCAGAAACAGTTGATTCTGTTAGCGAAAAATAAATGAGCTGAATAAATGACCGATTTTCTCTTCAGAATGATAGAGTTAATATCCTTCAGTTAGGACAAATTTGTTCTGCTTGGGTAACCTTGCCATGCTTTCTAATCATACAGTTGCCATGGCAACATTAACTGCCATTTAAATGAATAATTGTGAAATTCTGTACAAATAAACACACACAAGTTTTGGATGCTTGGAAAAAACTAATTATGTGTGTGATTTTTCTGTAATATTGGCCTCATCACATTCTAATTTTAACCAAATTGCAGACTTCATATTTCTTTGTCTCAGCCTATCGTTCATTAATCTTGTACAAGAACATGTACAATGCACAAGAGGACCTTAATCAAAGTCAGTAGTTGCTGGAACATATAGGAAAAAATGGGGTCTGTGGGTAGCACAGTGGTTTTTTCACTTGCTTCTCACCCTTGGAAAGGGGAGTATGTGAGATGGTATGGCGGTAGCCAACTTGGACATGTCGGTTTTCTCCGGTTCCCCCCACAGCAAATCAGCCCCACACACCAACATCGGAGCCAACAAGAGATATTTATATAAGTTCCTTTAACTTATTTGCAAAATAAATAAAGTTCTGAAAAAAAACTGAAACAGGAAAATTGTTGTGTGATTTTTTTTTATACTATTAATTGAAATTCCCTACATCGTTGGATAAGTGAGTTTGTTTCTATATGGTGTATTCCTTCATTAAAGGCCACCTCTGTATAAATGGCACCTGTCATTCAAACATAACCTTAAATGACTATTTCTTTTATCATTATTAATAAACCTCTTTATAAAAATAATCTGTCTATAATGGTTACTCTCTGCCTGTTCCCTTGAGTAGCCTTAATGGAAAAGTTTGTAATTTTAATAATCAGTGATCCGGGATATAATATTTGATTGATTGATTTATATTTGTTTTTCTTTTTGTTTAAGTTTTGTTGTTGTTGATGTTTTCGTCATTAAATTACTAAGTTATGTAAACATAAAACATACAGAGGAACCTCACCTAAATACCACCTTGCTTGGGAGACCACCTCTTTAAAGAGCACCCAGAGTGAAAAAATGAAAATTTCTGTATTTATAGAACTCGTTATTCTAAGAACAACATCGAAAACCCGATCAAAATCGGTGCACACGTTTTAGAGATATTAGCTATAAACTGCAAAACCTACCTTTACGGTTGGCTCAAGAAGCCAGAAAAGGGCGGAGCTTCGTGTGACATCACAATGCGGACTCCAGTTGCGAAGTACGTGCTTCACTACAGGCTTTGTATCAGCGGTGCCTCAGGCGTGGACGGCAATTAACACACTTGCTGGTTTACTGAGTGAATATATTTTTGTGTACAATAATGTAAGAATAACTGTTTTTAACTGTCGCAGTCGTAAAATTGCATAATTTTCATCCACGGAGAACAAAATAATAAAACTTTGGGGAATTAAATTGTAAAAACAAAATAATTGAATTACTATTTTTATTTTATAAACTGATATCGTAGAAGTAGGCGTATGTCATTTTGAAAAGACACTTGCTCCCGTAAATATCGCATTGCACTATTGACAGAGCAAGTAAAGTACATATATAATGGAAATTGAGAGCAACATCAACTGTAATGAAAATGGAAATTTAACAAAAATACGGTTCTAATAAACAACAAACAAATTAAACAACAATGATTTTTTCCACAGGGTCCTGTTTTCATTCACCGTTGGTTATTTTTAAAGATTACGTGTCAATTATATAAAGAACTTTGTCACTCTTAAAATACTGTATGGAAACCTAATATCAAAAATAAGTTAAAATGCAGTATTTATACATGTAAATTGTATTTTACACTATTATCAATTTACAAAAAAAAATAACATTTTCCGATTACGTGTCATATACAAAGGTGAGTTTTGCCAAACACCAACGAGACTAACACTACACCCAATCATCTCGGAAATATCAAATTTTAGTTGAGTCCCAAATGGAAGCTGCATTATACTTTCACTATCCGATTATTTGCAAACAAAGCAACACAGGAGGTGTAATTTTTTATTCTTTTTATTCTATTTTGCATTCCGTTTAAGACACATGTTTATGGCTCTAATGATATTTATAGTATTTTATTAATTAAAACAAAATCAAAATAGATATGCATAAGATTAATTTATCAATCAAAAATAATTTTCATCTCCCGTATCTATTATGATCATTTAATTTATCATCAGTCAGTATTTATTTATTTATTTATTTATTTATTTATTTATCTTTTTATTAATTTCTTGCTTTCCATGAATTATAAAATATTGCCGCTTCTTATAAATTCATTCAGATTTCAAAAATCGTATATAGCTTTATAGACAGTCGGAAGGGATTAATTTATCTCAGACTACAAACATACCTGATGAGAATTCTGGCGAGGTTACATGACATGGCAATATACTGGAAGGTGTGAAGTAACCGGTTGTTTTAAGGATTAAAAATAGCATACATCACAGGCAGCTGTTGTTGTTTTTCTTTATAAAATATGAGAACTCATGAAAGAAAAACTTCAGAGATAAAAACCCAAAATAAAGCGTGATACTCTAAAATCAAGCATAACTAAGCCATCCATCTGTACATGGTACACAGAAAAAGCCAAAATCATGTTCATTATATAACTGTATTTAAATAAAATTATTTCATATATTTTAAAAGTGTCAAAATAATGATTTATTTGGTAAATTTTGTGATTTTAACAATGATGAATATGACTCGCGTTACTGTCCACTTTTAATTTCCGCCATGACAGTAGTCATCCTAAGGCTGTTCCGTGACATCACAGTGCAACTTACAAGTTTGCCGAAAGTGGAATGAATTCTCAATTAGTTTTCTGAAAGTAGGTAAAATCGCTCACTTTGGCGTTCAATATCTCGAGAACGCGCTTACCGATTTTGATCGGGTTTTCGATTCTGCTCTTAGAATGATGAGTTCTATAAATATAAAAATTTTCATTTTTCACTCAAGGTGCTCTTTAAGGTCTCTTAATAATTTCTGAAATGAACATTAAACAAGTCCAGACTCTCAATCTAGAGATCACCTCATTAATCAGACCACTTCAGTAAGTTAGGTGGTCTGAAGAATGAAGTTCCACGATGCAAGGATATATTGGGTTACCGGTATTTACAATGTATCATCCGTATTACAATGTATATTTCACCATACCACAGAACTCTCATTATAATCATTTTACTTTACAGTCAAACTTTCATGAAAGGCCACCTCTGTATAAAGGAAACCTGTCTATAACAGCTAATTTTGCCTGTTACCTTGAGTGGCCTTTGTAGACAATTTTGACTGTATATGGAGAACACCCATCGTATTCTCGGTAATATGATTCTTTTTCTTTTTTAAGACAAAATCTGTTTCAGGTTTATGGTGCTTATTTTTGGGGCCCCACAGAGTGTTGCCTCTGAAAGAGTCGGGGATATATATAATTCTCTTGGAGGTGATAATGTGTTAGTCTTGTCTGATTCACATTACTTGGGAGGGTGGAGTAATCTTTTGATTATCATATGGATGATTCTACTCACTTTTTGGGTAAGATAGGCTTCACAGGAAATATG
Organism: Atrina japonica; assembly: GCA_030159075.1. Taxonomy (NCBI): domain Eukaryota; kingdom Metazoa; phylum Mollusca; class Bivalvia; order Pterioida; family Pinnidae; genus Atrina; species Atrina japonica. The sequence goes on along the minus strand of BROG01000102.1, from coordinate 602,840 downwards.
TTGTATTCTTTAACAGAAGGTATGGTGTTCCATTGTAATTTTAGTGATGTCATGGTGCATTACCTAAAATTTAAATTCATCCAGATCAAGAAAGGGGTCATGAGACTCCAACCCATTAGGTATAATGTATATATTGTAAGGATCTTATTATTATTATTTTGTGGCCATTCAATCATTTCTAACTTTTTCTTGCACAAGTACTATGGACCCTTACCATTTGCTGGAACAGATCAGCGAATACCAGTTAGTTCCACCAAAGGTAAGGTGTCCTTCCCAGATAGACTGTCACTTTGGCTCCTTCCATACATAATTCAACAGATTTCTTTGCAGACACAGTCAAAAGACTTGAGTTCACAACTTTGATTTTCTTAGGAAACAATGTTTTCAACTAGTGGGTGAGGTCCTAAAACTGATTACCCATAGAAACCAAAACCAATGTTCGACTTCTGGAACATTGGCAAAACCTGGCTAATACTAGAGTGCTCTATGTCAGTGATAAGCACCCATGAGCTACATTGGATTCAGGTTAATGAAGTGAAATAGATTCTGTAACATGTGACAGCCAACATCAGTATGCCGATCAATAGCAAAGATGTACAACATGCTAATACATGGACTTAATCCTACTAAAGACATGTTTAAACATGCTCCCGATTCCTTGAATATTTTTACACATCAGTTGCTTCATCACTGATGAATATGGAAACTTCAAAATTGGATAAAACTGAAAACTTTAATTTAGTGCCACATTTTTATCCTCACTCAATATTTTTGTCTTTCAGCTTTGGTTTTAGAATTTGTTTGATTTCCTAATTTGGTCTGTTAACAAATGTACATAAGTATGGCAGGCAGGTTTGACCTCAATCAGATTTTTAATCTTTGCAATGAATTACATTTCTGGTACTCTGTCAATTAAGCTGTCTTTTAAAGTCAGCTTACTAAGCACAAAATGAGAGACAAATCGCACCCCCATCACTTGGTTATTTACAGATTAAACTTAAAGGGACAATTCCTCTAGCTTCAGATAGCAACTGATGAAAATGCAGCATTTTGTGGTTTCTATGCATTTTAACTCATCAAATCTTGAAAAACAATGGACTCCTCCGTGAATCAATGACTTAGACTAGTCCAAATGTGTCTTTATAGTTAAAATAGCAAATCATATGGACTGTAAAATTGGTCCATGGCACTCACAACCTTGATATTCTACAATGAGGACATCACAAGATACTGAGGGCCTAGCCTATATTGGTACAGTGGAACCTCATTATTAAGACCGCCTAACTGACTGTCTCAAATTGGTCTGATTAGTGAGATGATCTCTTAAGTGAGGTTCTATACTTGGTAAAAACCGGTATTTACCAAGAGACTGGAAATTTATGGTTTGAAATGTGAGGTGGTCTCTTAAGTGAGATGGTATTTAGGTTCCACTGTATACTGTATATTGTTGCTTCCACTGTATATTGTTGCAGTCATTTTATGTAAAACATTCTGTTATGTATTGTTTACATGTATTATCTCAATAGCAGAACAGGTTTTGAATTGTTGAATATATCTTCACTTGCAATGCGAAAGAACAAGTTCATTTAGAGTTTTTACAGTTACCATAGCAACATGTTATTCATCAGATACAAAACTTGTAAATGTTATTGAATGTATGTAGATAGGTTATCGGAAACAAAACCTAATTGACATCAGAGATGGTCTTTTCTGGTCTGCATGCACTTTCTCGGGCTAATGCATCTTGGGAATTGTTACAGGTTCACGGGGATTTAATTATGCCAAAAATATTATCTTTTGACGGAAAAATAATAAAATCCGTTTATATCTGTACGTACCAGATTGCTTCCTTATCTGCTCTGCTTTTGTTGTCGTTTTGAAAGGAAAATCTGCTTAGATTTATGTTTTTATCAATGTAACATGCACTAATGGCAGACATTTTGATTTTCATCAGGACAAAAAAGTAATTATTGGCACTGGAACATGCAGATAGTATTTGGTCACATGACTTTTCTAGCATCTTTGTTCTGTTTGTACCTTTCATCCCCGAGTATCTAAATGGTATGCTTTTATTCTATAATCTGAGACCAATCTATTTATTAATTGACTATAGGGTTGCCACTGATTAAAAACCAATAACTTTGAACTGTTGATAGAATGCTTTAGTTATTATTCAGAGCAGAATTTGACATAAGATCTCTCAGCCCCTAACTGTGTATTCTATATTTCTATGACAACCATGTAAGAATCTGAGTACCTTTGTGTAACTACAGTATTAAATCTTAAAATTGACTGACTCAGAATTGTCTGATTGGCCAGGTGGTCTCTTGGCTGAGGGTCTGGACTAAGTAAATATTGATTATGAAATTTTCAAGAGAATGAATATTCAGTCTTAATAATAAAGTGGTGTCTAAAAATATACGAGGTGGTCTTAAGGAGAGTTTCCACTGTATTTTCCCAGGTAAAAACTTTTTCAAATTCTAAATCTGATCTTTAACACCACTTAAATCCATTTCAAAGCTGTGTTTAAAAATATTATTTTGGTTTAACATTGCTCTTTTATCCAAGTCTTATAATTTTATTTATATCACTTTTTCTATTTTAAAATGTTACTGTTAAATGAAAACTGCCTGTTTACTTACAGAAGGCAATGGTGTCTTCCTGTGTACATTGTAGCCGGGTTCTCTCCTCTGCATTTATAAACAGGCTGCCATCATAAAACTGAAAAATTGTTAAGTGTGATGTAAGACATTATTTAAATTCCAAAATCAAGAGTTAAATGAAAAAAGAATATGCAATGCATTGTTTTCAAAGTTATATTCTCAGGTTTAAGATGCACTGGGATAAAAAAAAAGTTATACAATTCAAGATACCTTGTGAGTTCCTTACATAAAACCCAGATAAATGTTGATTTACAGGATTTATGCCAATTTTTATTGTTCTCAATACAGGGATCTTGTTAAACAATATGAAGTCCACCTCACAAGACACTGACCCCTTTCACCAATCAGATCTAAAACTAACTGATGACCTTTTCCATGAGTTTGACCTTTCACTGAATCTGAAAGGTTTCCATGGAACATCAGGCCTTTTTCTATATTATCAACGGGGCTGAAATTAGGCCCCATTCCCAATGTGTTTTTTCCCAGATTGATGAAAAAAAAAATCCCATTTTGGTGTTTAGGCAATAACCAAAATGAAAATAAATTAATATAAGAGGAAATACATTTAATATAAAGATTGCATTACATTTAGGTTTCTACAATGTATGTTTGCAAATTATTTTCCCCAATTTGACACAAATTCGCATAAAAATTCCCAATTTTGGCGCCAATGGCATTTCTCCAAAATTAACAGAAAAAGGCCTGAACATTTGCAGCTGGTTTAGGATGCTAACATTTATGTAATCAAAACGATCGCAGAAGAAGCCTCATTTTTCTGGATTATGATGTCAAGTGGTTGGTAAACAACGATTACCTATACTTGAAGATCTAGATTTCAGCACCAGATCCCATCCTGTTTGGGATTTGCATTTGTTCTTCATTTTGAGACTGTTATTATATTCAATTTGTCTTCTTCTAATGGACTTGGCATTTTGATTATCCATTGGTACTTCTTCATTTTCACTTTAAATGGTTATACAATATCAAATATAGATATAAATGAAATTATAGATTTTAACCCTAAGCATTACTCTCTGTGAAATAATCACATTTCATTGAGGGATACTGCATCACTGAATACAACACTAAGCTGAAAATATAAACCTAATACAGTGGAACCTGTCTTGAGAGACCATCCCTTCTGCCATTAAAATGTGGTCTCTCAAGACAGGTGGTCTCTCAAAAGAGGTTTTTTTCCGAAGGAGTGTTTTCAGACTGTGGTCTCAAAAGACAGGTGCTCTTTCATGAGAGTGGTTTTTCAAGACAGGTTCCACTGAAACATGGCATGTTTTTTTTCTAATCCCTACAAGTGCTTGCTATTATGAGCTAAGATTAAAGAGAAATGTCAGTTTGGAAGAATCGAGGTTGAGACTGTAGTGTAATGCCAGTAATGCATGCTCAAAGAAGAAATATAAAATCAAAGGTTGCTGTGACTTAAAAATGTTCCAGAATATGGATTTGCTTTTTGTTGCCATAAATAGCAACATCATGTAGAATGTGTCTCTTGAGAATCTATAGATTGACCTCCTGTTGGACTATTATGAGATATCTTTAGAAATATCAATATCACTCAATATTATAAAGTGTAAACAGTTTTGCTGTTGATATGAACTTTTAAAACCTCGTTACATTTATAACTCATCGGCGGAAACAACTTATACACAACTTCCTGTCCGATGCTTGACATTAGGCCTCACCCTGGGATATATGCTACTTGCCAAATTGCCACCCGGATTTGTGCCAACAATTCATACAATTATTATAACCTGAATAGTGTTGGTTTTATTTGCAATATTTACTTTTAACAGAATTTGACTGAAACATTTTCCATTACAGGTCGGTTTCTCTCGGTTGCGTTTTTTATATCCCAGCTGGTTTGGAGTTAGTAAGAACTTAATGAAATCAGCTTCTGTATGTTGTTATAGTGATCAATCTGAAGGCAAACCAAGCTCAAATGTTAATTAAATTGTAGCCAGCTCTCAGTGACAATAAATGTTTCTTGTCTGCCAAGGATGAACGCAAGGTCTCGTATAAAACAAATAGTGTACAGAAATAAACATATTCCCAGATTCTGTGTAATAGATGGTGCCAAACTGATGTTTTTTAGTGTTTTTATTTTATTTTTTTACTTTTAATGCTGTATTTTGTATTTCTGTGAAGATTAATGTGTTACGTACATGCTATACAGCTATCAAAATCAACACAAACCCACAATAGTTGCTATAGAACTTATTTACATTGGATCTATTTATTACAAAATATTTAATACATAAAGAGCTCCGTTTTTATGAACTCATGTCACTGGTAAGTCATTTAGTGAAATACATTAAAATCAGACGCCATCTCACTACAGCAGTTGAAAAATGGACACTCCTAAACATAAACCTCATAGATAAACTTAAGTTTTAGGTGTTTTATTTTGAACCTTATTCCTGCAGGAACTTACAGTGTTGGCTCTTGAAACTTTGAAATTGAAAGGAATTTGAAGTTATAGCATAACTTATCAACCCCTGAAAAACAATGGACTCTTCTGTAAATCAATGACTTAAACCAGTCCAAATGTGTCTTTAGGGGGGAATGAGTTAAAGTGTATTGTCCTTTCTCCTCATATTGATTCCTATGGGAAAATAATTTGTATTCTGCCAGCTTACATGTATAACCTCTTTATAGATATAATGATCTTGACTCTGATGCTTCATGGCTGAAGTTTTCCTGCGGAAATAAATTTGTTTACAGACCAAGCCTATTGATATCATCTGTAGGGAAAAAAACAGTCAAGTTAAATGTACATCTGATTAAATTTCCCATCTGGCAAGAAAAAACAGAAAAGGGGAGGGGATGAGGTTCTAAATTCTGTTTCTTGGAAACTTTACTGGTCAATTCCAAGATAAAGATGAAATAACGTAGATTTGAACATGTAGTCTGATTCACGTAACATGTTGGTAATCTTTGGATTATCATACTATTGACTTTTTGGTTATGACAAGCTTCAGGTGGGAAGTTTGAGTTGTCTTGGTTACTGGATACCCATAAGTATGGTGACAAGAAGGAATTATTTCTCTTGTCTGTGTAGCTTTAATGTCATTATGCTTTATGTCCTTACCTGTAAAGTCGTGAGCCGGCTTGGCTCAGTCAGTAGCACTCTTGACTCTGGATCGTGAGGTCATGAGTTCGAGTCCAGCCGGCGGCAGGTTGGTTTCCTGTCTTTTGGATGAGACAGTAAAAACTAGAGGTTCCGTGTCACGATAGGTGTCGGCACTTTAAACTGATCGATGGCCGTAAGTGCTGAGCATAGGCCAAAACTTCACCCTTCACCGGCATTTGGTAACGTTTCCATAAGAGTCTGAAATATTTTTGAGCGGGACATTAAATAACAATAAACAAATAAACAAAAACTGTAAACTCATTCAAGTCAAGAAAGGGATCTGGAGATTCCATCCCTTTAGGTTACCGGTACACAGATTTTATGATATCTGTAATGACAGGGTTCAAAATTAACAATAACGAGAAGCAAATTTGCTATCTAAATTTCTAAATAAATCAGTGGCAAATTGGAATAGATATTGGCACATGTGTTTAATAGTTATTGATGTCACTAATGACATTTGTAGGCCATATTATATCAAATCTATGAAAACAATACACAAGGGATTATCTACAATAATATATAGCAGGAAATTCCTATATTTTGATCTTGACCTTGTTTGGTACCAAAATATGTATGTAGTGCAGTAAAATCAATATAACCTGATGGGCTGAACCCTTTTATTGGACGTAAACGATTTTAAATTTTAGGTAATAAAACATAACATTAAAATGACACTGGCAAGACTAATCATTGCTACATGTCACCATACATAAGAAAGTATCCAGTAAAAAATAAAATGTTTTTCTCATGCAGCTTGTCATAACCAAAATGTGAGTGGAATCATCCATATGATAATCAAAAGGTTACTCTGCCTCGCCAAGTTATTTGAATCACAGTATAGGATAAGACTGACACTAGTCAAAAATGTTAATTCCAATGACCGTAATAACTATAGAACTACAATTATACATCTGCTTGTACTGGTTTAGGGGTAAGAGTATTTTCAAAAAAGCAAAAGGTCTGATTCCAAATCTGGGCTTGACTTTTTCTAAGCAAAGCACTCTGAAGTCAGAACTTGGGGTGAGACTTAAAATGAAGGTCATGTGTCTGGGATCCTTACTGTATTGGCAAACCATTGGTTTAAAATGTATGGAACTTTACTTAAAACTGTTTATGTCTCAAGATGTATCTAAAATTCTCTGGGTTACATTACAATATGAACACAAACATGTGCCCTTTGTGGATTGTGTTTTTAACTTATTCACCCTTATACATGTACACACATTTGGACTGGTCTAAGTCATTGATTTACAGTAGAGTCCATTGTTTTTCAGGGGTTGATGTGTTAAAATGTCTACAGTGCTATTATTATTGAATACCTTGATGTAAATTTCATCTGTTAATTACCTTTCTCTCTTTTTGAATCTGGTCGGAGTATCTCTAAATACATATTTTCCCTCCATATCTTTTTTCCCCTGTAATAGTTCATCCCTCCATTTCTACATTGGAATCTTCCATGTTTTGATCTTGTTGAGTTTAAGCTGACATGAGGGTATCAAGTTATATACCTGTAAATTTTGGTTGTGATATTTCAATTTGCTTTTTTGTTATTTATTTTGTTATGATCACTTGTCCCATTTTCAATTATGTATCGAGATTCTGATAAAGAGACATATCGTCTGATATGTTTTGTTTCAAGCTTTTGTGAATTATGATCAACGGTATCAGTGAATGGTTACTTAATGATTCATAAAGTCAGATAATTTACATTCAAACCAACTACAATCAACGATGTTGGAGAACAAAAGTAATGTAGAAAGTCTTATCAGAAGAACCAAAAGTATTAGGATGATGTTTAAATTATTCTTTCATTCAAATTGGGCCAAAAAATGCAGAAATGTCATCTGCAGAGCTGGCTCATGTTTAGAAAAAAATTCTTTGTCACTGTAAGCTTGATATTTTATAAACCATACACATGTTGTCTTTTCTTCTTCTTTTTTTTTTTTGTGCAATTTCACACCTTACTATGAGCAGCCCTATATTTAACGATAATTATCAGTACAACTGTGGGATCGGTATGCTGTGGGTGGGGTGTGGGGGGGTAATTTACATGAAAAAGTCTTCATTGGGTATTTAGTGTAAATTACCCCACACATAAATTTCCACGTTTACTGTACTTAGTTAAGGGAGATAATGGGTTAGAGTAACGGAGGTTGGCTTTTTACAAGATATGTTCTGAATCAGTGAGAAGGTAATTGGTGTAGAAACAAGGTCCATTAAAAAGAGATGGTCTCTATTCAGGGGTATATGCTGTTATCAATTTATGCTCAAATAATTTTCAAATTTGATAACATCACACTACCTAACACCTAGGTCATACTGAGGCAATGGCAATTCCCCCTGAGATGACAAAAGACCTGTATTCATAAATTATAAAGACCATTATTGAATACAAACATATTATGCACATGATAAATGATGACTGCTTTGTGTAGGTATTGTTTTGTTTTCTGGGAAGATTATATTCATGAAAACAAGGTCCAATAGCGAGACTTTGGTCTCATATGCACATGTTTAATTATATGAAGGTACAGTGGAACCAACATTAAGAGTCCACCCCCACCTGCCATAGAAGTGTGGTCTTACAAGACAGGTGATCTCGCAAAAAAGGTCTTTTTTCTAAAGGAATATTTAACCCAAGTGGTTTTCAGAATGTGGTCTCAGTTAGTAGACAGGTGCTCTTTTTTGAGAGTGGTCTTTCAAGACAGGTTCCACTGTAATATAGCAAAAATGTTCAAGGTAGATACTACAGTGATATCCATTTAACCTGACATGGTGGAGTAAACCCTTCTTTGACCTGGACAAAGTTAAATTTTAGGTAATAAAGCATAACATTGAAATAACACTGACTATAGTAAATTGTTCCTTCTTGTCACCATGAATAAGAGAGTATCCAGTGAAGGATAAAACATTTTCCCCAGGCAGCTTGTCAAAAAGTAATAGCATCATCCATATGATAATCAAAAGGTTACTCGGCCCCACCATCTTATGTGAATCGACCAATATGTATCAAATAATATTATTTTTTACCATTATGAAGCTTGGGGTAGGTCAAGGTTATGTATTAACAGGTAGCCTTAATCTAGAGGTAGTTTTTTGTGTTAGTATACAGATAACAATTTTACAATTTCTGTTTACCAATGTAACAGGCTAATTATCAGATCTTTACAGGCAAAGATGACATGGAAATATGATTTTCCCCCAAAATTATTTGTATACCCATAATTAATTTAAATTTCTAGGTCAATTTTATAAGAGGAAGCAGGAATAAGCTTGATGGAGATAAGAGTGAGAAATAAATAGCTTGATTTTCTTTATTATAATTGCTTTTAGGTTCAATTTCAAAGTCAAGCATTCCATTGGTTACATATTTGATATTTTTTGTACTTTGTCAGTGATGCCGTGATGAAATATTTTATCTCGTTCATTTTGATTTAAAGTATAAATGAGTTCTGAGGCATCTATGTTGGCTTTAAATAAATTGTTACAGAACATTGTGCATGTTCCAGATTTCTAGATCGTTTATTGATCATAAGCTCAAGGCCCTCGGTAAAGTCGGGCATACATGTACATTGCCAATGACGTGAAAGAAAATCTGGATCAGTCATACATTTTTAACATTATTCCAGGATTCGTCATCTAAGTCACCTGTTGTGCAGGCTTTTGGCTATCTGTCATCTTTCAAGAAGTGCATGTCGTACCATTTAGCCTAGATTGATATAAGACTTATAAGCCTAAAGGATAGAGAAATGATGCGATAATGGCCCATATGTAGATATTTTTAGATATCTTTATTCGTCATTGATCCATCCAGAGTTTTACAGTGACTTTGTGAATGTTGGGAGTTGAAATCAACAATAAACGGGGATGGAGAGACATAATTTTTATGTTAAGTTTATATGCCAACATAAAGAAAATTATCTGTTTGTTTTAATTACCATTCCTTTCAAAACACAACCAAGGTTTCCGTTAAAAAACTTGTATTCGATAGCGTGTGTCAACAAAACAAGGAAATTTATCAGCAGATCTTGAGTCGAGCAGTCCGATTAAACTGGCAGAAAATATTAGTCTCCCCAACTATTTGAGATCTGATGATAAATGCTACTGATTGGCAAAGAAAAATGGAATTTCTTAGTTTCTGTTGCTGCAATGTCAAGCAGCATTCAGTCCCTCCTTAGAGGAAATAAAAAACAAGATTTGTATTAAAAATGCTTTTGTCGAGAAATAAAATTAGAATGAAGCCGTATAACAGATACACGTCTGGAAACTTGACATATTGTCATTATTAGCTATAGCCGATTACAGAATTTCTGTTGAAGAAAGTTTGTATTAAAAAGCTCATGATTGGATATTCTTCTTGTTCAGAAATAAATTACCATTGTTTTCAAATGAAAGGCTTCGTAGCGTACCTTTGTTTCTGTTATGCACACATGCTGCACATAGTGCACAAGTGCACACACATGCACATACACACACACACACACACACTATTAACACACACATGGCCTCGTGTAAATGTACATTGTGAAATCTAAAATATTGCTTGTTCCAATTCTATTTTAATTTCCATCCAAGAATTTTCAACTGACATAAAGACATCGCCAGCTAGAGGTGAAGTGCTATAAATTTTGACCTGCATCATGGGCAAATGCCAATGAGGTGAAGGTCTTTGTACATTGCAAGTGTCACCCCTGCCTTGACCTCTGTTTTATACTTATTCCAAATACCAATTACTTTCATTTTCACTTCTATTGCTAAGAGCTTGAGGAAGTAACAATCATGACCTATTTCAAAGAAATAGCTAAAGAAAAAGCTAAAGCTCTCAGCCACATATTGTTTCTCCTTCACACCCAGTTTTTTTTTTCATAACTCTGAACCAATTAAATTTTTTCTTTGGTAGAGAAAGAGTGTAAAGGAAAATTAGCTTAATTGCTAATTCATCAAAAGGAATGATCAACACAATTACACACAATTTAGTCACGATTTGGGTAAAAAAAAATAGCCCCACACATCTTTTTAAAACTTTGCAGATATAATGAAACAAATACAATCTAGGTCTGGATGTATTTGTTATATCTGGGGGGAAATCTAGTTTTGGCGTGTTTTTCTATGAAAGTGTAATTCTTGGTATTTTTCTGTCAATGCATAAAAGCAAATTATCAGTTAGGCCATAATAAAAAAATTGCTAGATTCTCATCCATTTTTTCAAAAAAATTGGGGCGGGGGGGCGAATTTTATTTTTTATTTTTTATTTTTTCTGAAAAACAGTGAAAAAAAAGACATTGTTAGGCTTTCATAGTTTTATTTGACTTCATGTCAAAATATAATAACACAAAATTAACAAATTTAAACAAAATCTCATGTTTATATCTACATCATGTACATGTATGATTAGAATCACTAGATAACAAAATTGTAACCAATGTCATGTCAAAAAAAAGAAATCCTACTTGTGTTTTTTTCTTGCTTGAATGCCGTCAATACCCCTTCAAATGAGCAAGAGGTGCTGGTATATGGCATCCCATTCCTTCTAATGTATGATGATTTTTTTCATTTTACCATAGACAGACAGCCAATGTATGAAAAACGACTTACCAAGAGTGTTAAAATGTCGGAAATGCGAAGTCATTACTTTTAAAGTGCATTACAAACAAAGTAATAAACTACCGTACTAGCAAATGTTTTGCAGACCGAGACTAGGCCATAACGACCAGAGTTGTACTTCGAACCCGACCACGAAGCGCCTCAATTATTCGGGTAATGTGAACTAAGCGAAATTATGAATATGCTGGGATAGAGAAAAATATATTACAAATAAATACCACATAGATTCTATTTAAGTTTTAGCACAGAAGAAACAGTCAGTCAATCAATATTTTATTTAAACAATGAGTGAATGACCAGGACATTTACGTGATAAAAACACTGAATATTAATCCCTTTGGTGATTCTGTCGTGGTAAGGGGCAACTCGACGGATTCCTCAAAGGGATTAACATTTTTTCTATTCAATTGTTTATTTTTGGATGTTTTGGGGTCTTTTTGGGTAGTTTTTGTTTTTTGGGTAAATCGTGCCACCGCATTCTGTAGCTTTATTTTGTCATTAACTGTGTTGCTATGCTTCTCGGGTAAATAGTTTGCCTTTGATGCTGCGGACATCATTTTCAGATGCTGAATGTTTTTCAGAACCTTCAGAGTTGCAAATTCCGGGTCAGTAACTGTCGCTTTTCTAGCAATATTGTGCCATTTTCATCGTTCATTTCAGTATAACAGATTTATAAATCCATCGTCATTAACATGACTTGAGCTACCATTTTGAACAACATTCGTTGATTGGTTGATTGCAACCAATCAGCTAACGTCTTAGATTTTCTTCTGAAATAACGGCGATAAATCGGACAAGACACGGGATTTTGGGGCGGGCGGGGATGAGAATCTAGGATTATTTTTATTATGGCCTTAACAGGATTAAACTTGGCACCATAACATTTGCACCATAATTTCGTCAACATCGCTGGAATCACATGATTTTTTCCACTTTCAATATATTATATACGGAGCCCTAAATCACACTCTAAAAATTTTATGTTTTAGAGGAAAGTTGTTGAGTGACAGACAGCTGCAGTTTGACTGATCATAATGTCTGTTTCATTCATGAATCCATGTGTTTTTGTGGCATTGACAGGGAATACATCAATAATTTCATTGCCATGGATAAAAAGAGTAAAATTAAGAGAAAACCACTAGACACTTGTTCATGTATTTATCTGAATACATTTTTTTCATTGTGATGAATAGACACGCAAATTGTACAACAGGTGTACAACAATTTTCATGATGTTCATAAAAACAACCTTTACTGAGCCCCCGTAATCCTTTCACTGTCAGTGGTCTTATGCTTAATGATGATGTCACAGTCATCGCATGTATTTTTTCAGGGAAGATTCAATAGGTGTAAACAGTGGACTGTAAATCAATGACTTAGACCAGTCTAAATGTGTCCGTAGGGGTGAATGAGTTAATGATTAGGTATTATTATCCCAAAAGCACTGTAGTCGCGTGTATCTCATGCTTCAATTATTTAGCTGGAAAATTTCACTTTTATTTGAAATTCGGCCTCTCATCTAAGAGCAAAGATTAAACAGAAGCAAAAATTTGCAGGTATACTGTATTTATTTTCTACTTTTAATTTTTTAGTGTTTATTTTCATAGTGTTTATATTTTACTATTTAAAGATTATTTATTTTCTACCACTAATAGACACTTCAAGTTTAACTGCAGTCCTGTAACTTTGAGTGGCAAAATGATATAGATTCCTGGAAAATGATATCAAGAAAAAAATCATTTACTATAACAATGTCTGTGTTTTTGCAAGTATCTGTATCATTTTGCCACTCAAAGTCACAGGACCACAGTTACAGTTAAAGGGTCTATTGTCTATTCTATTTTTTTTCAGAATTCCTCTATGCGCATTCACTCCTGCAAATCCCTTAAGGTCTCACTTTCTAGTAATTTATGAACAAGCTGATAAAAAGCATTCTCATTTTAATAAGAGCGATGATTTTTAAAAAGATTCATTACTCATTCAGCGGCATAAATATTTCTGAATTACAAACCTAAATCATTTGAGGTAATTCATTTTATGATAATTTGTAAAACAGCAGAAATTGACAGTTTTGAGAATGCTGTCAAAGATGGAGACCAATGTTGAGGGGGTGAGTCAATTAAGTGGAACAGCTGAATCCATATCTGGCATATATAGTAATGAGGATTTCTGATAAATGGAAAATAGGTCAAATGACATTGAAACAGAGTCAAAGGCATTCAAGGGCCATTGTAGAGAGGTAGAATCATAATATTCAAATGTTGTTGACCTAAAATAATAGAAAATTGTCTCATCACAAATAAGAATGAGGTTTATGGAACTGGGTTAATTGGTTGGTTAAGTCTAAAAAGAAATATAAGTATGTATGGCATATTGAACAAGCCATAAACCAAAATAGTCCTGTAGATCCAGATAATTAATTTTCAGCATTTATGCTGTTGTCTTTTCTCCAACTAAACAGCATCTGAATTACTTTCAAAAATATAAAACCAAAATTATTGGCAGAAACCAAAACAATACTGTCTAGATTTAAATAAACAGAAATGTAAAGTTAAAACAATATGATCACTAACTCCAGACTGCTTTAGAATTTTTTTCATTAAGCAATATTATAGATGCTGAAATTTGATAAAAAAAATTAAAATAAATTGACACATGTTTACAAATACAGCTAGTTTAAACTAGATCATTTAACAACGGTGACCTGCACAAAAATATCGGAGCTTCAGCAACGCATGGAATTAGAGCAAGGTACAGAAAAACCTGATTTAGGGACCACCTGTGTATAAAGACCACCTGGTCTTCATGCTGTCCCAAATAGTATACAATTATTGACTGGGTCTGAGGGCAACAGCAATTTTGTTGGCACCTGAGGTCTTGACTATTGGCCGACATGAAGCAGAGGACAATAGTTAGGAGCAAGGGTTTTTTCCGTGGTGGGTGGGTGTTATCTGTCAGATCATGGATGTAGCACTTTATCTACATAGACCTATAGCTCGAATATTTTTGAGATGACAAATAGTTTGTATCCTTAATCCTTTTGAGGATTCTGTGGTCCGCCATTTTACTGTTGCCCCTACCAGGATCCCATTTCAGGCCTTCATATTTTAATTTGGGAAAATTTCAGGTCTGGCAACTGCCTTGCTTCAAGAGGTCTTAAAAATAATAAATATCATGATGGCAGTCAATCAGTAGGTCATCTGGGGCACCAGAAAAATGGCAGCATAAGAAAACCGCCCCCTACTATGATGTAATTTAGACTTGTTGTATTTGTAATCAAGTGTCACTTAATCTTTGTAGTCCTATATCTGGAGATTTGTGTTCCTATGGGAGTATGAAAGTCCTATATCTGGAGATTTGTGTCCCTTTGGGAGTATAGTAGTCCTATATCTCAAGGTTTGTGTTCCTGTGGGAGTATGGAAGTCCTATATCTAGAGATTTGTGTCCCTATGGGAGTATGGAAGTCCTTCCTCTCGAGATTTGTGTCCCTATGGGAGTATGGAAGTCCTATATCTCAAGATTTGTGTCCCTGTGGGAGTATGGAAGTCCTATATCTGGAGATTTGTGTCCCTATGGGAGTATGGAAATCCTTTATCTCAAGATTTGTGTCCCTATGGGAGTATGGTAGTCTTATATCTAGAGATTTGTGTCCCTATGGGAGTATGGAAGTCCTATACCTCAAGATTTGTGTCCCTATGGGAGTATGGTAGTCCTATATCTGGAGATTTGTGTCCCTATGGGAGTATGAAGTCCTTTATCTCGAGATTTGTGTCCCTATGGGAGTATGAAGTCCTGTATCTGGATATTTGTGTCCCTATTTGAGTATGGTAGTCCTATATCTGGAGATGTGTGTCCCTATGGGAGTATGAAGTCCTGTATCTGGAGATTTGTGTCCCTATTGGAGTATGGTAGTCCTATATCTGGAGATGTGTGTCCCTATGGGAGTATGGAAGTCCTATATCTGGAGATTTTTGTCCCTATGGGAGCATGGAAGTCCTATATCTCGAGATTTGTTGATGTACATAAAATAAATGTAAAAATAACCATCATATAAGTACACTCAACCCTGTTGACAACAAGGAGCTCCTTCGTCCAGTGTATGTTAGACTTTTTGTATTGACTTCTGACAAAGAGACAATGACTAGGGTCTAGTTTAAGTAGAAACAAGGTGAAACAACGTTTTAGATTGCTATGTACTACAATTAATTCATACATTTTAAAAATCTCAATTGATATTGGTTGTGAAAAGTTTTAATGCGATTCAGTTTGAAGTATGACAGTGGTAGTAGCATCTGTACTTTAATCTGGTTCAATACAAAAATCAATTGCACTTTCAGTTTCATGTGGATAAAATATTAAAAAAGTTAAATTTTATTTATCTTATAAAAAATGCATAATTAATTTTCTGGAGCATACGACGTCCATTCCAATGTCAACAAGCCCCGAGGTGTGACTTGACATTTTGGTAATCTACTTGATAACAAATCATACATTATACATATCAAACAAGATTACCGTTATGTATTTTTTTTTTTTTTTTTTGCCGGATTTTTAGCGTTTAAGCATGCTGTTGAAAAAATCAATATTCACACGGGATTGATAACCTGGTCAAATATTTAAATTTCCTGATAAAAATATACATTTACCTGCCGTGCGTCAGAATATTTGCAGACATCCATGGAAGGTGTTCTTTAAATAAATGAAATTCACAAAAAAAAATTATATATCATTTTTTCTTTCAAAAATTGTTTCTATTAACTGCGGAAAAAATAATCATAGGATTGTTTTAAAAATTGCATCATGGACTCCAAAAAAGTGTTTTGCTGTCTGCTTGACCTGAAGGCAATCTATTGAGATCTGTTGCCATTGGTCGAGTCCATCCTTTTCATATTTGGTGATTTAATATACAGTAAAACCTGCTATAGCAACCACCTGTGTATAAAGACCACCTGGTAATAAAAACTGGTTTTTGCTGTCCCCGATACCGTAAATTGGGTTATTTTGGCCATTGTTTAATTTTGGCCAGTTTGGCCACCTAATAAAATGGCCAAAATTAAACTTGCCAAAATATGTACACGTTTAAATTCTGGAGAATATGGATCTGTTTCTAACATTAACCTGGAATTTTTTCTAATGTTAACTTTCATAACTAAATTTGAGCAGTCGCTGGTCACAGAGAGCAGGTGGTTACTGCATAGGGTAAAGGAATATAGAAAGTAAGCAAGTGGAATATTGAAAATGGTCGCTAAAGACAGATTAGACCAATGGTCAAAATTTAACTGGCCAAAAAAATTACTGTTCATGTTATGAACAATGTGGTCTAATTATAGCAATGCCAGAATATCCCAATTAAGATAGTACCATTTGTGTACAATATCAACCTCTGTATAAAGACCACCTCTCTATAAAGACTGGTTTTGTTGTGTTCCTAAGGGGGTATTTCCAGGGTAAGGGTCTTCTTGTTTTACGATTTGACAGACCACCCAATTTGTCATGGAAATGTGGTCTCTCACGACAGGTGGTCTCTCAGGACAGGTGATCTTTCAAACAAGGTTTTATTTAAAGGATTGTTTCACTGAGTGGTTTCTTTGATGTGGTCTCCTAAGGCAGGTGATCTTTCATGAGAGTGGTCTCATACATGTACACGGAAAAACTCGATTATTATATATTGTAGAATCAGAAATTTTCGTGGGTTTAAAATTTCGTTGTTTTAAAAATTAAAACAAATTTGTTGACATTAAATTTCATTGTTATAAAACAACATGTTTGCTAAGGAAACTGTTAGTATTACTAGGTATAATTTATATAAAATTTCGTCACGGCTTTAATTTCGTTGATAAATGAAAACAATTAATAAACAAAATTAAAACTGTGATGAAAATATCTGATTCTACAGTAATTAATCAGATGTAAAATAAATAAATAAATAAAAAGGAGAAATTGTCTTAAAAATGCATTTCTTCTTGAATCATTTAAGGTTTTCAAGTAAAAATATTTCATTTTTAAAATTGTATACTAACGGGTTTCTATTACAGAATTGTTTTTGAAATTCTTGGACAAATGTTTTGCTTTTTCAGAGAGGGAAATGTCTAGATATCAAATACTTTTAAACAGTAAAAACAAAGACTTCGAGTTCCTTATTCTCTACAAATTCCATGCTAGATCTAATATTTCATACCTTTATTTATTCATTTATCATTATTATCATCATCATTATTATTCATATTTTAGATTTTTAATAAAAAAAGTCATTATTATATCATCAAAATTTTATTCAGCTGTTTTTTTTCTTTTTGTTTGTCATGGCGACACTAGTGTTATTCCTTTATCTCACAATTACAAGCGGTTAAAACAAACGGCCATTATCAAGGGACTGATACATAACTTTATCCTGAATTTACAAGAAACAATCATTTATTTATGTGGCAATTCATTTGCACAATACGAACCAGGTGTTTTAATGGTTCACTACAAACTACGGCAGGCTATTAAAACAATATGGGACCCCAAAATGCACGGAGAACTGTAGATTTACACTTCCTAACACAGGATATTCCACGATAGCATTCTGGAAATGAATTCATAAATTTTGCATTAGCTGAGCAAAGTTGTTATTAGCTGCGATATTTAGAACAAGTCAAAGATTGAAATAGGAAAGATATTCTAATTAAACAAAGGGGAATTTGCTGGTTGCCATGATGACCAATCTGACAGTAACCAATTTTCTAATAATTTCTAGTGGCGTTGCTTTGTTTTGTTTATTTTTTTTATTATTTGAGGTTCTTTGTTTTTTTGAATTATGGTAGTATGTGATAATGCCATGAAATAATGTCCCAAAAAATAATTATAATTTGCGATATGGTTTTATGAAAGCTTTTATATATGTAAACAGACTTCTGTGTGATAAGGCATCTGACACCATGTCTGTCAAAACTTCTTTGTGTTTTAGAATAAAAAATGACATTTCTAATTTTTGCAAAACCTGCTTAATGATAATTTAGTTGACAATAAGATATATGACTAATACACAGCCAGGAAGAAGTGATAGTTTGTGCAGAATTAACCTCATTTAAATTTTTACTTTTTAGAGATTTTATATCTATTGATTGGAATATCTAATTAAAAAATGTCTGCTTTGTTGGTGATATTTGCCTCACATTAATTAAAAGGTTTGTCAACTGAGTGTTAAAATATGGGAAAGTATTGGTAGTTTTTAGTGCTGATTTATTGTTTGGTAATACACAGTGGAGCACACATCTTTCAAGTAGAAAGGATCATGTTTGAATCCAAGAAGAGGTATGAAAATAAGTCCCATTTTTGTCCGGATTGTGAACCATGTATAGGTCTATGACAAACAGATAGAGAATGTTTGTGTGTCTATCTGTCAGTCTGTCTGTCAGTCTGTCTATCTGTTTGCCTGTCTGTCCATGTCAATAATTTACTTAAGCTGTTGTATTTAACTCTGTTGTTAGAAAACTGTCAAGAGTATCACTTCGTAACATGACAATAGAACATTATGACAGTAGTCGACTATGACCTTCAGCCTTGACCTTTAAATTTGAGACTTAGACCTTCAGCCTTGACCCTGAAATTTGTGATTTAGACACTCAGCTATGACCCTGAAATTTGAGACTATAACCTTCTGCCATGACCCTAAAATTTGAGACCATGACCTTCTGCCTGGACTCTGAAATTTGTGATTTAGACACTCTGCTATGACCCTAAAATTTGAGACTATGACCTTCTGCCTGGACTCTGAAATTTGAGACTATTACCTTTTATCCTTGACCCTGTTTTTGTTTTTTAAAATAGCAACAAAAACAAAGAAACAACAACAACAAAACACTTACAGTCATGTTACCTAGAGTTGCCGTATTCAACCCATTAACAGCCATTAATGTCCCTATAAGCATCCCTCCCCCTTTTTTTTTACATACAATCCAGAATCTTTTCTAGCTGGTTGACAAGAAGATGTGGACTTGAAAAACCATAAGTAACACTTTAACTGTAGCCCCCAGCAACAGAAGAATATCAATAGGTGTCCTTGGTAATAACTGCAACAACTTTACCACTGTGTTTTACAAAAAAGGCACTGTTACACATCATTTTGACTATTAACTGGACCCATTAAGCACCCACCCCTTTTTGCTGATTTTTGTAGCACCCTGGGCGCTTATTGGGTTGAATACCGTAATACATTTTAGGTGCATTGGTTGGAAATGTATTTAGAAAGTGATTACAGATTAAATGAAATGAACAACTGATAAACATAGGGGTAAGGAAAGACACTCATTAGCATTGAACGATGCTTGTTATCTCATCCACCCCTATGGTCACATTTAGACTCACCCAAATCAATAAATAGTATGATCTACTGTTATAATTCAGGAGTGAACAAGTTAAATTATTATAAAGTTTTTTGTTCTAAATCATACATCCCTATATGCTGACAGTGGACTTAACCATTCTTTGAAATGGGCAGGTCTAAATGTGATTTAAGGGGTTAATGACTTTAACAATATTGGACTATCTCTGTGATATATTTATACTTACAAATAAAAGTTTATATAACATTGCTACAAATTTAGATAACAAAGACAGATTTTTTTCTATCTCCAGATAAACTTTTTTTTTCTGCGAAAGCATAGAAGTCTTATTTTTAGACTTTTTAAATCTTTATGCGCTGACAGATATAGACATGGAAATAATGATCTAATCATTATAAAACCTTGTTGGCACATACACAACGTGGATGTTTTTACTGGTCTAAACATCAGAATACTGTAAATGAATGTACATGATGTCACATTTTACTGACAAGTTTCTTGGCATTAAAGAGAATTATTCCTAGTTATTTAGAGATCTTTGGTTTTATATTAGTAGTTCAAAATAAAACTAATACCTCTGAACATCTAAAGACAATTGATATACTTTTATAAGGATATCATTTTCTATGATAATTATGATGGGAAGTTTATCGGTATACATAAAATATACTGTGGAACCTGCATTGAAAGATCACCTGATCTGTCACTGAAATGTGATGTCTCAAGACAGGTGTTCTCTCAAATGAAGTCTTATCTAGAAACTTATTTAACCAAGCAGTTTTCAGAATGTGGTCTCAGAAGACAGGTGGTCTTTTATTGGGGTGATCTTTCATTAAAGGTTCCTAGGAAACCGACAGCAAATTCACACATTTTAATAATGAAACCTACATCAACATCTCCTTGATCCGCTACATTAACAAAGAGTGCAGAAAATGTGCGTAGGGATTCAAAGTACTGTGGATTAACAGTTCCAGATAGAATTTGACTGTACTGGTATAAAATTTGTCTATCTGAGATGTGAGAACTAGCTTCTAGTTAGATAGATATGATATAATATGATCACTCAATAGGGAACCCCTGTGTATAATACCAGTATGTAGGGTATTTGTATAAAGCATGTTTAAGTAAGCTCTTCTTATTTGCTTTGAAGCCATATTGTTTCGTCTGTTATAATATTGGGTGTCAATTTCTCATTACAGATCAGTGGTTCGGAGAGCAACGTCCTTGACCTTTACCAGAGATGAAGCATCTATCCTGGTTGCAGACAAATCGGGGGATGTCTACAGGTTCTCGGTGTTGGAACCGGACAAAGGTGGACATCTCTTGCTGGGTCATCTCTCCATGCTTCTGGACATTGTAAGTATATTGATGTTGGCAGTATAGGTTAAGCATCAGAATCACTGACATAAAAATATAATGTATATACATGGATATTTTTGCCCCTAGTTATTTTACCCCTACCCAACAGAAACATTTTTAGTCACCACATCTTAAATTCGCCCTAAATCACCATAGCCTCATTGATGGCATTTATGTCATAGCTTCACTTAATCAGCTTTAAATTTTTGCTTTCATTTTAAATTTGCCCCTCCATCATTGTTCAAAGCCCTGCCCTCCCCCTCCTTGCTTATCTCTTATTAGGGTTGTTCAGAGGCCCCTGGGTTCTCTCTTAGTAGGGTCATTCAGAGGCCAATGGATTGTCTCTTATTAGGGTTGTTCAGAGGCCCCTCGATTCTCTCTTAGTAGGGTCATTCAGAGGCCCCTCGATTCTCTCTAATTAAGGTTGTTCAGAGGCCCTTGATTCTCTCTTATTAAGGTTGTTCAGAGGCCCTTGATTCTCTCTTATTAAGGTTGTTCAGAGGCCCTCGATTCTCTCTCATTAAGGTTGTTCAGAGGCCCTCGATTCTCTCTTATTAGGATCTTTCAGAAGCAACTTGATTTTCTCTTTGTAGGGTCATTTAGTGACCTCTAGATTCTCTCTTATTAGGGTCATTTAGTGACCTCTAGACTCTCTCTTATTAGGGTCATTCAGAGACCCCCGAATTCTCTCTTGTGCCAAGCAAATTTTGATATCGTTTGTTTAGAGATGCACTGTGTTTAGTAGTTACTTTTAGATAGGTTTGACTGTAGATTAAAAGTCCTTTATTTCTATAGAAAACTCATTTATAGTACATATTAAATAAAATAAAGTTTAAGTTACATATAGCATGGAGTTGTCCAGTGTTTCGTATGGCTGATATTGAACAAACTTTTAATTTAATTATTTTTGTTCGGTTTTTTTTTCATATTTGAACTGCATGTGTTTTACAATAATTGAATTGATAAAAAATGCTACCTTTAAGGTTCTCCTTCAATGTTTGTGCTATTTATAGAATGGAAATTGATAATTTCTCGTTCAGTTTGTTTAAGTTTCCAAGGAAAAAAATCTCGAGGCTATTTGTGCAGATGCAGAAGTTCTTGAATATTAATTTCTTACTAATTGTGGACATTTGATTAGTAATTAATATCAATAAATTACTTTTACGAAAATTTAACAGTGATTGTAATATAATACCGAATCTAATTTCTATACTCACGATCACATCTTTGTTTGCAATTTAAATGCCTGGTGTGTCTTTATGAAAATGAAATACGAATCACTTATGTGAAAAAATATCAGGTATGCTTGTAAAATACAGATGCCCTAGAGCTTGACCACATTCTAATCAGAATGCCGTGTTAGTGGTGAACAATTTAATTGCTGATCCTGTTGTGTTTAATTCATGTTCAAATATCAATTTATTCTTATTCCTCAAAATTGAAGATGGGTGGTGATTGGGGGTTTATCTTTTGGTTAACGTGTATGTCCACAGGGTTCAGACAGACCCTGAAAAGTGCTTGTATATAGAGTTAGTCCTTGAAAAGTGCTTGAATACAAAAATACCCTTGAAAAGTGCTTGAATAAAGAGTTAGTCCTTGAAAAGTACTTAAATACATAATACCCTTGAAAAGTTGCTTGAATTTCAAAATTCTTGATTTATTTCATCAGAGTGCTTGACTTCTACTTCTTGCATGTTTATTCTCCTCTAAAGAAAGATTTTAAAATAAAGAAGCATTAGTTTGATCATATAGACACTTTAATTGATATACAATTTGAGTAAAGCATTTGTGTGATGCTGTACTGCTGGATCTCTATAGTGAATAGTGGAATGCTAAGCAGTATTTTGAGTTGATATCAATAAGATATACCTGTAGGATGAGTTGATATCAATAGGATATACCTGTAGGATGAGTTGATATCAATAGGATATCAATAGGATGATTGATATGAATGATACATGTAGGATGAGTTGATATGAATAAGATATGCCTGTAGGATGAGTTGATATCAATAAGATATGCCTGTAGGATGAGTTGATATCAATAAGATATACCTGTAGGATGAGAGATATCAATAAGATATCATTAAGATAGTTAAGATATACCTGTAGGATGAGTTGATATCAATAAGATATACCTGTAGGATGAGTTGATATCAATAAGATATACCTGTAGGATGAGTTGATATCAATAAGATATATCATTAAGATGAGTTGATATCAATAAGATATACCTGTAGGATGAGTTGATATCAATAGGATATACCTGTAGGATGAGTTGATATGAATAAGATATACATGTAGGATGAGTTGATATCAATAAGATATACCTGTAGGATGAGTTGATATCAATAAGATATACCTGTAGGATGAGTTGATATCAATAAGATATACCTGTAGGATGAGTTGATATCAATAAGATATATCATTAAGATGAGTTGATATCAATAAGATATGCCTGTAGGATGAGTTGATATCAATAAGATATACCTGTAGGATGAGTTGATATCATTAAGATATACATGTAGGATGAGTTGATATGAATAAGATATACATATAGGATGAGTTGATATCAGTAAGGTTTACATGTAAGATAAGTTGATATTAATAAGATATACAGTAAAACCTCATTTGTTCAGTCCAAATTTGGCATTATAAAGGGGTTTGGCAATAGGTTGAGGGAAACCTAAAATAAAATTATAGTGGAAATAATGGGAAAAGTAGACTTTCAAAAACTGTTGCATAGAGTGAGGGGCATTATAAAGAGGTTTTACTGTAGGCTATATGTAAGATGAGTTGATATATAATGTATATAGAATATACATGTAGGTTGAGTTGAAAAATAAGGCCAACAATTAGCCATACTTGCCAGGGTTACAGGACTTTGAAATCTTCGTGAATGACTTAGTTATTGTAGCCATAGTGGGTCTCAAGCAGATCTTGTACTATATACATCTGTGTAAAGATTCTGTCAGAAAGTAACAGAGAAGGCCAAAGATTGGGGATTTAAGAAAAAAACCAGACATTCAGACCTAAAAAAAAGAATATGTCCTCCAATTTTGAAACTAGGGGCATATATATGTATAAATGGATCAATTTCAGAGACAATTTGAATTTGTTATCCTTGCAAAAAATTAAAATAAATTCTTAAGTCTGAGAATATATGTAACTTGGCCATTTCAGCCAATCAGATTTCAGGAAAAGCCAAAGGATAAGTCAAATTCTCAAACATAAGTAATACTAGAGTTTTATGTAAGTGAGACCTAGATACTTTTAGGGGACAACACCCACTGAAATTTGTAATTTCTTTTCATATTTAGTTTTGAAATGTTTCTGGTTAAACAGTGTATTTACAATGTAATTACCTCTACAGAAATAAAAGGCTACATTATTGAGGTGGTTAGTAAAACAAGGGTCTGTTAATGACAGACTTTGCTACAGTCAAACTTACATTAAACGTCACCTCTATATAAAGGGCATCTGCCTTTAAAAGCCATTCAAACATAACCTTTGTTAACTTTGTTTTGTAATGAATAAACCTCATTATATAGGCCACCTCTCTATAATGGCTAATTTTGCATGTTCACTTGAGTGGCCTTTATAGACAATTTGACTGTATGTCAGAGATAAACAATGACGTGTATTAAAATAAAAATGTAACTAAACTATTCACAAAGAACAAAAACTTGATTGCATACAACATTTTTTAATTTCACAGACTCCCTGGGGACATATCATTGTTATTGGAATTGTTATTGTGTTCTCTGGGTCAGGCGTAGGTCTATGTAAACACAGTGGGTTTTTTTTCTGGTTTTGTTTCTATCGCAGTAGAATATATGTTTAATTTGCATCTGTTTCTGTTGGTACACATACAGGTATATATGTTTTTGTACAATGGATTTTTATGTAAATAGTGTCATACTGATGTTAAATGTTACATGTACAATTAGATTTTTTAAATGAATAATTAAATACTTGTCATGCTAGGTACTAAGTTATACATCTTCGGTGGGTATATGTGTATACATCGGAATGGTTTTCCGTTTTTGTTTAATGACAGCTGATGGAGAAAATATCCATGGAGACGTATTATATGCAATCATTGAAATCTATCTGTATTACAATTTTAAGTGAAACGATAATACATGTCGCTGCTTTCTATTATCATACTTTTAAGTATTTCAACGTAAATTATATTTGTTATGTTAAATTGATTAAAGTAATTTTGATTTTTATGTGCAGAATTTTTAGCGAACTTTGGTGATAAGTTTTCTCAATTGTGACATCATAGCCCATACATCTTGAGGTCTCATGGCAGGTTCACTCACAAATCAAGGATGGCAGCAATGTTATGTGTTAAGGCCAGAAAGTGTGTCAAAATTTATTTCTGGCATCAAAGTTTATGACAACAGTATTCACAATTTATCAAAAATGTTACAGTATTAGAAAATTGTCATCAATCAGAAAGCAGTTCATTGCACATTTGATGAAATAAAAGCATTGAAATGGAATTATAAAGGTAACATTGAACAAATTAAACCGTGAAGTGGAAGAGTCAAGAATGGTGGAAAGATTTCAAATTTGCCAAATATCCATGGTTAAAGAGAGAGAGAGAGAGAGAGAGAGAAGAGAGAGAGAGAGAGAGAGAGAGAGAGTCATTCTTGTTCTTTTACGAAATATATATAAGATTTTTAGTCTGTTTCTATATATTTCTATGAGAAAAAGAATTAATTTAACATTTTATTGATGTTGTCACTCTAGAGAAAATAAAAAAAGAAGAGGTTTACAAGTTAAAGATGGAAGTGGGAGTATATCAGATAAAAAAATAGCATAAACTGAACAGAATAATTTATCATAACAGTAAACCATAGAATAAGTTGGCATCTCTCCATCTTGAAATATTGCAGTGTCTGGTTGTAAATTTCAGGTATAGATAAAAGAATTATCAATTGATATTATACTTGAATAAAGTGAATATCAAAATATTGAATTATTTACCTGGATAATTTACCTGTAATAAGTACAAAATGTTGTGATGCAGGCTAGATATAAAAATGTAAGGTTCATCTAGATTTTCCCTGAATGTACAACAGAGGTTTAATAATTGTTATAATGGTATAGAAATGGATCAAGAGAGACAACTCTGTCTAGTTTATTTGTTGATGTGTTAGGTATGAAAGAAAGCAATATTTCTTGTGGCTTTGATACTATATCAGAAGGCAAAAGTTACTTAACTCAATCAAGTCAAAATATTGGGAGAACCAAATATGTCTATAGACACTTTTATGGTTAAAAACACATTAACATTGAGTGAAAGCTTACAATTCTCTGCCATATGAAATATTGCACGTGTAACATGTGTTCTGCTACATTTTCAGTTGTAATTATAGATGGCATCTGAGATGGGTATCAATTGTTGTTCTGGTTAACATGTTGTAATAGAATGGCTTCTGAGTGGGTATCAAATATTGAATTATTGTACCTGGGTATAGTAATAAGGTACAAAATGTTGTAACAGGCTAGATATGGCAAATGTAGATGGGTCATCACATTGTTTTCTCCTGAATGTAGGAACATGTTGTAACTGTAGAATGGTTCTGAGATGGTATATCACATTGTTGTTCTGGTATAGTGAGGAACATGTCTGTTAACTGTGTTGATGGTTATATGAAAGATGCAATATTTCATGTGGCTTTGATGGTATATCAGAAGGCAACAAGTTACTTAACTCAATCAAGTCAAAATATTCTGGAGATGGGAACACAATGTTGTCTATAGACACTTTTATGGTTAAAACACATTAACATTGAGTGAAAGCTTACAATTCTCTGCCAGATGAAGTGGTACATGTGAGACGGGTAACATAGTGTTCTGCTACATTTAGGAACATGTTGTAATTATAGGGTGGCATCTGAGATGGGTATCACATTGTTGTTCTGGTATAGTGAGGAACATGTTGTAACTGTAGAATGGCTTCTGAGATGGGTATCACATTGTTGTTCTGGTATAGTGAGGAACATGTTGTAACTGTGGGATGGCTTCTGAGATGGGTATCACATTGTTGTTCTGGTATAGTGAGTAACATGTTGTAACTGTGGGATGGCATCTGAGATGGGTATCACATTGTTGTTCTGGTATAGTGAGGAACATGTTGTAACTGTAGAATGGCTTCTGAGATGGGTATCACATTGTTGTTCTGGTATAGTGAAGAACATGTTGTAACTGTGGGGTGGCATCTGAGATGGGTATCACATTGTTGTTCTGGTATAGTGAGGAACATGTTGTAACTGTGGGATGGCATCTGAGATGGGTATCACATTGTTGTTCTGGTATAGTGAGGAACATGTTGTAACTGTGGGATGGCATCTGAGATGGGTATCACATTGTTGTTCTGGTATAGTGAGGAACATGTTGTAACTGTAGAATGGCAACTGAGATGGGTATCACATTGTTGTTCTGGTATAGTGAGGAACATGTTGTAACTGTGGGATGGCATCTGAGATGGGTATCACATTGTTGTTCTGGTATAGTGAGGAACATGTTGTAATTGTTGTGGGATGGCATCTGAGATGGATATCACATTGTTGTTCTGGTATAGTGAGGAACATGTTGTAACTGTGGGATGGCATCTGAGATGGGTATCACATTGTTGTTCTGGTATAGTGAGGAACATGTTGTAACTGTGGGATGGCATCTGAGATGGGTATCACATTGTTGTTCTGGCATAGTGAGGAACATGTTGAGATTGTTGTGGTAGGCCTGGGAGGGACATCACATTGTTGTTCTGGCATAGTGAGGAACATGTTGAGATTGTTGTGGTAGGCCTGGGAAGGACATCACATTGTTGTTCTGGCATAGTGAGGAACATGTTGAGATTGTTGTGGTAGGCCTGGGAAGGACATCACATTGTTGTTCTGGCATAGCAAGGAACATGTTGAGATTGTTGTGGTAGGCCTGGGAGAGATATCACATTGTTGTTCTGGCATAGTGAGGAACATGTTGAGATTATTGTGGTAGGCCTGGGAGAGATATCACATTGTTGTTCTGGCATAGTGAGCAAATGTTGAAATTGTTGTGGTAGGCCTGGGAAGGACATCACATTGTTGTTCTGGCATATAGTGAGGAATATGTTACGGCTGTGGTGGTAGGCCTCAGTACATCAAAACTGGTGGTGTGTCCTAAGTGTCTTTATTACCCGGTACCTGAAAAAAGTACCATTCTAGCAATCTAGGCATTGTTTGATAATTTTTGTAATTTTGTATAAATTGTTGACAATCTTTTATGTATTTTCCACAGGTGATGACAAAAGAGGACAAATGTGTTGTTACCTGTGACAGAGACGAGAAGATTCGTATCAGCAACTACCCCAATGCTTATGACATCAAAAGCTTCTGTCTTCACCATACCCAGTAAGTTTGAGTTTATACAGTACAGTGAAAATTGTCCATAAAGGCCACTCAAGGGAACAGACAAATGTGGCCCTTATAGACAGGTGACCTTTGTAAAGAGGTTTATTCATTACAAAAAAGTAAGCAAAGGTTATGTTTGAATGACCTTTATAGGCAGGTGCCTTTTATACAGTGGTGGCCTTTAATGCAAGTTTGACTATATGTGTTGTGTTGTAGTGATTAGAACTTGGTGTAGGATAAACACAGCACAGCCTTCTGAAATGTTTGCAAATGAATATTATATCCATAGCAGAGATAATATGTGAAATGTTTACAAATGGATATTATATTCATAGCAGAGATGATATGTTTACAAATAAATCTGAAGCACAGAGATTAGGTTAGCACACTTTGGTGTTGAAGTGTTTACAGATAAATATATCTGTAGCACATATAATAGGGTAGCACACTTTGGTGTTGAAGTGTTTACAAATAAATACATGTATTATTTCCTTAGCACACAAAATAGGTTAGCACACTTTGGTTTGAAGGTGTTTACAGATAAATATTATATATTTAGCATATATAATGGGTTATCACATTTTGTGCTAAATTGTTTGATAACATACTGTGTCAATATTTGTGAACATGTGCTGTATCACATTGACACTGCTAAAGAGTGTAAGCATTGATAAAGAAATGTTCAAATACATTGCTCACGTAGTGTTCTTGGGGTGGTGTACATGTAATGTTCTTGTGGTGGTGTACATGTAGTGTTCTTGTGGTGGTGTACATGTAGTGTTCTTGTGGTGGTGTACATGTAGTGTTCATATGGTGGTGTACACATAGTGTTCTTGGGGTGGTGTACACATAGTGTTCTTGGGGTGGTGCTCACATAGTGTTCTTGGGGTGGTGCTCACATAGTGTTCTTGGGGTGGTGTTCATGTAGTGTTCTTGGGGTGGTGTACATGTAGTGTTCTTGTGGTGGTGTACATGTAGTGTTCATGTGGTGGTGTACACATAGTGTTCTTGGGGTGGTGTACATGTAGTGTTCTTGGGGTGGTGCTCACATAGTGTTCTTGGGGTGGTGCTCACATAGTGTTCTTGGGGTGGTGCTCACATAGTGTTTTTGGGGTGGTGCTCACATAGTGTTCTTGGGGTGGTGTACATGTAGTGTTCTTGGGGTGGTGTACATATAGTGTTCTTGGGGTGGTGTACATGTAGTGTTCTTAGGGTGGTGCTCACATAGTGTTCTTGGGGTGGTGTACATGTAGTGTTCTTGGGGTGGTGTACGTATAGTGTTCTTGGGGTGGTGTACATGTAGTGTTCTTGGGGTGGTGCTCACGTAGTGTTCTTGGGGTGGTGTACATGTAGTGTTCTTGTGATGGTGTACATGTAGTGTTCTTGGGGTGGTGTACATGTAGTGTTCTTGGGGTGGTGCTCACATAGTGTTCTTGGGATGGTGTACATGTAGTGTTCTTGGGGTGGTGTACATGTAGTGTTCTTGGGGTGGTGTACATGTAGTGTTCTTGGGGTGGTGCTCACATAGTGTTCTTGGGGTGGTGTACATGTAGTGTTCTTGGGGTGGTGTACATGTAGTGTTCTTGGGGTGGTGTACATGTAGTGTTCTTGTGATGGTGTACATGTAGTGTTCTTGGGGTGGTGTACATGTAGTGTTCATGGGGTGGTGTACATGTAGTGTTCTTGTGATGGTGTACATGTAGTGTTCTTGTGATGGTGTACATGTAGTGTTCATGGGGTGGTGTACATGTAGTGTTCTTGGGGTGGTGTACATGTAGTGTTCTTGTGATGGTGTACATGTAGTGTTCTTGGGGTGTTGTACATGTAGTGTTCTTTGGGTGGTGTACATGTAGTGTTCTTGGGGTGGTGTAAATGTAGTGTTCTTTGGGTGGTGTACATGTTGTGTTCTTGGGGTGGTGTACATGTAGTGTTCTTGGGGTGTTGTACATATAATGTTCTTGGGGTGGTGTACATGTAGTGTTCTTGGGGTGGTGTACATGTAGTGTTCTTGTGATGGTGTACATGTAGTGTTCTTGGGGTGGTGTACATGTAGTGTTCTTGGGGTGTTGTACATATAATGTTCTTGGGGTGTTGTACATATAATGTTCTTGGGGTGGTGTACATGTAGTGTTCTTGGGGTGGTGTACATGTGTTCTTGGGGTGGTGTACATGTAGTGTTCTTGGGTTGGTGTACATGTAGTGTTCTTGGGGTGGTGTACATGTAGTGTTCATGGGGTGGTATACATGTAGTGTTCTTGGGGTGGTATATTACTAAAAGCATGTATACTCTACACTGAATATGGGTGTAATTTTTTTTCTGTTCAACTGATACAACTTGCATTTGTATATAATTGAGCCCTGGTACTGCAAGAAACAGGCCTAAGGTTTGAAATTGTTCATGCTATAACTTGAACTCAGTCAAGTGACCCTATTCGACAGGTGACCTTTATATAGAGGTGGTTGTTAAGACAAGTTTGTGTTTACTAACCTTGTCAGTATGTTTTTGTCATTGTCATGTTGTCTCTATGACAGGTATGTGACAAGTCTGGTATATATAGAAGATTCAGAGCTCATTGTATCAGGAAGCGGGGTAAGTAAAAAATTTATGATTCCATCAGCCCTCCATCCAGTTGTCCTTCTATCCTGTCACCCCTTCATTCTGTCACCCCTCCATCCTGGCAAGAAGAAGACATTATCTCCTTCCATCCATCCCACTGTGGTTACACTAATGTTTTGTAAGATCATATTTTCCCGCTGGGGCCTAAGTCGATTTTGTGAGAAAGTTTGCTAGTTTACTCGCAGAAGGCTAATGGTCTCTTCCCTGGAACATTATAATACGATACTCTCCACCACCACTAAAAACTGAGCACTGCCTTATGACGGAAAAATGATGTGTGTGAAAAATGTGTTGTGTAAAACAATAAGCAAATAAAAAATAAATGGCAGATGTAATGATGAACAATTCATGAAATTGTTTATGTTCACTTTATCATTAACCAATTTACCCCTAAAGACAATTTTGGACTGTTCCAAATCATTGATTTACAGAAGAATTTGTTTTTCAGGGGTAGGTGAGTTAAGGTTCCATGAATTGCAGTGTCTCAAGAATTGATGAAAATGTGATCAATATGTATTCCAGCAACTTATTTTGTAAAGATGATATTCTCTTGTAAGATGTTTTACGAGCATTGTAATGGAGCCATTCTGTACATTTGGATCTGTTCCATGTTTAGATGTTAGAAGACCCCAGAGCTTTAAGTGTAAATGACAATGTACATGTACCTTATTATAAGCTATTTGTCTTGTGAGTTTGAGTTTCCCTTCTGTAGCACAAGAAATGGTGTCTTCCCACTTTCACAACTTTCAGAAATTTCAGTAAAAAAGTAGGTTGTACAAGTGGGAATTATATATATGTTTGTAACACTCCAGTAATTAATTGTAACAACTGTGGAAGACTGGTGGTAACCAGGTTCTCTCCTCCACCATTAAAAACTGGCTGCCACCATATAACTAGAAAATGGTTGAGTGTAGCATAAACTACTATTCAAAATATTTCTTTTATTTTTCTATTTTTCTAAAATGTCTTTTTTTTCTCAGTTCAGAATAAATTATTTGCAACTTATCTGCTAATTAAATAAGAAATCATTTCCACAAATCATACTAAATATTTTAATAGGATAGTTTTGTGTTGGTGTATCCTCGGAATTTATTGATTAAAAATGCGTGATAGTTCCCAGTTATATCGCTGAAAATACAGAGAAACTTGTACATGTATATAAAGACCTTCTTACGGACACAACAAAACCAGTCTTTATAGAGAAGTGGTCTTTATATAGAGATTGATTTGTACACAAATGGTACAATTGGGGACAGCCAAAAACAGTTTCTATGCCTGTGGCCAGTAATTAATAGCATGGGTCAGTAGATTTTTCATCTGTAGAGGTCCCATTGGCCAGTAAAAGAAATAAAGATTGAATGTAAGTACTCTCTTCAGTAATTGTTAAGCACGTGTAAATCTTACAAAATAATCTTTATCATCTGTCTCCTCTAGGCAAAATCTTATCGGTAGATGATATTTTTCGGAATAACATTTTCTCCCATCAACATCCCCCACCCCCACCCCCACGCTCTCTCATACCTCCAATCCTTAGAAAACGAACCTATGATATATAACATCGCAGTGTAGAAATGCAAATGTGAAGTATTAGTTTACACTATAAACGATTATCCCAGGTAAGGCCAAAATTTTAATTTTTATGTAAAATTGATGTTCATTTTTTGTCTATTTTTGTTTAACGTCCCATTCAAGAATCTTTCTCTCATATGGAGACATCACCAAATGCCGGTGGAGGACTTCAAATTTTGGCCTATGCTCGGCACTTACGGCCATTGAGCCATGAGGGTTCTTTACCGTGCCGATATCTACTGTGACCCGGGACCTCAGTTTTTACTGTCTCATCCGATGGACAGGAAAACCAACCTGCCACAGGCTGGACTTGAATTCTAAACCTCACGATTAAGAGTCAAGCACGGTACCAACTGAGCCATGTTGGCTCCATGACGTTTGTAATTGGCTAGATGAATATACTGTTTAACTGGAAATTTTCGCCCTGATTTATTTTTGCCCTTTCTCCACAGAAAACATATTCACCTTATCTTAAATTGGAGCCTAAATCACTGCAGTCTCATGTTTGGCTTGAATGTCTGTGCTTTTCTTTAACTTTAAATTTTCGCTTTCATTTTAAATTTACCCGTTCGTCTAAGAACGAAAATGGCAATGGCATCTAAATAGGCTATAATTTGACTTTTTTTTTTATAAAGAACTCTGGGTCTTAGATGCTATAACTTTTATTCAATGGTACATTTTAAATTAATTCAGTTAATGATATTGTTTTATTATATTGAATTATTTTATACCGTCAGATAAAAAAATTAAATTTATTTTTATAAAATCCTTAAAATTTTTATTGTTTTTTTTTCTATTTTTATTGTCTCTAGTTTTTATCATGCTTTTTAGGTTTGCTTCTTTTTTGTTTTTTAATGTTTATATATATATATATATATATATATATATATATATATATATATATATATATATATATATTGAAAGTTTCTGAAAAGGTAAGATTATTTTTAATTCCATAATATTGGTAATTTTGAAAATGCTCAGTACTTTGAAAAATGACAAGCTTAGAACTTTTCTCTTTAAAAATTTCTAGGTCCATTCTCATAAATAAAATGCTGATTAAGCATAATCTATACCTTGTACAGGTGTCAGATAAGAGAAAAGCACACTTTTTATGGTGTCATTTACAGTAGCTTAATATTTAATACTCTTTTGTTCGAAGAATAATGTCAATATGACCATCCGTGGCTCGATCTATACCTGACAGTGTTTTTATATCTATACTGGCAAGATGGCAACCATATTTTGTGGGATTGACCATTGTGTGTGTATATAGAGGTCATTGAAAAGGTCAGTGTAGATTTGAATGAGTCGAAGTCAAATACCAGTAAGTGGGATTATTAAAAATGAGCTCAATAATATTTAGACAGATACCTTTGTTAGAATGAAATATGTTACTAACTGTTTATTTGGAATCAATGACATAGTAATATTGAATTAAAAAGTTGAGGAAACAGGTGAAATTGTATTCAATGATTTTCCTAGTTTCATCAACCTGAAAAAAATCACCTGTCAAAAGATGTAGAATTTTTGTAAAATTTGGATTGACAGGTGTACAATGTAATCAATTGCTGGTGGATTATCATATCTTCTAAACAATCAGGGTCTATAGTGACAGTGTGTGTGTGTGTGTGTGTGTGCATGTGTGTGACTGTGTATGTGACTATATGTGTGTGTGTGATTGTGTGTGTGTGGTATGATTGTGTGTATGTGTATGTGACTGTGTATATGTGATTGTATGTTTGTTTGTGTGTGTCTGTCTGTGTG
The DNA here is from genome assembly GCA_030159075.1 of Atrina japonica. Classification (NCBI taxonomy): domain Eukaryota; kingdom Metazoa; phylum Mollusca; class Bivalvia; order Pterioida; family Pinnidae; genus Atrina; species Atrina japonica. The sequence goes on along the minus strand of BROG01000102.1, from coordinate 568,378 downwards.
TAATGTAATCAATTGATGGTAAATAATCATATCTTCTAAACAATCAGAGTCTATAGTGACAGTGTGTATGTGACTATATATGTGTATGTGTGTGTGTGTGTGCTATGTGACTGTGTATATGTGATTGTATGTTTGTTTGTGTGTGTGTGTAATGTAATCAATTGATGGTAAATAATCATATCTTCTAAACAATCAGAGTCTATAGTGACAGTGTGTATGTGACTATATATATGTGTGTGTGTGTGTGTGTGATTGTGTGTGTGTGATTGTGTGTGTGTGATTGTGTGTGTGCTATGTGACTGTATGTATATGTGATTGTATGTTTGTTTGTGTGTGTGTGTAATGTAATCAATTGATGGTAAATTATCATATCTTCTAAACAATCAGAGTCTATAGTGACAGTGTGTATGTGACTATATATGTGTGTGTGTGTGTGTGTGTGTGTGTGTGTGTGTGTGATTGTGTGTGTGCTATGTGACTGTATGTATATGTGATTGTATGTTTGTTTGTGTGTGTGTAATGTAATCAATTGATGGTAAATTATCATATCTTCTAAACAATCAGAGTCTATAGTGACAGTGTGTATGTGACTATATATATGTGTGTGTGTGTGTGTGTGTGTGTGTGTGTGATTGTGTGTGTGCTATGTGACTGTATGTATATGTGATTGTATGTTTGTTTGTGTGTGTGTAATGTAACCAATTGATGGTAAATAATCATATCTTCTAAATAATCAGAGTCTATAGTGACATTGTGTGTGTGTGCCTATGTGTGTTTGTGACTATGTGTGTGTAATGTGTGTGTGTGTGTACTTTGTGTGTGTTTGTCTGTGTCTATGTATGTGTGTAGTGAGTGTGTATTTGTATGTGTGTGTATTGTGTGTCAGTGTGTGTCTTTGTGTGTGTACCCTGTGTACATGTGTGTGTATTGTGTGTGAATGTGTGTGTTTGTGTGTGTGTCTGTGTGTGTTTGTGTGTGTGTGGGTGTTTGAGTGTGTGTGTGCATGTGTGAGTTATCTTTATAGACATGGATACAGTTTTTCTTCAGATGTATTAAGAGTAAGATGGTTTTTACCTTTCTACCCCCATGTACCTTAATGGCATACTCTCTCATTGTATCAGACCAGTCCATTATTGTGTGTGGTGTAAAAAGTGTTAAAAGATAAAATGAAAACAAAATTTGACTCCATAACCAAATGGTCCCCAGGATAATAGATCTCACATTATTGGTACAAACCTTCAGTCTCTTCATAAGTATACAAGTATTGGCTTCATTTAAGGCTTTATACTTTCATCTGAACATTTATGGAAGCACTTGGCGGATGGTGATATGCGTGGGTTGGCATTACAATGGGAGATTATATTATAAGGAAAATGGAACAGCGATAGGCGGGGTAAGCAGTATAGAGGGAGGACATGGGGTTGGCGGTATAACAGGGGGCATTATAACTAGGGAGCACTGTATTTATATACATGTGTGTGTGTGTGTGTGTATATATATATATATATATATATATAAATATATATATATATATATATATCTGTGTGTGTTGTGTGTGTGTGTGTAATTTTTTTTCCTGTGGTTTACTCCTACAAAACCAGAGGCATACAATAGTGAGATCAGGGGTGATTATTGATTATTTGTCCCGGTAATAATGAGAGTTAATTCTGCTTATTGTGGGATTGACATATAATACACTTTTTATAATATGAATTGTAGGTTTATAATTGTTGCCTCAATATATAGTGTACTAGAAAAGTGAGTTTGAATGGTTTTCTTGGTTTTGAAATAGTCTAAAATTAACATCACTTTAGTCATTTTCAAGTGACTAATTGTTCTGTTGTAATTGGCCATGAGGATATCTTGTTGTATGTGTTAAGGTTTGAATGAAATCTTTTGTGGAAAATAAATGGCAGATAATTGGAGAATGTAACAGTTGGTATGTATGTGCTATCTTGTTTCATATTACAAGGAAATTATAAAATTCAACAAAAACATGTACAGGAAAAAAAAAAAAAAAAAAAAGAAAGAAAATATTCGCCAACATAGGCAACATCTGTGGCAAATGAAACACCAACAATTCTTACTGAAAATAACAAAAAACAAACATAATTGACAAGCGTTGGGTTTATTAATGTGTCATAGCAGTTAAGTGATGCCGATTTAAAAAAGATATATTAGAAATGTATTTTTATATATGACATATCTGACACATCATAGGTTGTATAGATAAATTAATAATAAGTAATTATATGGAGTAAAATCAGCAAATAATTAATTCCTGGAAGAAATGGCAAAGATGGGTCAAATTGTGTATCGTTTATTCAGAGTTTTAATGAATATTTCATTGAAACTTGTGTGTTCTACAATCACAATAATTTAAATGAAATTGATTCCCAATTCTGACACTCTGTGTGGTTATCGCTTAACAAGGTGTCACAGTAATATGATTTAAGTGTCAATCAAACATGAACATATATCTTAAGATAAATCTTATAAAATACCGTTTCTTTGTAATAACATCAGAACATCTGAATAATCCCATAGTCTTGACATTTGTACTTTATAAAAATATATTTTCCTTTGCTTATCTGATAACTAAATAAAATTTCCAGCTTTTTGTGTCTTCCATATGAAATGAGATTAAAATATTCAGTGTGTGTTGTGCTTGTGTCTCACTTGTGAGGTGAGAATGATGTTTGTAGTGTGTTTGTGAGGTGAGAGTGATGTGTTATGTTTGTAGTGTGTGTTGTGTTTGTAAGGTGAAAGTGATGTGCGTTGTGTTTGTGAGGTGAGAGTTATGTGATGTTTGTAGTGTGTTTGTGAGGTGAGAGTGATGTGTTGTGTTTGTTAAGTGAGTGATATGTGTTATGTTTGTGAGGTGAAAGTGATATATGTAGTGTGTTTGTGAGGTGAGATTGATGTATGTAGTGTGTTTGTGAGGTGAAAGTAATGAATGTAGTATGTTGTGTTTGTGAGGTGAGAGTGATGTGTTGTGTTTGTGATGTGAGATTTATGTTTGTAGTGTGTGTTGTGTTTGTAAGGTGAAAGTGATGTGTGTTGTGTTTGTGAGGTGTGAGTGATGTGTGTTATGTTTGTGAGGTGTGAGTAATGTTTGTAGTGTGTTTGTGAGGTGAGAGTGATGTGTTATGTGTGATGTGAGGTTTATGTTTGTAGTGTGTGTTGTGTTTGTAAGGTGAAAGTGATGTGTGTTGTGTTTGTGAGGTGTGAGTGATGTTTGTAGTGTGTTTGTGAGATGAGAGTGATGTGATGTTGTGTTTATGAGATGTGAGTGATGTGTGTTGTGTTTGTGAGGTGAGAGTGATGTATGTGATGTGTTTGTGAGGTGAGAGTAATGAATGTAGTGTTTTGTGTTTTTGAGATGAGAGTGATGTGTTGTGTTTGTGATGTGAGGTTTATGTTTCTAGTGTGTGTTGTGTTTGTAAGGTGAGATTGATGTATGTGTTGTGTTTGTGAGGTGAAAGTGATGTGTGTTGAGTTTGTGAGGTGAGCGTGATGTGTGTTATGTTTGTGAGGTGAGAGTGATGTATGTAGTGTGTTTGTGAAGTGATAGTGATATACATGTATGTAATGTGTTTGTGAAGTGATAGTGATATACATGTATGTAGTGTGTTTGTGAAGTGATATTGATATACATGTATGTAGTGTGTTTGTGAAGTGATAGTGATATACATGTATGTAGTGTGTTTGTGAAGTGATAGTGATATACATGTATGTAGTGTGTTTGTGAAGTGATATTGATATACATGTATGTAGTGTGTTTGTGAAGTGATAGTGATATACATGTATGTAGTGTGTTTGTGAAGTGATAGTGATATACATGTATGTAGTGTGTTTGTGAAGTGATAGTGATATACATGTATGTAGTGTGTGAAGTGATAGTGATATACATGTATGTAGTGTGTTTGTAAAGTGATAGTGATATACATGTATGTAGTGTGTGAAGTGATAGTGATATACATGTATGTAGTGTGTTTGTAAAGTGATAGTGATATACATGTATGTAGTGTGTTTGTAAAGTGATAGTGATATACATGTGTTGTGTTTGTGAGGTGAGATTGATGTGTGTGTGTTTGTGAGGTGATAGTTATATATGTGAATGAGAGTAATGTATGTAGGGTGTGTTATGTTTGTAAGGTGAGAATGATGTACGTGGTGTTTTTGAGGTGAGAGTGATTTATGTAATGTTTGTGAGGCGAGGGTGATGGATGTAAGGTATTATGTCTGTGAGGTGAGAGTGATGGTTGTAGTGTGTTTTATTTGTGATGACAGAATGATGTATGTAGTTTGTTGTGATTATGATGAGTGAAATGTATGTAGTGTGTTGTATTTGTGAGGTGAGAGTTATGTATGTAGTGTGTTCTGAGGTGAGAATGATGTATGTAGTGTGTTGTGTGTGTGAGGAGTTATGTATGTAGTGTGTTGTATCTATGGGGTGAGAGTTATGTATGTAGTGTGTTGTATCTATGGGGTGAGAGTTATGTATGTAGTGTGTTGTATCTATGGGGTGAGAGTTATGTATGTAGTGTGTTGTATCTATGGGGTGAGAGTTATGTATGTAGTGTGTTGTATCTATGGGGTGAGAGTTATGTATGTAGTGTGTTGTATCTATGGGGTGAGAGTTATGTATGTAGTGTGTTGTGTTTGTGAGGTGAGAGTTATGTATGTAGTGTGTTGTATCTATGGGGTGAGAGTTATGTATGTAGTGTGTTGTGTTTGTGAGGTGAGAGTTATGTATGTAGTGTGTTGTATCTATGGGGTGAGAGTTATGTATGTAGTGTGTTGTATCTATGGGGTGAGAGTGATGTATGAGTGTGTTGTGTGTGTGAGGTGAGAGTTGAATATGTAGTTTGTTGTGTGTGTGAGGTGAGATTGATGTATGTGGTGTGTTTGTGAGGTGAGAGTGATGTTTGTTGTGTTTGTTAGGTTAGAGTGATGTTTGTAGTGTGTTTGTGAGATGAGAGTGTTGTGTGTAGTGTGTTTGTGAGGTGAGTGATGTATGTAATGTGTTTGTTATGTGAGAGTGATGTATGAAGTATGTTGTGTCTGTGAGATGAGTGATGTATGTAGTGTGTGTTGTGTTTGTGAGGTGAGAGTGATCTATGTAGTGCATTGTGTTTGTGAGATGAGAGTGATGTATGTAGTGTGTTGTGTTTGTGAGATGAGAGTGATGTATGTAGTGTGTTGTGTTTGTGAGATGAGAGTGATGTATGTAGTGTGTTGTGTTTGTGAGCTGAGAGTTATGTATGTAGTTTGTTGTGTGTGTGAGGTGAGATTGATGTATGTGGTGTGTTGTGTTTGTGAGCTGAGAGTAATGTATGTAGTATTGTGTTTGTCAGGTTAGAGTGACACATTTCTCAGGTCATTTCAGACTTTGTCATTTCTTCAATTTTCTCCCCTTGCATTCACTTAGATGCATTCATTTAATTTGTTTTACTTGTAATTAGATGAAGAAAATGTGTCAATAGGGCTGACATTTTCAGATTGCCCTTATGTGAGTTATTTCCCTTTTTTGTGAATTTTTCATGTTTTTGGATGTTTTTCGACATTATCTTGAAAAGTATAATAGCTAAAGTAAAAGTGAAAGGAGCAAAAATGTTGGGCATGCAAAGATCTACAAAAATGTCAATAGGGCTAAAATTGTCAGGTTGCCCCTTATCGGAGTTATTTCCCTTTTTAAGTGGATTTTTCATGTTTTTGGATGTTTTTTTATATTATCTTGAGAAGTATAATGGGTAGGGTAAAAATGAAAAAAGCAAAAAAGTTCAGCATGCAAAGATCTTCAAAATAGCCTGAGGGCTGAAATTGTCAAGTAACCCATTATGGGAGTTATTTCCCATTTAAGAAGATTAGAAATTTCATGTTTTTGACAGTTTTGTCCAATTATCTATCTAAAGTATGATAGCTAAAGTAAAAGTGGAAGAAGCAAAAATGTTCAGCACATTGAGATCTACAAAAAAGTCAATAGGGCCAAATTGTCAGGTTGCCTGTTATGGGAGTTTTTTCCCTTTTAAGTGGATTTATCATGTTTTTGGCAGTTTTGTCTAAATATCTTGAAAAGTATAACAGATATAGAGAAAGTGAAATAAGTAAAATTGCTCAGAACACAAAGATCTACAAAAAAGTCAATGGGCCGAAATTGTAAGGTTGCCCTTTATGGGAGTTATTTCCCTGTCAAGTGGATTTTTCATGTTTTTTGATGATTTGTGACATTATCTTGGAAAGTATAATGGGTGGAGTAAAAGTGAAAAAAGCAAAAATGTTCAGCATGCAAAGATCTACAAAAATACCCTGAGGGCTGAAATTGTCAGGTAACCCATTATGGGAGTTATTTCTCCTTTTAAGTGGAATTTAAGTATAAGTAAAACATAAGTATAAATTATAACAGATAGAGAGAAAGTGAAATAAGTAAAATTGCTCAGCACACAAAGATCTACAAAAAAGTCAATTGGGCCGAAATTGTCATGTTTCCCCTTTTAGTTGATTTCTCATGTTTTTGACAGTTTTGTCCTATTATCTTGAAAAGAATAATAGATAGAAAGAGGTAAAGCAAAAATGTTCAGTATGCAAAGATCTACGAAAAAGTCAATAGGAATTAAATTGTCAGGTTGACCCTTATGGGGTTATTTCCCCTTTTAAGTGGATATTTTCATGTTTTGCACTGTTTTTCCTATTGTCAGTGATCACCACCATGCTTTTGGTTGGTTTTCAGTATATTGTCATTAAAATACATTTCACTCAGGTGATTTTTGAGGTCCAATGAGTCTACTGGTTTTCATGTTTATTAGCGATTTTATCTTTTACACATTTTGTATGTTTTCTGCAATGTTGACCAAATTTGTCAGGTGAGCAACTTAAGGCCCCTTTGGCCTCTTGTACAATCATTACAACAAATTCAACTTTTTTTCCAAAAACAGATGATGGATTTTGACAAAACCTGGCAGGAATAGTACACTCATGGTTCCTAACACATCTATCCAGGGGTTGTTCCAGTGTTGGACAAAATAGCTCACTGCGGAGCCCTTCACATAACATAACCCCACCTACCCATTTTTTTTAAGACCCAATGCCTGTATCAAACCAGATATGTTAGAGTTTCAAATTTCTTGTGTTTTTATTTAGACAACATGTTGTTCTTATTTTCACATTTGTTGATGGTTCTCGGGTGAGCTTTAAAGCTGAAAAGTTGTTGAGTGTGGGATAACGCGCATGTACTTTACAGGAAAAACATCAAAAGCTGTTGACAAAAAACCAACTCAACATCAGTAATTCTTGACACTGCCTGTAAACAATTTACCTGAAATGATTTGAGTTGCATTTGTCAAGTGTATTATGCTGATGACCGATTTTGTTTTTTTTTATTGATGGGAGACAAGAGAATCAAGTTAAAATATATCCTGTGATGTTATTGCCACCCATTTGAGGTCACATTTGTTGAAAGAATTGTGTCTGCACCATCTATCTTTTTTTATCTGAACCAGATGCTGAAACAGGAGTTTCAAATAGCAACTAATTAAAAGAAAGATGTTTGAAAAGTTATCCATCTCTGTGTTTAGTGTAGTTTTTGTATCAGAATGTATTGAATTATGAACAAACAATTACTACAGCATTTGTGCTTTTGTTAAAATGCTTTAGAAAAATGATAATTGAATCAGAGGAAACTCTACACTGTCGGTAAAACTGGCTATTTCCACCAATCATCAATTATTATCAGACCAGTTTATAAAACAAAACGAAGTTGAGCAGGCTGAAGGTGCTGCATCAGTTAGTTTAATACTTGTAAGTGTTATTTAAAACCATTTACATTGTTCCAATTTCTATTGGAGTCAAACGCAAATATACAACATTTGTATCGGTCTTGTAACATTTTGACGATAATTGGGTTTAGTTTGTTCAGCATGTCATCAGCATTTATTCGATGTATCAAACTTGTATACTATGCTTATTTAAAGTGCAACGACTTCTGTGAGGTTGCCTTATATTGAATCTGATTTCATAGAAACTATTGGCTAACACTTATATCTTGTCGGGTCAAAGTTCAATGATTCTAAATATGAAATAAACAACTCGAATCAACATGAATTTAATATTGTATACATGTACCTGGAAATTTTCACTCCTGTTTAATTTTTGCCCTTAGATGAGAGGGCAAATTTAAAATGAAAATTTTTCAAGCTAAATAACAAAAAGGCATACATAAATGCCATCCATGATACTGTGGTAATTATAAGGGCGAATTTAAGACCAGGTGAATGTTTTCTGAAATAAAAGGGTGAAAATAATCATAGGTGAATATTTCCAGGTATACAGTATTTTTTCTATAATGTGACAAAAGACATGCGTTGAATGGCTTATAATATGTTTTACCTGTTGATTTAACCTCAGAAAATATGTGACATTGAAATATATTGTAAAATAATAGTCCAGATACTGATATGTTACCATTTGTAATTAAGTATATGCAAATTATAACTGAAACTGAATCTGCTAAATTTGATATCATGCACAGCAATACGTATCACACGATATGTTTGCTGTTCGGCAAGAGATATTTTCATGTTTGTTTTATTCTATTTACTGTCATGTTCTGTAATTGGATACATTCCCGAATGAGATAGTCAAGCAAAGATTATAAACAGTTACCAAACATGACAATAGTAAAATAAAACAAACATGAAAATATCCGTCTCTACATGTTTGACATATGTCTGAGCTTTTTATTACCTTTTTGGGAATATGGCCAATGGTGCTGGAATTGGGAATTTTGCTGTGTTTTGGTTCCAAATTGGGAATTTTTCTCATATTTTTCTACCTTTTTTTTTTGTTTCATTTATTTTGCCTTTTGCTTTTTTTTATATATTATTTATCGTGAAGCTGTTGTATTTCAACTTTGATGAAAAACTGATTGAAAATATCAGAATAAAAATGAGAAATAATGAAAAAGAGGTTATGTTATATGTTCCTGATTGGGAATTTTTGGCAAAATATCGGGAAAAAGATATGATCTGCAAATGGGAATGTAGCCCAATATCATCTATGAATCCAGAGTAAAAAAAGCCCTGTATGTCATTCACATTTGTATCACACATGTATATCATGCTTGGGTATTGGCCGATTCACATAACATGTCGAGGTGGAGTATACTTTTGATTATCATACCGCTGATTCAACTTCCTTTTCGGTTACAACAAGATTCACAGGGAAAAAGTTTTCTTCCCTCACTGGATACTCGATGACATAAGTAGGAGGACTGATAACTCTTGCATGTGTAATTTTAAAGTAAAGTAGATATGCTTTATTACTTAAACTTTAAATTTGTCCAGTTCAAGAAAGCGTTCACGAGACTACACCCCGCCAGGTTGTATGGATTTTACATTTTAAGAGGGCAATGACTTCTGTCAGCTTGGGTTTCACAGTCAATATTGAGATTTTATTGAATCTTGGATTTCCTAGAAACTACCAACTGATATTGATATCTAGTAAGATCAAAGCTCAGTAATTCAGAATATGAAATGAACAACTGTGATCAATATGAAATTGATCAGGCATTTTGCTGTAATTTTCATGGGGCTGAAATATGGCCCCATTACCAATGCAAAATTTGTGCGTTTTTTCCCAATTTGATGGAAAAAAAAATTCCACCAACAGACTATGACCGTAATGCAAAAGAAATTTTTGGAGGGAAAATGTGTATAAAATATTTTTCCCAATTTAACACAAATTCACATTAATATTTCTGATTGTGTCACCAATGGCGTTTTCCCAAGATTGGCAGGAAAAGGCCTGTCGATAATTGATTCATCATGACGTATCAGTTTCAATAGACCTTATTCAAGTTGTTTCATTCCATCCAGTGTAGTTGGAATAGTCTGTACTCAGGTCATGTGACTTAAATAAAAATTTGGGCAAGATCAGTTCCTGTTTCGCAATATTTTTTTTATTGATGACATTCAGTACAAGTAGTGCCTTGCTTCTGTTTATCTGCAAGTTTAGATAACTGTTTTTTCTTGTAAAGATGACAAGTGTTACCACTTTCCTGTAGGCCGTTTTCAAAATCTGGCACCTTTCACTGCATGATAACCACATTCCAGGTTATATATACAATGATCTGCTTAACTGGATGTGATGCTGCCCTATACTCTTTTTGTTAAAACTGTATGATATTTGTTATTATAACGAACTGTAACAGACAGGAACAACTCAAATAAAAAAATCTATGCTTAAAAAATTGCAAGTTGGGTATGTTTAGTATTTGATTGTTGATCTAGCTGAAGTAAAACTGAAATTTAAAAGGGCATTATCTGTTTTGGGTTTTTTTTTCGTTTTTTTTTTCTACCATTTTTGCATCCTAGAGTGATATGCAGAAACAAAAAAGATATACACAGACATAAAAATTTGTAAATTCTGTTATATTTTGTGAAAACTGTTTGATTAGTTGTTGGTTGTATTGTTGTTAACGTCCCACTCAAGAATCTTTCACTCATATGGAGAAGTCACCAAATGCTGCTGAAGGGCTTCAATTTTGGCCTATGCTTGGCACTTACAGCCATTGAGCATTGAGGGTTCTTTAATGTGCCGACACCTACTGTGACACAGGACCTCAGTTTTTACTGTCTCATCCAAAGGACAGGAAACTTACCTGCTGCCAGCTGGACTACAACCTATGACCTCATGATCAAGAGTCAAACACGCTACCAACTGAGCCAGGCCAGCTAAAAAATTGCTTAAGAAACCCAGTTTTGGTACTTTTTCAATTGCAATTGATTAACTCACCTTTTCTATTTGTAAATGAATACGAAACAGGAACTGACCTTATTTTCATAAAATATATACGAATATAGGATTGTGTATGCCTGTGTTTAGCTATTATTTGTTATTGTACATCAAGTACAAGTAGTAAAAGTAGAAAAAAACACTGCTTATGCCCCTTTAAAGGTGCTTTTTAACTTAATTTCATAAAATTTTATTATTTTGTCTTTTATTGATATTTTTCCCCTTTTACATTTCAGGATGGATCGATAATAGTCTGGAACACTGACGGCAAATTCTTAACGGAACACCAGTGCCACAATCAGATAATGGAAGACGATTTGGATGATACACCTGCCGTTAAACAGCTGATCTACAAAAAGGACCTCCACCTTTTAGCTGCAACATTCTTTGGGTATGTACCTAATTAGTGTTATCATAAAATCAGGCTATTTAAATGGAGAAAAGTTTTTTGTTTTTTTTTTCTATGGAATAATTTTCAATGGAAAACCATTTTCATTGAAAATTATCCAATTAAGTAGTTGACCAAATGTACCGATGCTACTTACGTGATGATTGATTTTATCAAGAAGATTCTATTAAACAACTGAAAAGTCAAGTTTTCCAACAAAAGCCTTGAACATTTAATTCAATTTACATCTTTTTGATGTTGAAAATTACATGTAAAAAAGGGATTCAGTCACTTGATAAAGAAATTTAAACTAATTTTGTCTTTTGTATGTAAAATGCTGAGGTATCCCACAAGGATGACATCTTTTTGACATTATTCTGTTCATTTCTATTTTAAATTGTTGTGTTTGTTTATCATGTATTATCAGTATTTGACTGTAACTCATATTTATTTCCCATCACAATACATCTCTATGCTGGAGATTAAATTGTCTCTCTTTACCGTACCTGTTAAACTAACTACAGTAAAACTTCTATGAGTCGAACTTCAATGAATCGAATTCTGGATGTCTCGAACTATTCACAAAGTCCGCAATAATTTTGTTATTTAATGCTGTTTATAAACACTTTTTAATTTGAACTTTTATGAGTTGAATTTCTTGATGTTTAGAAAAAAATTTTGGGCCCATTTTCTATAAAAACAACAAAAATTCCTGCATATAATTCGTAGTTAAAATTTACATGTGTATGAAATTGCCCCATTATAATTGTTCTCCTTCTCAGGAACACTCAATGTTTTAATTTCACAAAAGTTAAGTTAAATTAAGCACTATTAATAATCATAATGACCGAATATATCTTAAATGGTTTCGAAGTAGTCATATACACCTTATAGAAACTCTGAAACTAAAAACGTTTGATTCTTGGTTACCATCCATGAGTCGAAGTCCCGATGTTTTGAACTTTTCTAGGTGATCCCTTGAACTTCAACTCATCGATGTTCTACTGTATCTATTAAACTATCCATCCATCCAACCATCAAACCACCTGCCCCACACCACATAGGCTGTAGTTTTTGCATTAAATATCTAAAAATCACAAATACTGATTGATGTATCTTAGTGTGGTATCATGTTATGAATCAGCATACATCTTTGTGTGACGTCATCTGAGGAACTTTGATTAGACATCTATAGCTGATATAAACATAGTCTAGATTTACACTGTATCAGTGAGAAACTGCAGCAGGAAATATTTAAAATAAATGTATATTATCCACATAAAATGTCCCATACAGAAAAAAAAAATTAATTACATGTTTTTGTTATATATATATATATATATATATATATATATATATATATATATATTTTTTTTTTTTTTACTTATGTTAAACTCCATAAATAATTACTGAAAACATAATTTTTTTTTTTTTAGAAATTACTATACAATACAACAATCCATGAAATAATACCTTTAAGAACTATTTTTCTCCCAGACTTGCTTGTGAAAAGACCTGGATTTTCTGATGCGCTGAGACACCATGAACTCGATTACATATCTTTGAACATATCAGAACAAAATTTTAGAAGTTTAAACAAAATGTGACTCTGTTTTCTTCTGAATTTGAATTTTAGATAGTGTTCTAGGCCACACTCAACAATTTTTCCTGTTATATGATGACAACCAGTTTTTAATGGTGGAATAGAAAACCGGTTACGATGTACCCGGGAAAAGACCATCGGCCCTCCGCAAGTTAACTAGCAAACTTTCTTTAATAAATCAGCTTAGGTTCCAGCGGGACTCAAACCTGCACTGACAGGAAGTGAGAGACTTCATGGTTTAAAGTGTGATGCTCTAACCACTTGGCCACGGAGGCCCCGTTTCTTCTGATGTGTGTGGGAAAAATAATCAAACATTATTGTGCTAGGTGGACAGGGAAAATTTTGGGGAAAGAGTCTGGAGGTTCAGTTAAAAGGAATGCTTTGGATGGAATAGAGTAGCTGAGTTTTCAGAAATAACTCAATTTAAAGTTTGAACACTACAGTGAAAAGCCAAGAGTTGTCTAAGCAGGAAAAATGAGTATTTTCCACCTCATGATCTATGCCATAATTCCTAGATATTATAGACTGATTATGGCCTCCTTTCAGCATTTCCAATATAAAATTTTACGAAGTAAGAACTGATGATCAAGATGTCAGCCTGGAAATGGTGGAAAACATCAGCTTACAATGTGCACCATGGGATATGAGTTTTGATAACGACAACCGTCTTTGGGTTCTACAGCCAGTACAAGATTGTGTGGTTCAAGTTTTCCACTGTGGCCGCTGTGGTGAAACAAAGAACCAATATAAGGTAGGAGGGATTAATTATGTGCTGGTTTTTACATCTGTAATTTTTATCCCTAAAAATAGAATATATACACTAGATAGTGTGCAAGTTGGTTTTAGGGAAAATTATAGAAGTACACGTAATTTGTAAAGAGTTACATAGATGTGCTTTTTCCTTTTGTTTGTTTTGATATTGATTTTTAAATTTCATCAATAACTTTTCACATACAGTGGAATCTTGTTATGTCGAAATTGGATGAGTCTAAATTCCTATTATGGCAAAGTTAGATGGCACTATACACTGGTAATTACATATACATCTAAAATTACCTTACCTTATATATCATACCAGCATACAGTATTTATACCACTACATACAGGTAATTACTTATACATTTTAAATTACCTAACCACAGAGATATCATACTAGCATACAATATTAATACCACTGTATACCAGTAATTACATATACATGTAAAATTACCTTACCTTAGATATCATACCAGCAATCAGTATTTATACCACTACATGCTGGTAATTACATACAGATATAAACTTACCTAACCCATGATATTGTACCATCTTACAGTAGTTATACCACTTTGTACTGGTAATTACATACACATGTAAAATTCCCTAACCTATGATATTGTACCAGCATACAGTAGTTATACCACTCTATACTGGTAATTACATACACATGTAAAATTCCCTAACCTATGATATTGTACCAGCATACAGTAGTTATACCACTCTATAATGGTAATTACATAAAGTTAATCCATATAATTTAAATATAAACATTCACTACAACATGGACAGGATATGTAGTAGATCAAATAAGGGAAAAAAAGTAAACAAATATGTATCAGGTGTTAAGTGTGTATGAAAACTCTGGCCTAGCAACCCACGATGGCAGCGTGAAGGACACTCGGGGAGGCTCACTTCAAAAATAAAAACTTTGAATTTTCAAATTCAAAAAAATTAAAGTGAATGATAAAGGCTCCAACTGATTAAATCAGTTGCATAGGAAAAAGAAAATGATCTCTTATCATTATCTTTCTAATTGAATGAGCGAAAATCACTTGAATAGGAAAGGATTGTCGTTTGTAACGTGTGTATGTTTATGTCAACATTTGTGAAAAGAATTGTGCATTAAATGACCTCAGATCTAGACGGTTCCAACTATTCAAGAGGTACGCAAGGTACCGTTGACTGAAACAACAGGTTACTCGAATGAAACTCATGGCAAAAACTAAAGAAGTTAAACTGTGTATAGGCTTGAGGATTGTTTTAATTAAACATAAACTGTGAGTGATAAATAAATGGATAACTAATACATAATAAAAACAATTGACATCTACTATCCCTCTTAACCTGTTGGTATGTGTTGTTCAAAACGTGATGCAATCAGACTGATCTGCCAACATGGGATGTTGATTTCATTTGACTATCAAATATTGTCGGGGATGGATCTGTATCGAAGGTTTGGCTTTTAAAATCAAGAATTCAGTGATTTATTTACTTATTATCAACTTTCGTTCCTGTGATGAAGTGAGGAAATGTAGCCTACACAATTTATGTTTTTCATTTCTGAATGGACAAGCATACTGCATGTAGATAATGCCCAAAAACAAGCCCCGAGCCCTGACAACCCCTGTGCATCAGTAGGCTAAGTATCGGCTTTATCCATCATAAAAATAGCATGATTGCGAGTTTATATTTGTCAGGACTCCTGAATTATATGATCTGTTTTACTAGTATTGATATTATAAAACATGAACGTAAAGTGTAATGGTTTTATTTATGTTTTTGCTCGACAGACATATAGGTCTACCAAGGAAAACTGACACATCCTGGTTCAGTCAGACACCAAAACATTACAGTCTACTTTCCAAAAATAGGTTGTACAGGTAATATACACTCATCCGATTTCGAAATAGCTAGATGCCACTGTATAATCATATTATTCATTATATCTAAATAAGTATTCTGCGAGTATTAACAAATCAATACATGTACATGTCCCTACTTGTAAAACCATTCTTAAGTGAAAGGTGAGCAATTACAAAACCTTAACCAAAACTTTTAACTAATCAACCCTGAAAAACAATGAACTCTTCTATATAGTAATGACTTAGACCAGTCCAAATGTGTCTTTAGGGGTGAATGGATTAACCAGACAAACTGATGGATGTAAACAAAATTTCCCCAGTTTTCAATTTTTGTTTGATTGTTTTTTTTACATCCAGTCAAGAATTTTTCACTTATATTTAGATGTCGCCAGCTTCAGGTGAAGTGCCACAAATTTTTACCTGTGCTATGGACTGTCACCACCGCAGTGAGGGTTCTTTTATGTGCCACGCCTGCCGTGACATGGAACCTCAGTTTTTTAGCCTCATCTAAAAGACCTGTGACTTTTCATAAAGTCTTTGGTATGACCCGGTACCAGGAGTTGAACCTGGTACCTTGTAAGTCAAACACTACCACTAAACCACCGCAAGTGGCTCCCAGTTCACTAGTAAGGAGGTTAAAATGTGATTTTTGGTTTTATGGATCCTCCGACACTAATTTTACTACAGTGGGGAAAAAAATAAAATGAGATGAACGTAAATTATTTTCCACCTCTCATCTGAAATTTTGCTGACCATTATAGATTGTTTTAATGTACATTGGCATTTCATCTTTTATTATTTAAGTGTTCCAGAGTTGATGTTACCTTTGTATGTGAAAATTAAACTCTTCAAAGATTGCAATTGTGGCACATGTGGGACCTTTTCATGCATGGATCAGGCTAGGAATTACTATAGACTGGGTATATTCAACCGAAAACAAACAAATTTAAGAAAGGGAATATTGATACTTCAGTCAGAACGATACTAAAGGGAATGTTGATACTTCAGTCAGAACAATACTCTCTGAGAAATTATCACATATTTCGGATTCAACTTTAGCTGTACCAAATATTTATCTAACTCATATCATCAGTGTAGAGACAAATTCATTAAAATGTTGAAATTTATTCATTTAATTTTTTTTTTCCCTTCTTTGACCAAGTTTTAAAAAAGTAGAATTCATAAAACTAAATATTAAATTTCATTGGCCTAAGGGGACTAATTATAGGAATATGTGCAGTTAAGTTGTGAATACTCTGACATGTACAAAGACATTTATGTACATTGTAAAAACAGGTATCCGGTTCAAAAAGTAATAAAAGCAGTCCAGCACAACATTTTCCATTCTAGATGTTTAAATTATAACAACTTAATATCGCACATCAGAAACGCATGGGTATACAACATATGTATTACCCATAAATAATATTACAAACAGGTGTTATGCAACGAGCTGTAATTACTCTCACCATTTCCGCAATGTCGCATGTATATCCTTTTATGATTGCAGGTAATGTTGTTGTAAACTGGAAAATAGTATCAGATTTTCTGTTACGGTAACATGCACGGGGAAGTCATAAAATTATTTATTCACGTTTTCTTTTTAACCCGTTCACCCCGAAAGACACATTTGGACTGGTCTGAGTCATTTATTTACAGAAGAGTTTATTGTTTTTCAGGGGTCGATGAGATAAGTAAAGTTCGTCATCTTATTTTATAGAACCATAAATTTTTGTCAATATTGATGTCATGTCATATTCAGTTCTTGATTAAAGTTGAGATGTATATCTCGTCAAGTTTATATACACTGTATTTGACCTAGTAAGTGCCCTGGGTGCTAACAAAATTAAGGAAAAAGGGGTGGGCACTTATTGGGACCAATCAAGAGTCAAACTGACATAAAACTGTTAATTTTTTTTAATGCATGGTGGTAAAGTTGTAGTATGGTAGTTATTACCTATCAGTATTCACCACTCATTGGGTAAAGTACCATAACAGTTGTAACATCCTCAATAACAGTGCACCAGGCTGGGAATACTGCATAAGAGATGCAACCCCGGCCTGGTCACAGAGTGGTGGAGAAACCAGTGTATCAACTTTTTAGCTTGGTACAAGATCCCAGACCTTGACGGCAAAGCAGCAAAAACATGGATTTCAGATTTAGACCACAGTGGAGTAGATGGAACACTAACCCATTTCAGATACCAGTTTGTGGCAGATGTGGATTTATATATTCCAGATTCCAGTGTAATACCTCATCTCAACGGTGCTTTCACTGCCAGAAATTAGGACACTTTTCAAGGATTTGTCGCAACAAAATGTATACAAACATAAGAGATGCAAGGAATGTATCAAAGATGGCAAAGTCACAAAAGAAAACAACAAGAGATTTTACCAGAACGCAAAATTTTCTTGAAAGGAAAAACTTCATGAGAGAATTGCCATTCTCACAAATTAAGGACAGCTACTTCCAGTCAATAACGAACAGTGACTGTGTTTTGAGAAACGAATAGTCCAAAAAGATGGTCAGACAACAACAGATTGCATACATAGCAACTGTGAAGGAATTAAAAGAACAAATACGACAGGAAAAAGTTGAAAATAATACTCTTAAAGAACATTTATATCAGTGTAAAACAACATCACAGGAAATTAATAGAATGAAATTTCAAAGATAAACTCAAAAAACTAAAATTATCTATCAAGATGAGAAATTAGCTGATAAACAAAAAATCTGGAAACTCACAAATGATTTAGCCAAAGCAAATCAGTTGATAAATATATTGTCTACACAACATCTAATTATTTCTGGGGAACATTACAACGAGTTAGATATGCAAAAAGAACTTCTTGAAACAGAGAAATTGGAAAAAGAAAATCTAGCTCAATTAAACAGAAAAGTTACAAATCTCAAAATCAAAAGTACATGAGGACATCAAAAACTTTCATCAAATGATGCTCCAAAATAATCAAGTTTCTAAAAATGGTCAGCGTAATGGACACAAACCATGAAATTATCACCATCAGAACCGACACAGAAGACATTTTTACAGTTGATTTTATGTGCAATATAAAATACATATTTGGACTTCTGCATTAATTGTTATTCAGATATATTTTGGGCATTTTACCATCATTTTATTAATTGAAACACAAGACGTGTTTCTCTGAGGAGGGAGAATATATCGCAAAGCAAATTGTGATATGAACACAATTTTAGACATTTTAGAATTATTAATCAGAACTGCATAAATTTCAAGTTTGAGATATAAATTATTATGCTGAATTTTGAAATAGGAAAATACTTCACAATTACACACATGTATCTTATTTCTTATTTGATTACTTAAAGCTTAATGTACATTTATTTACTTTACTGTTTGTTGGAACAGGTGTCACTTACACTGAACAATAGAGATACCTGTATATACAGTAAAACCTCACCTGACTTTGGAGACCACTTCACATTTAAGGCCATAAATTTCCAGTTTTTTTAATTTTTTTTAATTGATATCTAATAGAAACATAGGCCTACTCTCACTGAAGAGACCTCATAATCTATTGAAGTATTGTGAGAGAGGAGAAAATCTTGAAAGTGGACATGTGTTTGTTATTTTACAGCTTATGAAGAATTTTCCATTTACATGGAAATGTCACCAGCTTTAGATGAAGTGCCACAAACTTTGACATGTTCTGTAGACCGGTACCAATACAGTGAGGGTTCTTTTACTTGTCACTGAAATTATGTGACAGATCAATATCTTGACCAATTATTTGAATTGTTTACTTTAGGTTTCCATGGATTTGACCCTCAAGCAAACTTCTGCTCTAAGTAAGCCTAACTGAAAAAGAAACAAACCAACACTCTTTAAGTTTTACATTAAGATCACTTAAGTGTTCTGTAACAAGCCTGCACAAGTCATGTGCTACATATAGTTTGTAGAGTGAAACCTGTATATAGGGGCCACCCAAGGGACCAGAAAATATTGACTTTTATGTGCAGGTGACCCTTATACACAGGTTCAGTTTATTTGAAGTATGCTGTCAAGGGACTTGAAAAAACTGGCCTTTATAAACAGGTAGTCCTTATATAGAGGTGGCCACTAAAGCAGATTTTACTGTACTTACAATTTCACTGTATTTCTGTCAATACTTTAACATTGGGACCTGTTTAGGTAGACCATCTGATCTACCACCAAGATGGGGTCTCAAGACAGGTTGTCTTTCATAAGAGGTTTTATTTAAAGGACTATTTACCCAAGTGGTTTTCAAAATGTGGTCTCAAAAGACAAGAGGTCTTTCACGAGAGTGGTCTTTCAAGTCAGGTACCTTTGTATTAGAGTATGTCAAAAGTGTTATACAATTTCCTGAAAATTGTACTTATTTTGTACATTTCAAACTTGTCTTTTTTCAGATACAGAAGTTGGAATATGGTACAGCAGACAGTAGCAATGTTGGTCAAACAATAAAAATATTGAATGATGACTGGGATTTCTTTAATGGTATTTATGCATAATTTCACATTCACTTATGCCCTGGTCCCAAGCAAGAGTTACAGAACCCATTCCCAGTGCAAAAATGGCTTGTATTTCTCCAAACAATATGCAGAAATTGCCAATTTAAAATTTCAAAACATAGTTTAAGGTATTTTCAGACAAATGTCTTACCTTTACTGTTTTAGTTAAAGAGGCATTAGCTGTGTTTACCAAAGAAAAAAAATGTTTAAATTTTTTCTACTTTTCCTACTTGTACTTGATGTACAATAACAAATAAAAGCTATACACTGGCATAAAAATTCTTATATTCCTATATATTTTGTGAAAATATGATAAGGTCCAGTTTGTTATTCATATACAAATAGTATGATCGGGTTAATCAGTTGCAATTTAAAAAGTGCAAAACCTGGGTTTCTTTAGCAATTTTCACAAAATACTGTATATATATTTATATATATATATATATATATATATATATATATATATATATATATATATATATATATATATATATATATATATATATATATATATATATATATGGATTTAAGTATTTTTATGTCTGTGTATATCTCTTTTTTGTTATTGTATACCAATCTAAGTAGTAAAAAAGGGGAAATTTTTAAAACTTAGTATATTTTCCCATTTTTTGGACCCTGGACCCACAGTTAAAGGGGCAGGAAAATCCCTGATGTATTCTAAATATTGTCAGATTCTCATTCATTTTTTCCCACCCTCTTTCTCTCATTTGTTTTCTTTCTCTCTTTTTCCTTTTCTTCCATTTTCCCCTCTTGCTGAGCAATCCTTTATGTTTGTTTAATTGGTACATCGAGGACACTATCAGAAATATTTGTTTTATTTTTATTTTTACAGAGTCAGTAAGTGTGCCAGACTTTTCTCAAGGTTTAAAGAAGATTAAGTTAGACAATGTTACGGAATACCTACAAAAGAAAAAGAGCAGACTTGATGGCAAAACAGCGGCTGTCAAATCACATGACTCTTTACCTCCGGAAAAGAAGATAAAATCTAGCTAACACTTAATTGACGCCATTTAAATGTTCGGTTTCATAGTATCACCAGTGTTGCATCATTATTTTTTGTAAATAATAATCATAAAATAAAAAATATTCTACAGTTTGTGTTTGTATTTTTCTGTTCTGAATGCTTAGCCGATGCATGCATTATATAGTAGAACTTCAGCGACTCAAATTTCTCGATGTCTAGAACTACTGCCAAAATTCCAAATAATTTGTTAAACACTAGTTATTTATCGTTATAGCGAGAAAACATTTTTATAATTTAAACTTTTATGAATTAAATTCCTCAATGTTTCAATTAAATTTTTTGCCCAATTCTATTAAAACAATGAAAACTCCTATGAATAATTGAAAGTCAAAACGTGTATGAAATCAACCCATAGCAATTTTTCTCCTTCTCATAAATACTACATGTTTTAATTTCATGAAAATTTAGTCAATTTTAGCACTAATTATCATGACTGTATATTTTTTGGTTTCTATGCAGTCATATACAAGTTTTTTTAAAAACTTTTTTTTATTTTTCATACTTAATTTGAATTTCTCAATATTTACTGATACTTTTACAAATAGAATTGACAAATTGCATAATGCATATAATAATGTACATATAAATATCATAATTAGGACTGAAACACTTGTGCAATAATATTCCATTTTTTTGTCTATTTGTTTAAACATTGTCACAGAGCAGTGAAGTTTAGAATATAATTAAATATATTTGTAGTACATTATATAAGATATGGCTTGTTAAAAAAATAGAATTTTATCATTACATCTACAATTATAGATAAACTGCATTTAAAAAACAACAAAAATTTACTTTATGAAAGAGTCACTCACACATATGTACTAAATATAAAAATTTCAGTCAGTTAATCTATATCCACTCATATTTACTATACTGTAAATCTTTAAATCATATCCATATTGATTTTGAATAATGACTTTCCAATGGATGACACATAAGTGTTTCTTTTGTTTTTTAACAAAAACTACACAAATTGGTTTCAAAAATTTTGAATTTATATAAACTTTAATTTGTATACAAAATTTTATTCATTATTTTGTATTGAAAAGTTCTGAGAAGTGTACTGTCTGTTAATTTGAAAATTAGATATGTTATTTCTGTCCATAATTTTTTACTTATTTCCATACTTACGCTTATATTCCATTTTGCAATATAGTAAGACAAATTTAGTTTTAACTTTTCAATCAATTTGTTTTTGAAGTGTTTTTTTTACTTCTTTATGTTCTTTTAGGTAACAAATATTTTTTGTATAAGCATTTACTATTTTATTTTAAATCTTTATTTAGTCTTCTACTCACATGGTGTGGCTGAAATTAATCCATGATAGTCTAGGGTGCTTATGTTATGTTTAGCTCAGAAGGCTTGGTATATATATATATATATATATATATATATATATATATATATATATATATATACACCTTATAGAATCTCTGAAACTAAAAATCGTATGACTTTAGGTTACCATTCTGGAGTGGAAGTCCTTTTATGCCAAACTTTTCTAGGTGGTTCCTTGAACTTAAGTTTATGTAGACCTAAATAACACATTTTTTTCTCCCTAAATTTTGCTAGAAAGTTTTATTTCCTTTTATGACAAGTTCATACGAATTCTGTTTACTATTAAAAACTGACAAATGTCTTATGAGTTCTTATGAAATTATCCTACATGTGAGTTTGACATGGATTGGTTGGCAAGTGTGTTACCAATGGTAACAGCTTCAGATTCAGAATTTTCTATAAAAATTATTCAGGGTCAGGTTTACATACTATCACATGTACTGCTCACACATCAACTTCCATTGTATATAAAGTTTATAAATCTTATCACATGTAGTGTTTTAGTCCTCTAATATAAAAAGTCCGAGATACCAAGGTATAAATCAATAGGATGTCCAGGATATAGGTACAAATCTGGTAAAAATGGACAAACACGGACCTCTTGAAATCAAGCATCCCCTGTTGACTGGTCACACCCGCAATGAGCCCACAGTCAGATTAAAATGAAATACGCGAGGAACGAATCCCCGTCATAATTGGTACAGACGTCTCAACAACCCGTAACTCAACATTTTACTTAGTGAAACAGAGTAGTCGCAAACAAGACTATTATACCGACCGTAAAATTTGTTTTGCAAACATAACCGTCTTTTGGATTATATTCAAAGGTGTGCTTAAGAAAGTCATGTTAATTGAAGGATGTAAAATATTTTTATGTGAGTTGACCATTAAGTTTTTGATTAATTATTTTCTTTCACAGAATTTTATAAAATGCTATTTAATTTTTTCAATCATAAAATGTCCCTATTTATTGAAAACTATTCATCGCATTATTTCATAAATTGCATCCTAATTAAGATGTAGTATGGTTGAGTGGTTAGAGCATCACACTTTAAAGCATGAAGTCTGCCACCTCATGTCAGTTCAAGTTGAGCCCCGCTGGAACCTAAGCTGACTGTGAGAAAGTTTGCCAGTTTACTTGCAGAAAGCCGGGTGATCTCTTCGCGGGCACAATGTAACTGTCTACTCCACTTTAAAAACTGGCCGTCCATATAACTGAAAATTGTTGGTCGCGAAGGCAGACCATATAGCTCGTCTGTTTTATGCTTGTTCTTGTTTGAGTCAAAATTAGGCCATAACAACCAGTATCCCCCTACATTGTTGAGTAATGACCCTAGACAATGTGCATGTGGAGTTTCATGGCTGTAGCTGCAGTACTTCTTTAACCACAATGGACTGAATCAAAAAGCTTAACACAGAAAAAGGACGACGCCGAAGCAGTGACAGCAATAGGCGAGCTAAAATTATTCCATGGTGGTGTAAAACATAGTTTAAACAAATTAAGATGTACTCTGGTGAAAAAGAGTTATGTCATCTTCAGAGTTTGTGACACAATCTATACAAAACCCATGCGGGAAAATGTCGAATTACAAGCTCTTGGTTATTTATAAATTTTAATTAAATCAATGTAGTCTGCTCATATCAACGAGCACTTACCAAAATATAAATTATTACACGAGAATAAAATGTTGACCCTACACACCTTTAACACAAGCTGCGATTGGTTCATTGCTAAATACTCGGAAGGACAATAATTTGAGGAATCTAATTACATGTATTGTTGTGTGAATATATATTATAAACAGAACACCAAATCTATAGTTTTGTCAAAAATGCCAGAAACATATGCTCGGTATGATTGTTTCTGTCAATAAGACTTCATCAGTTGAACTTTTATTTAACATAGATGAAGAGTCCTGAAACAGCAAATTGTATACAAAGCCAAATAAAAAAACCTAAATGTATCGCCAAATCTGTCTAAAAGTAACCACTGTAGAAAGATAACTATCTTAGGTAAACAATGCTCTCCATATGATAATTGGGATTTGGTTATCACAAGAAGAAAAAACCCAGAAAACTGCATCATTTTGGCATAACGCAATGATACATAAGATTTCCATCTGTTTCCGTGTGATAATGTACACAAATTATTCCATTCCTTCCTCAGAAATTAAGATAGTCCTTTTACAGTTGTTACTCTTTAGTATTTGACAGATTCGGAAATACAGTGAACATTGGGATTAACTTTCAATATTTTACGATACCACTTTTCGGAATTCGATATTTATTTGAAATTGGTCTCCTTTTTTGCAAAACTATAACTTTGGTATTATCTTTGTAATAATACACGTATCATTTTAAAGGATTATTTGGAGGCATTTTTCTATCATAATTGATGAATAAATACATGGGGAATCTGTTCCCTGTCTGAACTAGAGTCAGTAGTCCCGTCAAAAAGATAAAAATTTACTGATACCAGTGAAGCAAAATTCGATTAATATTTTTGTGTGGATGTAGTTGAAAATTCAACAGTTTTTTTTTTGGAAATTATAAGATAATAACAACTGAAAATATTTCAAGAAACTGTCATGGATTTTAGTTCAATTTTTTGTTTTACGCTACAAGAATTTTTCAGTTACATGTGTATATTGTGGCGATCAGTTTTTAATTTTAGTTGTTTCAAGAAATTACAAGATATAGACATGGGACAAAAGTAATTTTTACTATATACTTCATATAAATCCACATATTTCCCCCCAAATATTGCAGAGCCATTTCTGATTGCATTTTAATAGAATTTTCACCGTTAAACAAATAATTAGATCTAGTGTCATTATATATTTTAAATTTTAATTTTAAGTTAGAAATGAATTAGAAGATTTATCTATTCAAACAGAAATTTGAAATTTGTGATGAAATCCCCCTATATGGATAAGTATAATTATGGTCTAATTTTATTTTCTGTTTGAATTGTCAAATGTTTGAAATTACAAATTAGAAAATTACACTTAACTAATCAATGAGACAGCATTCCCTGTCTAATAGTGAAAAATATATTGAATTGTGATAAGAAATTGATTCACAATATTATATTGGGAAAATGTGGTTTTATATGAAATAGAAAGTAAAAAAAATGTCAGCGTTCCATAACTTTAGTCACGTGTCTGTAGTTTCTTGAAATGTCAAGAAGGTATCAATTCAAGATAATATTAAGTATAATGAAAATGAACGAATTTATATTCAAAAGAATACGACAAAGCTGAAATAACAACGGCCTCATTACGAAGAACAATTGCAAATCCCAAACGGGGATTAAGTTGAAGATAATTAGTTGAAAATTCAGGACCATAGTTTATTGAATTTTCAAAATAGTTTTTTTTCTTGAAATTCCAAGAAAATATGTTGAAAATTCAAACCAGATTCCTGAAATTTGAAGATGAAATATTTTTGGTCGTATTTGCATACGTACAAGTGGTAAAAAGTGAACAATTCTTGACTGGTTGTAAAACTGAAAAAAAGAATTAACAAAAATAAAGAGAAATAATTGGATGCATTTATTTTCGTATCACATACATTACAATTGACGGAAACTGGCGTCATATACCAACGGTAAGAGAGAACCTCATATCTCTGTCATATTGAAAATCCATTACATTTGACACAATGTCATGTTTATTATACGGTGTTAGCTGAAAAAAACTCCCTATATCAAGGTTTCGGGGATCGACCCTATTAGCTTGAAAAAAAAAATTATAAATTAATGTCTCAACTTTGGTATTGTTAATAATATTATAGTCATTGCTAGTATTAACAAGATTTTATATATATATATATATATATATATATATATATATATATATATATATATATATATATATATATATATATATATATATATATATATATTATTCACTACATCGTTATACAAATATTTGAGCCTGGATAATATTTGTCAAGATATAATATTCAACTCTATCTATATACATAGTGAAATATTCAATAAACAATTCTAAAGGTCTCGATTTTAAAAATCTTTTTATTACATTATTTTGTTCATATTTCTGGTTTTAACAGACTTTGAATTCTATATAATAGTTTAATATATGAAAAAATGGAAAAAAATATCTGAATTTTTACAAAATCTATTATTTTTATACATTGATTTTTAAAGTGTTTATTTCGTTTTTGGATATTCGCGTGGATAATGCTATTTTATAACTTACATAATTACATTTCGGTTGTTGTTATGTATACGTAAGTGCAATAATCTTGACCCGACATAAAGCACTGGTCAACCTATCGATCAAACATTCAATCAGATTTTAAATGTAATTTAAATATTCAGAGAGAGAGAGAGAAAGAGAGACAGAGACAGAGAGAGAGAGAGAGAGAGAGAGAGAGAGAGAGAGAGAGAGAGAGAGAGAGAGAGAGAGAGAGAGAGAGACTGACTCATGTGCGGCGTTTCAGGTAAACAAGAAATAGGCACGTGAAGCTGGTATTTGATAGTGGTATGATGATCTAATTTGCATAATGAAGCAGTAATCAATATCAATTCTAAGCATAAAAAGTGTCACAAATCTGACCAATTTGTTCTTTATTATTTCTAAATTTAATGAAGATAAATCTAATGCAGGTGTTTTGTTTCATTGTATCAGTTTCTCTGTTGATTTATTCAGCACGCGTCAGTTATAACCGCATATACAGGTATTTATTTCTGGATACCTGCCGACAGGTATGTAATAATACCTGATCCTGTTGGCGGAGAATAAAATTATAAAACGAAATCTAATTTTAATACTTATTTCCCGTATTGAAAACTAATTTTATTTTTGGCAGCAGTTCGAGAAAAATGTTATACCTGAAAATTTATGTTCACGTGTATCTTGATATTTTAATGTCTTTTTTGTAACATTTGAATTTGAATTTTAAACAGCTCCATGATCCTACAGTTTCCTAGATAAAGAAAGGAATATTTGAATATGAATTTTACACTGCCCCATGATTCTACAGCTCCCTAGTTAAAGAAAGTACAAGAGAAAAAATCCGCATATAAATATATATATTGTATTATTTGATATTTCATTTTATCTATTTATCTATCTTGTCATTAATAACGTTATCCAAATGAAGAGATAAACATACAGATAAAAATGTGAATAATTGAAAGACGAATAGTTCATTGAATAAATAGATATTGAATAGAAAAATAATAATAATAGAAATTTAATAATTCATAAATATTGAAATTTATTATTTAATGAATTAATACATAGGTAAATAATTTCGCACAGATCAAGAATTAACTACACTTTAATCCAGTTTTAGTCAATGAATCTACTCTGTTTAATGAAATAATATGATACGAGTCAACTTTTAACATGATAATTTATTTTGGATTAAAAACTAGATATTAAACTCACCAGATGTAAATTAACAGCCTTCCTGCAAACAGAAAAAACCTAGAGGAACTAATCGAAAATGAAATTGATATATTACACAACTCGTTGTTATATACCTACCAAAAATCTCGCTCAATACTAAAAACTTGGATCCGAACAATGACATCGGTAGGGGATGGGGCAAAAAGTTTCCCAGTATGTTTTGTTTATTCATTTATTGATTATTATATATTATATTATATTATATATATATATATATATATATATATATATATATATATATATATATATATATATATATATATATATATATATATATATATATATATATAATTGAGTAATTTATATATCAATATCTATTTATTGTCAATCTCTATCTGTTTACGATTATTGATTGTTTATCAAATGGAATTTTATCATTTTCACAATTTTATTTTTATTTAGATAATCTACAGGAGTAAAAGCGGAAAACATACAAATGTTTTCTTCAGTGATATCATAAATTAAAAATATGAAACAAAGTTTTATGGCATTTTCATTTGAGGCGTGTTCTAGTTTAGCTTATTTCGGCTAAAGATTCAAAGGAATTTTATCTATTACTATTCTTAAAATTAAAATCATTAATGTCCCGAAATCAAATGTCGAAAATGTCAATAATGAAAGATTTCAGTTTTTAAATCACAAAATAATTTCTATACCGCTGTATGTACTTTTGTAGAATATCACAGTCTGAATGGCTGACAAAAACTCGATAAATTATCTCTTTGTCAACGTTAGTTTGCTCATATTTAATATCAAATTTACGAATTTAAATTCACGTCAGCATATCAATCAGTTAGATATTAAAGTAATGATAAAAAATAAATCATATTCATGTATTCCTTTTATTTTCTCTAAACGCCTGATTGATATACTGATATATGAAAAACAAAAGCGGAAGCCATTTGTTTCACGCTTAAGAACCGAAACTATCCAAATACAAACAAAAGGATTGGCTTTATTCAGAGTTTAGATGCTATAAAATATTGAATCTTTATTGTTTTGTAGTTTAAATTGTTTACCAAGTGTAAAAAGATGACGCATTTGCTATTATATAGTATGGATATTTTAGCCATTGAAATCGATCTAGAAATGAACAACGTTTTTGTTAATTGCATATTTGCTCAGATGCTTTGTCGGTGTGTTAATTAACCCCTTTCAAATCTAGTCCCTTGCTTGACAATGGTATTTTATATCGTGTTTTGTAAACCACAGAAAGGAAAGTTTGGGAAATATCTCCATCTGTTTACACTCTTTTCATCCACAAAAAATAAAACCCTTTATTTTATGTAACTAGAGACTAACATTACAATGCTGATGCTGAAATGATGTTCCAACATTTGTGATATTATCGCTACCTAAATGTCAGTATCATATTTTCGTTTAACCTTGCGTTTAATCCCTTTCCATTTACCTGTTCTCACCTTCAATTCCTCGTCTTTCAGCTGACTGATGATGCCAAAAACACGTGCATCAACCAAACTGAATCGCAGTCAGCGCACGTGTATATATGTATGGCAAACCGAAAAGCGTGGTGTTATGTCCTCGGCAATTTGAAGTCAATTAGTAAACAGACACAAACTTGTTTTTACTGAATACGAATGTTGTTGCAGAAAACAGTGTACTTGAACCGCTGACCCCAGATTTCGCACGATTAGCTGGGAATTTTATCTGCAGTTAATGCAATGTCGTAAACATTGAAATCAATCGTTTGTTTTAACATTATGTTTGAGTTACAATGAAATGTCCTGTCATTTTCAATCTGTACATCTTTTATATCAGCGTCTATCTGTAGGGGCTTGTGATACATTTGTGGTTATTTTAGTATTTTTTTTTATATATCAGATGAAATCACAGGAAAACTGTAGTATTTAATAACCGTTCGTCGTTTTTGTTTTGATAAAATTTAATGTCCTCCAAAGGGAAGTATCAGTCTGCGAAAAAACAGAAAAACACTCAAATTTCACAAAAATTAGATCACTTGGGCTTTATCAAGTGAAAGACGACAATATGTATATCAGTTACATAGTATTAAATCGGCACAATAAAAAGCTCCAGTGCAGTGAAATTTGAGTGTTTTTCAGTTTTTTGTTTTGTTTTGTTCTATTTTTATGGCTGTTGTTTCTATACTGTTTGTTGTTGTTGTTGTTGTTGTTATGTGAGAATATATTCTGAAACATATACCACACCGATGCACATTGTATTTTATAAAAGTATAAAAAGTCTCAAATACCAAGGTATAAATCAATAGGATGTCAAGGATATAGGTACAAATCTGGTAAAAATAGACAAACACGGACCTCTTGAAATCAAGAGGTGCGATCAGGTGCCATGGAGGGGAAAGCATCCCCAATGAAGAGTTTCAAAAAAAAAAAAAGGAAGATTGCTTGAATACGTACTTAAAGTTTTTAAAGTTTTTAAACTTGAATATTTTCTTTCATTTTTACAGGGAAATCATAAGTGTGATGTAAACATTTATATGTAAATGATGTAAAATATTAAGATGTTCTGTATTCTCTCAAAGTGGGTTTTACAAATACATATGGTAAAAAATGAAATAAAAGTTGAGGTTGAATATTTAGTAAATTTGGTGAATTCCTGACCCGTTTCCCGTGAATTCCTGACCCGTTTCCCCTATTTCTATCAAAAGGTTTACGTGATTGGCAAACCTCATCTAATTCATTTCATTGTAGTCCAGTGATATTTAGTAATTGAAATAAAAATTATTTTAAAAAATACAGTATATTGTTATATAATGTAATTATATAACACACTTTTCATTGACGTAATAAAATACATACAGGCATGTTTAAAGATCTTATACAACTTATATTATTAGCATGTTCCATTAAGCACAATTGAAATTTATAATTTATTTAAAAGTACCTTAATTATTCCTATACATGTTATCTATTATCAATTTTGAATAGATTAAAAAAGAACTAAATTGATTTCAGTGCAAATCACACTGAGTCATTTGTAATTGATGTTCAATAACAAATAAAAGCTATACACAGGCATAACAAATCCTATATATCTATATATTATGTGAAAATAAGATCAGGTCAAGAGTGGTATAAATTTGTACATAGTAAAGTTGAATTAATCAATTGCAAAACTGGATTTCGCAAGCAATGTTTACAAAATACATGTATATAGAAATATAAGAATTTTTATGCCTGTGCATAGCTTTTTTGTTATTGTATACCAATTTAAGTAGTACAAAAGGAAAGATAAAAAACCAGCTAATTCCCCTTTAATCTTTGAGGTGAGTTAACAAAAGATTTTGAATTTCAACAACTTCAAATGTGAAACACGTCAGAATGGGTGTAAACCAGATACCAAATTCTAAACAATTTCAGAATAAAGAAACAATACAATGAATATTTCGTTACAATTTCTCTCAAACTCCCTATTTTCCCCAAGAAACAAAACCTGTATATTTAGCATTCTCCACCCCTTGTAACTGTAACTGTCAAATATCAATGGTCATTTAGATACGTATTGCATTTAATACTACATTGATTCTCCAAACTAGTTCTCTAAAGAAAAATACGTAAAGATCCTGAAATTCTGACAATACATATGTAGTATTTGAACACTGTTCTGTGTGTTTTCCAGCAACCTGTGGGCATTTCTTTGAGAATCATAAAATCCCTCAAAAGTTATTAGAACAAGCTAGTTGTTGTATTTATTTAATTTGCTACGGGTGTGGCATGCTAACAGGGGATGCTGACTCGTTCCGGACACTTGATCCCATCCTGTTTGGGATTCGCAATTGTTCTTCATGTTGAAACCATTTGTATATCTAATTTGTCGTATTCTAATGGATTTGGAGATTTTCGATTAGCCATTGGTACTTCTTCATTTTCACTTCGACACTAGTAAATATAAACAAACAATGCTTTAATCAATCAAAGCCAATTTTCCACATTCAGGTAGTAACATTTCATTATCATATCCATATAGAGTTTAGTTCATCCCCGAAGGAACCAGCTTTGCTTATGGTCATTTCAAATCTAAATACAAATTATATAAATGGGAGTTATTGTAATGTAACAGGACCGTTTAAAATAGCGTAAAAAACCAACATTTTGTTCGGTATAGAAGTGTCTTAAACTGGCTGTGTCATTTTTACGTATAGGGGTATACCCCTTGTATAATTGCTCTATATAATGGTCTCACGGCGGGTCTGAACGATCGATAGGGATTCTCAATGCTCCATGACACCTGTTCCTATTGACGTATTTTCCAGGAGTCCATATATCTACTATTCATTATGCTTGCATATCTTGCATATCAACACTTTCCTATCTTCATTTTATACGTAACTAAGAAGCTTTTTGTCGTATCTAAATTGACTTTGCAAATTTTGATACAAGTATCTACAAAAGCCTACTGACGTGAAATAAATTGATGCATTGTTTCTCTGAAATTTACCTCATTAGGCTTTCGTGGATAAATCATATTCAGAATGAAATTTTGAGAACAAACCAATGATAACAGGCACAGTAAGAGGGATTCTTATCAAAATTCTTCTAAATCTTTTCATTTTATTTCTTGTCATCATATCGTTTGTGCCAATTTGATGCTATATTATTTTTTCCTTCCATCTGAATGATTGTATCATATCTTATAATTTAATTTTATCCTGTTCATAGGTTGAAGAATGTTCATTTCAAAGGCACACGGTGTTAAATAAGATACATGATTAACAGTCTTAAGAACTGTCTGATCAGTTTCATTTGATCTCATCTTATCCTCATAGTCTGCTTAAATATGAATACTTAATTTTGCACTCATCAAAACAGCATTGCTTTGAACAATGGATCCAACCGATTAGATATCCGCTAAATCGTGAACGGATTTCCGATAAGATTCCGGAAAAACTTCAAATTTCTTTTTAGTGGCGAGTTAATATCACGACCCGGCGACTCTATTATTTTCAACTTTTGTTTTTCGTCACAAAAATTTAATCTATTTTCTGTGTTTCTCGTGGGATATATTGGCAAGAATAATAAAACGTGTTTTTAATGACACGAACATACATATGATTGTATTATTGACATCCCGCGGAACACTTGTCGAAAAAGGCAAAGGTATAATAAAAGAGATATGGTTGTCGAAACCCCGGAACATCGGAAGTCTTTGGCGAGTTTATTATTCCTCCTGAATGAAGCGATGCCCTCTTATAATCCTTAATGAGATCGCGTCTCAAATAATTCCACTTTGATTTTTCACGTGGCGCTCGATAAAAGTCATAATTGAACAGGTATTATTGCCAACAACTCCTTGTATCGTCCAAAATAAACTTCTTTTCCGTGTTTTATCTGATTTTAATTATTAGCTTAATGATAGATACTTCATCAGATAACATTCAACGAACCAGGATATTAGAACGTAAGTTTAGTTAATTAAAATTCATTTTACCCTAAATGAAAGGTCTTGAATTTTTGTCACAATGCTGCACTTTTCAATATTTCTTACCGCACAGCGAATCAACGATAAGACTTATACACACAAAAAGATGATCAAAATTAGATCTACATAACTCATAAAAATCTTAGATACTAAAATATTTTTCTACAGGATGTCCAGGATGCAGTATACAAATCTGGTGAATATTGAACAAATACGGACCTCCGGAAATGCAGAGGTGGGTTCAGGTCCCATAATTATAATTGGTAACAATTAAAAAGATCAGCACAACAAAAAATACACATATTTGACATAAAATATAAACACAGAATCGCTAATAATAGTTTACAGCCATACATATATTATAAACACCAGTAGCAATGCTGATAATAATAATGCTTATAATAATGAATGATGTTGATAATTTGTCTCCCAGGTTTACTCATCAGTATATGTCAAAGTTAACAAATACATCTAACTATATAGATATTATATGGTATTTATCATTTTGATGAATAGGATTTGATTTTATTTCCCAGAGTTTTACAAGTACATTTTTGTAATGTGTTTTATGTAATTTTGTCAACAGAAAGAGATTCTAATACATTCTTATTGGTGCCCATTACAGAGTACAGTACAATATTGCATTGTAATCAATCAGTAAATGACATTAAATTTTGTGTTTCCCATTGAAGTGGTCGCGTTGCCCAGGGATGGTACTGAAAGTCGGATGGATTTGATTAAAAGTTTACAAAATAAATTTAGGTTTACACAGAATATAAAGATATACCATTTACTATACAAGGCATAATTCTCAAAGCTAGCGAATAAGATATTTTCTGAAAAAGGCGTGTTATTAGGTCTAGCAATCCCGTAGAGTGGCTTACATGCAGAAATGTTGTATTATATTAGATATGCAAATACTAGTGATGTGTATTGAGCGTGGATAAAATAATGATAAAGACAAAACAAATTAGATCTATAAAGCACAGATGTCACAATGTTAATAGGAATATCCAGAAGTGGGATTAGGTGTTTGGAGGGGTTCGCATCCCCATGATAACCGACCACACAAATATCTTGTCATGAGTCAGGATCCATAGTAATATACAGACAAATCCAACAATGCAGGAAGAACACCTCGTCACATTACGGAGAGAGAGAAAGTGTGAGAGAGAGAGAGAGAGAGAGAGAGAGAGAGAGAGAGAGAGAGAGAGAGAGAGAGAGAGAGAGAGAGAGAGAGAGAGAGAGAGAGAGAGAGAGAGAGAAGTTACATTGGGCAGTTAGGAGCCACCAGGAATTTTTCAAGTACAAGAAATGTCATGTCAGGCGTACAGGCGTCGTTTAAGAATGCTATGGACTTTTGTCTGTGCACTTAAGACTCTATAAAATTTGATGATACCTGTAGAATCCTGAAAAGGGGATTGATGTTAAACGCACATTTGAAGTACTTTCAACTAATGTGCCGTAAAAATGGTTATTAATTAAAAGTTTTGTTAATGTACAGTCTAAGTAAAAATTAAGAAGTACCAATGGATAAAAAAAATAGATATAAAATTGGTCTCAACATGAAGAACAATTGTGAATCTCATCAGGTGTCCCTGTTAGCATGCCACATCCCGATTGCAAATGTTACATGAAACCTTCTCGAGTTCGGTGAAAGGTCAAGCTGGGTGAAAATGATATCAATTAGTTTTAGTTTTTGTTTTAAGAAAACGATCTTGTTGCTATAGATTAAAACCTTTCTGTAAATACAGATTGTTATACATTAAAGAACATCTAAGTAATGTTGTTTGTTACGGATGTGAAAGTACCTATAAACATACATTGTAATAAAAGAAAGTTGATTTAAAGCATATATATTTTGTTATATATTTAAAGGTGCACCAGCTGTATTTTCTATATTATCATTTCCTTTACTTAGATTGATATACAAGATTGATATACAATTAACAAAAAGAGATATACAAAGGCATACATATTTTTAAATTCCTCTATATGTTTTGAAAATTGCTCGTGAAACCCAGGTTTGGCACTTTTTCAATTGCAATAGATTAACACAACCTTTTTATTTGTATATCAATACACACTGGCTCCTTATGTTCACAAACTACATGGAAATATCAGACTTTTTATGCCCGTGTATAGGTCTTACTCGTCATTGTACAATTATAATGTTTTGGTAAACACGGCTAATGCAACCTTAAACTTAAAACTTAGTTATGATAAGTATCTACGGTTCGTTACATAATGTACTGAATTATTCTACAATAATCTAGATAGTCACATATCTGAAGTAATCTATTCCACAGTGAGAATGTTAGATATTTAAAACGTATCTTCAACCATTCATAAATTTAAGTGCTTCAATAAATGTAGAATTTCATGTATTTAAACATATCTGTTGCAATCCAAATTGTCCACAACAATATTTAGATTTGTAGTAGAGGACTAGTTCAGATATGTAAGAGATTCAATAATAATAAAAAAAAAAAAATAAATAAATAAATACGTATAATTCATTTCTCAAGATTTGATGATCCACTCAGACAATTTGGGAAGTAAAACAACAATCAAACAAACATAAAAATTCTGTCAATTTTTAAAATTTTATTATTGTTTTTTTTTTTTGGCGTGCAGTCACCCGATTTCTTTCGAACAAAGAGAGATAACTCCGATTTCATCTCCTAACAAATTTACCAAGTTAGCTTTGACTCCACCTGGCTCAGTCGGTAGCGCGCTCGACTCTTGATCGTGAGGTCGTGAGTTCGAGTCCAGCCGGCGGCAGGTTGGGTGTCCTGTCCTTCGGATTGAGACAGTAAAAACCGAGGTCCCGTGTCACAGTGGGTGTCGGCACGTTAAAGAACCCTCACTGCTCAATGGCCGTAAGTGCCGAGCATAGGCCAAAATTTGAAGCCCTTCATCGGCATATGGTGACGTCTCCATATGAGTGAAAGATTCTTGAGTGGGATGATAAACAAGAATAAACAACGACAAAAACCAAAAAAAAAAAAACAACAGCAAAACAAGTAGGCTTTAATATATATGATTATTCTAGTTCAGTAATCGAGTCGATTGAAAAGATGAAAGTAAATGCGTCACTGCTTTACATCTTATTTCAATAGTATTATATTACAACGTTATGCTAACCCCACTCGCCGTTTTAATTAAGGTTGATTTTCAAATTCTCGGTTTTCTGTTTTGAAATAAATTTATTAAGTTAGGACATACGATTTTACAAATGTATTAAATTACAGTTGACAGCAGCTTGTAACTTTGAATAAATAAAGTAAGAAAGCCGCCAAAACAGTAAACAATCATGTCACTGATACGCAAAATGTTTTCTTTCTTTTTACATGCGACATTATAACTGAGAGGTATCAAACTTTGAAATACATTTACGCTATGCCACAAGTGACTTTTTTCAATTTTAATGCAAACAAGCGTTGGATGGTCCATAACATCAAACGTTGAAACATATTAGTTTAAACTCTATTTATTGCTTCAAATCAATATGACATGTAACAGGTGAACAGTAATAATAACAATAGGATTCGGAAACAAGTTTGGCAACTTATATAAATCCGTCTCCTTTAATTTACAATTAATAATGATAATCTTATCCCTTGATTGCCAGGAAGCAATACTCCGTATATTAACAATATATAAATAAGTAATACCTAATCAGATAGCACCAGATGAAAATGATATATATTTAAATTTATGGTATACTTGAGGTAAGAAATAACTTAATAGAGAGAGAGAGAGAGAGAGAGAGAGAGAGAGAGAGAGAGAGAGAGAGAGAGAGAGAGAGGTTAATTTTTGTTCTCTAGCTAGTAACGTAACAATTTAGATACAATGTAAAGAATTCTTGATGTTCACACAAGTTGTTCATATAATTGAGGAAACACGTGTGCCTTGATATATAACAATATCAATGTTATTAATGTTATCCAGGTCAGTCGGCATTTCGAAAATCCATACATTTACGTGTAATCAGGAATTCAGATTAATTTATTTGGTGTTTCTAATGAAAAAAACCCCAAAAAAGCAGGAACTACTAGAAACCGGTAACTTGTTGAAATATAAATCGAAATTTCGTGGGAAGAGGAGGGGGGGTTGTAGATGTAGAAATACATGTCAATTGGCTCGACTATATTTAATGTTACTCAAGTATCAAGCTTTCACTTAATATTGAAATAATTACGGGTCATTCGAGTACGAGAATCTTTTACTTGCAGTTATGTATTTATGGACCGCTTTGACAATTTCAATGTTGTCTGCTACGTTCAAAGTTAGACTTCCATACAATAAGACATGTTCAGTTTTTGGAAATGGGAGTGGATCTAAGTAACGCGCACGGGCGGCGGTGTACAGAGGACATTCTAGTAGAAAGTGTCGGGTTGTTTCAGGGCTTCCGCAAGTACAGTTAGGGTTATCTATGATATTACGCGCATAAAGATGAGACTTGAGGGAACTACAGTTAAGTCTGAGTCGTGTGTGAAGTATTTGTTCAATTCGGTTACCTTGAAAGTAGTGGCACGGGACTTGTGACATGTTGGTGTTGAGTGAACGTTTGAGGTGAGAGAGTGATGGGTTTTCTTGTACTGTTAAAGGGAGATTGTTCCAGAGCTTTATAGTAGATGGGATGAATGAGTTATTGTATAGGTTAGTTTTTGTTTTTACTTGTGTAATGTTGTTTGTTTGTCTTGTATGGTAGTTGTGTGTTTCATGTGTCCTAGGCGGTATAAGCGATGATAGATATTCGGGTGTTTGAGTTTGTGTTTTTGGCGTCGGCTGCGTAGTGTCTCCCATCCTGTTTCTATGTATAGTTTTTGAATGTTAGTGAGTTTAGTGGCTCCTGTTACAATTCGCGCTGCTTCAATGTTTATTTGTTCTACCTTATTATTTAGGTCGTTGGAAAGGTTGTCCCATATTACATCGGCATAATCAAGTATTGGCCTAATGTAGGAAAAATATAGTTTCTGTAAAGATTTTCTATCAAGCCTAAATTTAAATTTCCTCATAATTTGTAATCGTGATGATGCCTTTGACAGAATGGCGTGTACATGATCCGACCACTGGCAATTTCTAGAAAAATGTAACCCTAGGTGTTTATGAACTTCGACTTCAGAAATAGCACTATCATTAAAGTAAAGAGTGGGATGGTTTATAGGTATACGTTTGTTAGAGAAGACGAGACTTTCAGTTTTTGTCGGATTAAAGTTCACTAGCCATTGTTTTGACCAAGTGTTCACCTTTTCCAGGTCGTTGTTTAGTATTGCTCCAGCGTCTACGGGATTTTCTACAATGATATAAAGGGTTGTATCATCAGCAAACAATTTGATATTAGAGTGTATTCCTTCAACAATATCATTAATAAAAACGAGAAATAAAAGAGGGCCAAGAATTGAGCCCTGGGGGACACCGGCATTGATTTTTCCCCATTGTGAGACAGTGGAATTCAGGACGACCCTTTGTTTCCTATCGGTAAAATAATCTTTAAACCAGTTCAGTAGTGTACCCGTTATACCCGCTAGTTCTAATTTGAAAAGAAGACCCTTGTGCCAGACTCGGTCAAAGGCTTTACTTATATCACAAAAGTTTACCTGCGTCAATTGCTTGTCCTATATCGTTAGAAATGTCTAGTAATTGGTTTATTGTGGAATCACCTGATATGAATCCTGATTGATTACTACAGAAAAATTGTTTGTTGGTCAGGTAAGAATAAACACGATTAAAAACACATCTTTCCATTACCTTTCCCAGTAAAGATAATAAAGATATAGGGCGATAATTACTTACTTCGTTGTGGTTGCCCTTTTTAAAGACCGGTGTAACATTAGCTTGTTTCCAAGCTTTAGGAAAGAAAGATTGTGACAGAGATCTATTGAAAAGAATATAAAGAGGATAACTTATGACAGTGGCAGTCTCCTTAAGCAAACGAGGATTTATTAGATCAGGCCCAGTGGCTTTAGATGTGTCTAGAGAGAGCAAAACAGTTTCGACTTCCTCGATAGTGACAACTATATCAGAAAGGGGATAAGTCACGTCAGTATCATATTCTTCGGGGAGATTTGCATTTGAGTCATCAATGTCAGATTGTCTACAAAAGAAAGTATTAAAAATCGTCGTTTTGTCTTTGTCGTTTTCGTAGGCTATGTCGTCACGATATATGGGTGGAATATTATGTCTGTTGTATGAACTTGTATGTGTTAACTTACTAATAAGCTTCCACCACTTTTTAGAATCATTACATGTAGAGATTTCGTCTGAAAGTTTATTATAATAATTGTCTCTAACTTTCCGTACGCGGTCAATACACCTATTTCTTGTCAACCTAAACAGTGCCCAGTCATCCGGATTGTTCGTACGTTTAGCTCGTCCGTGAAGTCGTCTTCTTTTACGTAATGATTTCCTTATAGAGTTGTCAAGCCAAGGTGGGTCTCTCCGTCTAACTGTCACAGTTTTGTTTGGTATTGTCATCTTTGCGTTTTCAAGTAAAATGTCCGTCACGTTACCTACACATTTATCCAAGTCCTGTTCGTCTAGTATGTCGTCCCAGTCAATATTGTCTAGTCTATGTCTTAATTCATTGTAATTACCATGATTGAAGAGCCATATGTTTCGTTTGAAAGTGTTGGCAGGTAAGGAAGGTAGGGAGAAGAGGCCATATATAGGGCAGTGGTACCTAATGGGTTGGTTCAAGAAGCACTCGCCAACACTTGTCTTACTAAGATGATATCTAAGAGAGATGAAGAATTTTCTGTAAAATGTGTGGGTTCGTCTATCAATTCGGTCATGCCGTACGATAAAATAATATTTGATAAGTGATTGGGTGTTAGAGCAGGAGTTAAAAGGTTAGTATTGAAGTCGCCCGTGATAATAATGTTGTTTATATTGGTATTAAAGGCCATGTCAATAGAAAGTTCAATGTCGTTCCATACAGAAACAGGTGAGTTAGGTGGTCTGTAAAATGTACCGTACAGGTAAGATTTACCACGCATGGTTAGTTCGAGCCAAATGCACTCAAGTGAAGGAAGTTCAAGGTCAGAGCGTCTCTTGGCGTGGATGTTGTTTCTAACATAAACTGCTACCCCTCCCCCCACCCGTTGATTCCTACAGAGACAGAAAGGCGGTTGAAAATTGTTGAAATATATATCCGAGTTGATGTTTGAGTCATTTAACCATGTCTCGGTGAAAGACAAGATGCTGTGATTGTGCAATTCAGCCTCGAGTATCTCCAACTTAGGGAGAAGACTTTGAACAAAGTAAAACGATTTTTGTCATTTGCAAAAATGGAATTCTCTGTGCATGTTGAGTACGAACATAGCGAATTTGTGGAGTCGGATGTACTTGGTAGATTTGGGGGCACATTCGATAAGGGACCAGGGTTTAGCTCAATATCTCCAGCTAGTAGTATAACTAGTAGGTTTACATACAAAGCGCATAGTAAGTGAGAAATACAGTGTAACGGTAACTCGGAGTGAAAGTGATTATATGACACGGATCTAGTATTTTCAGCCAGATCTTCGTTTTCGTCAGTATCACATGATAATGAACTCACAACAATTTTGGAGCAAATCAATAAAATGGAAATCACTTCGAAACATATTGAAAGCACAACATCTGAAATGATTAGAATATGACACCAAAGAAATATATATATATATATATATATATATATATATATATATATATATATATATATATATATATATATATATTTGTGTGTGTACGTGTGTGTGTTTGTGAATTTTTTTTTTATTATACCATTTGATAA
Organism: Atrina japonica; assembly: GCA_030159075.1. Taxonomy (NCBI): domain Eukaryota; kingdom Metazoa; phylum Mollusca; class Bivalvia; order Pterioida; family Pinnidae; genus Atrina; species Atrina japonica. The sequence continues at coordinate 527,431 of BROG01000102.1, read as the reverse complement.
AATCTCGTAATCTGATTGGTTTAGAGAAATGTGATCATCAAAGATAAAGAAGCCAGGGTGACATTCCAAAAAATATCACATGCGCCAACATTTTATGCGCGTACACTTCGTCTCACTGAGCCAGGATAACATTCCAAAAAATGTCACATGCGCCAACGTTATTCGCATACGATTCGTCCAAATGAGAGCTTTTTGTCGTAACCAAAACGTTGGTAGGCTAATTGTTTGTATTTTCAGCTTGCTGGTTAAAAGATGAGATATAAAATATCTATGGTAATATGTTGAAGCAAAAAATATGACACTCGGTATAATAAAATAAATATTAGATTCATGAAAGGGTGATATTGCAATATTTTCGTTCCTCACTTATTTCATTTGGATTTGACTGTAGACCAACGGCGGGCGTGACCGGTCGACAGGGCATGCTTACTCCTCCATGACACCTGATCCACCTCTTGATTTGCAGAGATCCGTGTTCGTCCATATTTGCCAGATTTGTACCTATATCCTGGACATCTTAAAGATTTGTACTTTGGTATCTGAAATTTTTTATATTTATTCCTGATAAAACAAGAAAAGTATTTTGATTGGCCGAGTCCAAATAACACAGTTTACATTTCTTACTGTGAAAAATAACAATTGAAAATTTTATTTAGTTGATAAATCCTTATATTTATCTACCAAAAATCCTTAATATTTCACTTCAAAACATGTAAGAACATTTATTCGATTTTAACTGTTCGTTGCTTGCCAGTTAAATAAAACAAGGTTTATTTATAAAGAAAAGAAAACAATACATACACATTATCGAACAATGATATTTAATGCATCATGACGTTTTAATCATTAGTTGGAAAAATAAGCTCCTACAAATGTCATCACACTTATCGGACTTGTGATACCGACATGCTAACGTATCAGTTGACCGGTGTTAACATGAGTTAAGATGCTCAAATCGGCGACGTTAATAGTTTTTTTAAAACTAAGAGACAATGAAAATACTGTTGATGTCATGAAATTCACAGAAAATGAGTTATCATGATAGACTGAAAAGATAGAAAGGCAGAGAGGTAAACGGGATCCACCCACATATATTTTGACTGTTGTTTTACGCCACACTCAACAAATTTTCAGTTACCGTATAACCGGATATTTCCGCGGTACGAAATTTTCACGATTTTGGTAGTCAAAGGTCATATTTTTGATTTTGTGATTTAATTTATTGCAATTTACTGATGCCTATATATTTTACCAAACTATATTATCAATATTCAAAGCGTTACCTTAAATCAATACACTGAAAGTGAAATTGCATCTCGACACGTCAATTCTGGTGGACCCAATATCTTTTTTTTTTATATGTTTACTATCGCTAAATATCGCAAAAAATGGAGAACCGCAGAAAATACCAATTATACGGTATATGGTGGCGACCAGTGGTGGAGGAGAGATTCCGGTTACACTGTACCCCGGAAGAGACCGCTGGCCTTCTGCAGTTAAACTGGCAAACTTTCTCACAAAAACCTGCTTAGTTTACAGTATGAATCGAACCCATAATGACTAGAGGTGATCGAGAGGCTTCATAGTTTACAATGTGACCCTCTAACCGCTCGCCCACGGATACCCCTCCCATATGCCACGGAATGATGTACAACCCTAAAAGTCCTGCCAATGGTGGGGTATACATATGAAATTCCCATCATGCAAATGCTGAAGGACTTTCCCGTTAGAGCATGGGGTACTACCTGATTATTCTATACTTAAGTGTTCTTTTGTTTAGTTAGTACCACTCTTGTATTTTAAACTTCCTCAAACCTAAGATAGTTGTATTTAACAGTGATTACTCTGAGCCGACATCTCTGATGCGACAATACGACAAGCCTTACTAGTATTTCATACAAATTTCAATACTATAAACATAATACCAAAATTTAGAGTTCAAGGTCAACTGATTGGCGTTTTAATGACGGAAAGGATGTCGAACAATAGGTGCGGCTTTTATTAAAAAAATATATAATTTTGGTATGATATTTATATATATAAATATATTTCAAATAAAAAATCTACGTATGCCTTTTCTATGTGACTCAGTAGGGTCGGATAATATCCAGGACTAAGTCACTTGCTGGGTATCTAAGAAATTCAACGTCGGTGGACTCCTTTCAGACCGACTATTGTGCTAAATAGGGAAACTACTATGATAGTTAGTTTGAATAATCTCCTGTCCACACAATCTAATTAAAACCGATCTCTAATCTCTCTCGTTTTCTGATATGTCACGTATAGGATCTAACGCAATCTGCTATGGGGTCACGTACAATATGACCTCGTAGATGTGTTATTTTTGGACCAATGAAAAAGCGGCTTACAGAATCTTGTAAACGATCAAATAGCAAAGAGATGTAAACATTTTTAACATCATAAACATCACTAAACACACAAATACGGTAGTACGGAATTATATTTATAACCCTGGATGGAAATCGGAAAATAAATATTTGATGCGTTTTTGACTTCTTTTTAGACTTTGTAGTTTTCATTCATTTTTGTATGATTTCTTTGATTTTCTCCCCTATTATTCATCATGATGCATTTATTTTATGTGTTTTACCTGTGGTTTTGTAGATAAATGCTTTCCCGAAAGAATTTTGCGGAAAGTTTATTTTTTGAATTTTTTTTATGAATTTTCGACTTCTTCTCCAAAACCGCTGAAGGGATTTTGATAAAACATTATAGGAAGTAAGTACTCAAGGTTCTCTACCAAGTTTTTCATTTCGGCCAGATCGGCCCAGGGTGGATCCAGGGTGGGGCAAAAGAGGCCTATGTGGGTATCACTCTTTAAAAATCTTCTCCAGAACTGCTGCATGGATTGAAAAACTAACTGCATCCGACTGATTTTTATGGATGCATGATTCAATTTCCTGTTTTTTTAATAAATTGGAATACTAATTTTTTGACATCTTTTCCAGCTTTGTCATTTTCATTCATTTAAAAGTCTCCTCCACTCCTAAGGAGCGTTAAAATAATTTGTAATTTGAGATTCCCATATTTGTAAGATACCAAACACAGTTCAGGTGAGCGATTTGGCCCATGGGCCTCTTGTTTATAAAATAAATAACATCTTTGTGTCATTAATTTTTGTAAGTCGCATTTTTATTGGTTGAACATAACACATCTACGAAAGGTCACCTGCACGTGACCCCATAGTGGATTACGTTAAATCCTCTACGTGACACATCAGAAAACGGGAGCGATGGGAGATCGGTTTTCAGTAATAAGATTGCTGTTCAAAACAGCTCCATTTCCAGATGGTAAATGGTCTATAATATAAAGTTCGATATCTTCCTGGGATTGTACAAGTATAGAGGCTAATAAAAAGCTGCTGGAAAATACGGAGCACTAAAAAAGAACACAAATAAAATATACATATCTCCCTGCCTCACAGTCATGTTAAATCCAGTAAAAACAAGCAGGTACTTGCTGTGGGGAATTTGATGGATATGTAACAAAATGAACAAAATTGTTGGGGTGTTTAGATTCAGGGGGAAATTGAACAAACCGAAGAAACTATGATTTGAAAACCTCAAGCAATTATTTATGTACCCGTGATTTTCACTGAGTATGCCGAGCGTTTAGCTAAGAAACAATCACTACCATTTTTTAAAGGTCTATGATACGACCTGATACCGGGAATCGAATCCAGGAACTTCCGCTTGCGAGTCGAACGCTCTACCATACCACTAGACCGCCGCGAGTAGTCCACATACTGTAATACATGTACAGCGAGGGTATCAAAACGACTTGTAAAAGACATAACTGTGAAATGTTTTCAGTTATCAAGCAATTGTTTGTTTGTTTATTGTTGTTTAACGTCTCACTCAAGAATCTTTCACTCATATAGAGACGTCACCAAATACCGGTGAAGGGCTTCAAATTTTGGCCTATGCTCGGCATACTGTGACACGGTACCTCGGTTTTTACTGTCTCATCCGAAGGACAGGAAACCAACCTGCCGCCTTCTGGACCCTAACTCACGACCTCACGATCAAGAGACGAGCGCGCTACCGACTGAGCCAGGCCAGCTCGTTATCAAGTATTTAAATATATAGTTGCGTAAGGTATGCCTATTTAATTTATGACAAATGAAGATAAATGAATTGGCACAGAGCCTAAATTACATTGAAATACTTACTGGCTATAATATTTAAAGTTGAAGACGAGACAGGTGCTATTGATATGTATTGAAAGATGAATATAGAAGGCTTGCAATTTACCTATAAGAAACAGGGTTTTTACCGGTTTCTTAAACTCAAAAACATGACCATGACAGAATATAATAAATTTAAAAGGTGTATTGATACACAACGATTTAAAGAAAATAAGTATCGTTTGCGCATTAATTTCTATATAGAGGTTTTTTCAAAAAAGGTAGGTGTCTACATAAAAGAGATATTTGCGTGTACTTTTAATATACTTAAGATTTACTTAGGGAAATACTTCCGTGTGAATTCTTAAACATATTTTGATGACAAAGTGTACGGCCGTACGTCTGACAAACTCAAATAACGTAAGTAGATTTTAAGATGGTTTGTATAAATTGCTAAAAATATTTGAAACATCAAACAAAATGTAATTTTTATCTGTGTATTTTTGAGATGGACTTATGGTTCATAGGACTAGGGACTAGGTTCATAGGACTAAAAGATGTGGTCCGAGGGACTAGGGCCACATCTTTTAGTTATCGTAAAAAAAGGGGCTTGTATTTGTTATTGTGAAAAAGGACCACATATGTAAGATATTGTGAAGAGGGACCTTATGTATTATTATTATTATAAAAAAGGACCGCATACGTTAGTTATTGTAAAAAGGACCGCATACGTTAGTTATTGTAAAAAGGACCGCATAACGGACCGCATATGTTAGTTATTGTAAAAAGGTGCCATATATGTTAGTTATTGTAAAAGGGGTCACATTTGTTAGTTATTGTGGAAAAGGAAATGTTGATAAATACAAAACGTTCCGAATCACAAGAACAGATATTGATTGCATTGATACATATTATTTCCATTTTTCTATATACTTGTGTGGCCAAAATTTTATATATACTTGAAATTTCTATTCGAGGTCCTGTGTATCACTATATTTTTGTATGCTGAGAGGCGTGTCCATGCCACAGCGGCCAGGGCCCAGGGCCATAAAACTATTCTCAGATAAATTTTTTACTCGACTTCAAGATTTTACTCAAATCTTGGGAATTTTCTCAACTAAGATAAAGTTGTGGACCATAAAGAAATTCTTAGACAAATTTCTTTCTCAAGTGATAAAATACTTAAGTACAGTCTGTACTGAATTAAGTAATTCTTAACAGCGAAAATGGATGCCCCTATGTTCGCCTCGGGATAAATAAACGCTAATGTCATTGTCATTGTCGCCCTAGAGTATTTCGGGACATGTTTAATTCTTTGGCTTTCGAAAACAACGTGTTATTTGAGCTAAATAGGTTTAGGAGGCCAACACTTCTTTCTCTGTTATCTTGTTTTGACCATACGACGTTTGTTTACATTAACAATAGGGACGATGTAAATTTAGTCCGGTATATGTGTCCCAGTGTATGTTCCGAGTTATTTATCTTATCTAATGTACTTATACTAATTTACTTGTATCTTGAATATCGTTTATTATATACATATTACATGTTATATGTGTAAAGTACTGACTTCAGCCATGTATTGGCATTTTACAAGACGTTTTTAATGTTTTTAAAAAGGTATACATCTATTACCCTTTTTATGCCACAAAACGTGCTGCCTACTTGATTTTTATCGCGTTTTATTCCTCTTGGTTGGTCATTAAATAATTAATCATAGATAATGGTAAGAATAATGTTCAAGCATCGAAGTTAAGTCAGTTTTCTTGCGGAAGGTCGGTGGTCTTTACCCGGGTAACCGGGGTTTCTCCTCCACCAATAAAAGCTGGACGCCATCATATGACTGAAAGATTGTTGAGTATGGCGTAAAACAAAAATCAAATCAAATCAAATCAAAATCGAAGTTAAGTGAATCGGGACATAAATTGGGACAAGTAGTATATGTAAGGCACTTAAGCTCACCTTTTTCCGAGAACCCGACGACGTGTACATTTCCCGGAATTCGCGGTCACGTGATCACACACGGGTAAATGGATGTTATATATAGACGATGATATATAACGTGTTTACGGGGGGATCTCGTCATTATACATGACTGGTCGTTCAATTTTATCTGTTCTTCCGAGAAACGAAACGTCCCTAGATTTCCAGGAAGCCTGATGATATAGATGACTACGTCACGCTCCTGTGATCACCAGGTAAATGCCGCACGAGTCGTTTTCGTCTCACAGGTGTCCCATGGTATGGTATGGTTTATTTTACTTTTAGTCTTTCGACTAATCAGCATATACAAATTTATACATAATACAAAATACAACAATGAACATGTATACATACAATAAACATAAAATAAAAAGTGCGCTTTGAGTAGAGTGTTATAATGGAGGTATGGACATATTATGCAGATCTTAATTTTAATGCTTTAATAATAAATTTTGATAAATTACACAATGCTTTCTTGTTTTTTATTGAAAGTAACTGGACTAGTTTAAACATAGATGGTCTATTAAAATAGTATCGTTTAATATATAAAGATCTTAGATCTTTATACCAAGGACAGACTAAAATAAAATGAAATTCGTCCTCTAGTTCATTATTAAAAATACATTTTTTACAAACACGTTCTCCTCTACTCCACGTTTGTGTATCTACCTTTTTTCAATATCAAGTTCATGTGCAGATAATCGGAATTTACACAATATATATTTGAAAGAATCTGGTAAAGGTTTTCTGAGATAATATTGCATAAAAAAGGTGTCAGGTAAATGTTTATATAATACACATTTAGGTGATGCATCAAAATAACTGTACATTTCTTGAATAAAGGAATCAGTTAACTTAGTTTTACATCGATTTAAAAACAATTGCTTGTCTTCTACATATTGTGCTAGCCAAACATATCCAAATCCAATACTAAATAAAAGACGTTTTACCTCGTTCAACCAACTTTCATGAGTATCAATGTTATCGTACATAAATTCATAAACGGACTGCAAAATACAGTTGTCCGTTGTAAGCAGTTTTAACCAGTATTTCACAATGGTTATTTTTTCTATGTATATACAATGGCAGTCTTCCTAATTCCGAGTATATCATATTGTTCGAGAACACTTCTCTTTATACATTTAAAATTCTTTTACAAAATCAGTGTGTACACGTTCTATATCTTTACTATCATTAAATCCCCACACTTCGCATCCATAATGTAAAACACTTGTAACATAAGTATCAAATACAAATAATTTTGTCTCAATATTAAAAGACTGAGAGTTACAAATATTCAAAATATTGTACATACATTTCCTGCCCTGAAGGGCTAAGACACTTTGAGTTCTGGTGAACTTTCCATTATAGAGTAGTGTAATACCGAGATAGTTGAAGCTATCAACCACTTCAACCTGTTTACCATTAAAATACCATGTCATATTACGATTTATTCTACCTCCATTGCGAAATACAACAATTTTGGTTTTATCCACATTGACAGTAATATTCCAATCATTGCTATACGTGTGTAAAGCATCCAACATGGATTGGAGGCCTTCAACAGATTCAGAAAATAGGGACTGTATCATCAGCATATAAAAGCAAAAACAATGATACATCTGAAAAGAAAATCTAACTCAATAGATTCATAATTATTACATACGAGCTCCTTTTCGAAGTCATTTATATAAAGAGAAAAACAAAAAAGGGAGATAATCCCGCCCTGCATCAAACCCTTTGATACATCAAAGAAATCCGATAACTTGGACTTTATATTTTACACAGCATTTCACATTTTCATATAAAGATCTTAAAATTGCCAACATTTTCCCCTGTACTCCAGCTTTTGTTAATTTTAAAAAATAATTTACATCGATTAATACTATCAAAAGCTTTTTGATAATCAACAAAACAACAATACAATTTCTTTTTATAATACAGACTTTTTCGTATGATGCTATGCAGTGCAAAAACTGCATCAACAGTGCTATAACCTGGTTTGAAACCAAACTGTGAGTCAGATAATATATTATTATTTTTTTACCAGTTCAACAGTCTAATATTCAAAATCGAAGTAAAAAGTTTAGAAAGACAACTGACAAGTGTAATGCCTCTGTAATTATTTGGGTCATTTTGGTCACCTTTTTTATGTATGGGAATAATTATTCCGCTAGACCAAGTGTCCGGGAAAACTCCGGAATAAAAAACATGATTAAAAAGTTTACACAACAGAGGTACAAAAATATCTTTAAATTTCTTAAAATACTCATTTAACAGTGTATCTGCACCTGGTGCCTTATTACATTTAGCATTACTCAATGCCTTAGAAACCTCATCTTCCGTAATATTTACATCAAGTTCCTCATAACATGAGTCACCATTTTCAATTTCTATATCATCTTGTGGGGACTATATCATTTATGAATAGGTCTTTAAAATGCTTTAAAAAATCTTCCACTGACAAATTTGTAATATCCCTTGCGGGGCTTTTTTTAAAGAGACGGAAAAATGTCTTGGGATTATTTTTTCGTAATTCACTCAGCTTGTTGCCCTCAATTCTCATGTACACTCTCTTCCGCTTACGCTCACATATCTTGTACAACCTCTTATCCTCTACTAACATACTCCTGTTTTCATTCGTACGAATAGAATTAAAAACACCAAGTGATTTCTTATAACGACTATACAAAATTCTACACTGATCATCAAACCAAGGTTTATCTGTATTTACACTTGTGTACTTAGGTTTAATTTCTGTATTGCTTAGCTTAAAAGTTTTACAACAAAAAGGGTTGAAAATATCAATTAAAGTGCTTGTAAACTGTTGGACACCATCGTTAATTGTCACATTTTCCAATTCAATATTGTTTATAATATCCTCTAAAAATTCTCTTTTTTCATTCAAGGCCGCTTTCATTCTCTCTAATTCTAATTCATTCCACTCATTCGCTATCCTGTTGCTCTCTTACATGCTCCACTTTCTCAGTACATTTACAACTAAAAACTATGGCAGCATGGTCGGACCATTCATTGAAATCACACACTTTCATTTCAGATATTATATTAAAACAGTTCTTATCCACTAGTACATAATCGATAACACTATTGCCCAGGTGATTGTAAAAAGTATATCTACCATCTTCATCACCTTTGGTTCTTCCATTACAAACCCGAAGTCCGTCATTTTACACAACTCTAATAAACGCCGACCAAATGAATTAACTACATTGTCTTCTGACGTGCGCCTAGGCATCACTTGGTCGGATCATATAAAAAACAGATCTGACAAAGTGTCAACAAGAGATTTAGATAGAGAATCAGATTCGACAAAATCGCCTCTAATTTACCTATACGGCTATTCAAATCACCTGTTACAATAACGTGGCCCAAGCCAAGAAAAACTCGGCAACACTGTTTTCTAAGTTTTCAAAAAGATTTGTATGATAAAATGTTATAATATACATATTTTCGTGTGGTACATATGAAAAACATATATATACATCAGAATCACAAACATGTGACAGCTTAACCCACAGAAGAGCATCTGCGATATTTCTTACTACTGTAATATAATTTTCAATGTGTTTTTTAAACAAAAGTACAAGACACCCGCCCCCGTTTCCACGTGATCTAGGGTATATACAACATCCAAAATCGGATAATAAACTTAAATCTACATCATATTCATTCTTTAATCCAACACTCAGATAAAAATATAATGTCATACTCACATATATGATCTATAAAAGTCCGCCTCTTTTATTTTTCTATCAAGACTCCTATTTACATTCCAAGATAAAAATCTAATGGAATCACTATGTAATCCTACCTCCACGTTTCCCTAGTGGACACTATCCTGGTTACGCGTCGGTGGTTTATACAAAACATTGTCAATATATAGTCTATTGTACACTAATCGTGTATTCCTTCCCTGTCTACGCTTTTCTTTCATGACACGGATAAGTTCTTTTCGTTGCTCGTTTACTTCGGGTGGAAATTGTTCATTAATGTAATGATTTGTCCCCTTCAATTCTCGTGATCTCCTTTTCACATCTTGTCTTTGCCTGTAGTCACTGAATTTTCGCTACAATCAAAACGCGGCGTTGAAGCACCAAACATCCTGTTGAACTCGATCAAATTTCACTGCGCGCACATCATCGTTGGTCATATGCAATTTTTCCTTCATAAAATCACGCAGTTTATCCTCTGTTTCACTGGGCTTCTCAATTTGGGGTCTCAGCAATGTTAGAGAACAGGAGATTTATCCCTCATCGAGCGTGCCTTGACATCCACTAGTTCCCATTTCAGTGTTTTGTTTTCATTTTCCAAAGCTGTCATCCTTTCCTCCATGTCACTAAGTTGGAAATCTAAGTTATCTGCTCTGTCGATCACTACATCGATCATTGTTTTCGTTTTCACCATACTTTCCGCAATTTCAACTTTCACAGATTTCAGTTCCTTTTGGAAACTTGTAACACTTATGTCCAAGGCGTTTACCTTCGCTTCAACACATTCTAGTTTCTCTAGCTTTTTGGACATTTCTGTGACTTTAACATCTAGTGACCTGATTGACTTCAGAATTTCATTCATCATCGATGGGCTGGCTGTCTCAGAATTGCTTTCAGTAATAACAGTATTTGTTGGATTCGGTGTTGACGTGACTGGCGCACCATACAAAACACTATTTGTTTCGTTAAGAATACTACTCACGGCTGTACATGTAGAATCACTAGTGTCCGAACTTGAGTTTTGTTTTCGTTTTTGTGTTATGTTTTCCCCATAGTTCAAATGAAAAAAAAGCACTTTGATGAGATTTTGCCAAATCCAGTGTGAATAACCATCATTTGAACGTTGTATATGATAGTACAATAGAATATATCCGTTCTTTCCAAATTAAATTTTCGTAAAAAGCAGGAGCTCCAAAAACACGTCTACTCTCTTTGAAATCTACTCACTCGAAATGGTATAGTGTGAAAAAATTGAAATGTCATTAAGATGTTTTAGCCAATTCATTGAAGCTATGAGTAATTATACGATAAGACGTAGTATTATTGAGAAGATAATAAGTCGCGACATCGCAGAAGGTAATGAACCTATTTGGGACAAGGATATGTACCAAGCCTTAATAGACCAGGTAGTGCTGATAGACATGGTTGGCACTCTAGTCCTATTAGACGAGGAGCAACTCGAGAAGGAACTAGTCATATATGACGAGGAGGAACGATCCTATTTAAAAGCGGAGATGGCCGCGCATGAAGAGATCTGGTGGCGTAAAGAAGTTTGGGTTGATTACAAAAAACGTACCAGGAGAAAAGAGCCGTGGAATCCCGCGGTGGACTGGAGTAACAAACTAAGTTGGGTTGATTACAAATTACATACCGGGAGAAAAGAGTCGTGGGATCCTGCGGTGACCTGGAGTAACAAACGCAGTTGGTTTGAGTACAACCTCGATACCTGGAGAGACGAGCCGTGGGATCCCGCGGTGACTTGGGGTGACAAACAATATTGGGCTGCGTACAACCGCGATGCCGGGAGAGACGAGCCGTGGGATCCCGCGGTGGACTGGGATAACAAACTCTCTTGGTTTAAGTACAACCGCGATGCCGAGAGAGACGAACCGTGGGATCCCGCGGTGTGGTGGTCTTTCAAAAAAGATTGGGTTGAGTACAACTTCTATACCGGGAGAGATGAACCGTGGGATCCTACGGTGTGGTGGAGTAACAAACACCTTTTGTATAGTATATGTAAAAACTAATTTATAGTTTACAAAAAATATAAAAAACTGAGTGGTGCGATGAAAAAAATACTAAAAATTTATATTTTACAAAAAATATAAATTATTCTATAAACTTGTAATCCGTCGGTTGTTCCGTCCGCAAGATCAGCTTGGAGTGCTTGCGCTGCGACAGCTCGTGCTTGAGACGTCTCTTCTCCTCGTCGGGGACGACGTCGTTCTCGTCCAAGCATTCGTTGTAGCTGAACTTGTCCTTGGTGAAGAAGAGCGCGACCCATTTGATCTGCGTGCGAAAGTCTTTGGACGCGCTGTTGTAGCGTTGCGTCAATATCCACACGGACTGGTTGGCGTGTCTTCCCGAAAACGCCAACATGGACAGGGCGTCCGCCTTCTTCTTGATCTGCTTCGTGGCCGAACAGTCGTCGATGATGTACAGCGTGGACGTTCCCTTGTATTTGTCGTAAAAGTATCGTAGCGTGTCCTGCAATAGCTCCTCCCCTTTTTTAGACACGGGGTTGACGATGACGACCCGCTTGTCTTTCGGGTCTTTGACGTTATCGCCTATCCACTTTCTCGATTTGTACGCCTTGTTGAACTCGACCGAGGGACACAGGATCACGATGTGTTCGAAGACGTCCTTGTATTTCGTCTTCCAACAGATCGAGGACGAACTCCGTCTTCCCCGCAACCGGTGGCGCCCACGATCATGGCGGCGTGAGGTCGTTTAATGAACATTTTTTTCTTATAGGATTTTAATTTTTCTTAAGAGATGACGCTCGCGAAAACGACCGTTTCGACATGTTGATCTGTCCGTCCTTGACGACGAAGATGTAAACGTCCACGGGATCGGTATCGGTTTCTGGCGTTTTCTCGATACGGACGGAAACGCCTTCGCTGATGTTTTGAAGCTTGCGACCCGTGCCGTGGAGATGGTTTTCGGGTGTCGTTCGTAAGTCTAACCAGAGGGCGTAATGATCTTTGAGATATTTTCCCCAGAGTCACATCGCTCAGGTCGAGTTCCTTGGCGATCGTTTCCGTGACGGTTTCGCGATTCAGGGAGAAAAACTTTTTAATCTCGTCAAAGTGGTGATGCGGTCTCATGCCGGCCGAGAAAAGTTGGTTCGGTTGTCCCTCGATGGTCGTTTCCACTTTGGTGATTCTCGGATTATAAAATTTTTCCCGGATCGTTGTTAGAAATGTCTTTGAAGAGAAACAGAATGCCCGAGAGAGACCCGCGGGGGGTGTTGATTTGATAATTGAGGATGCCGTCCGATTTTACTCATCGTCGCTTTGCGATATCGCAATATTTGGTTGAAGTAATAAGCGTGGTCTCCCTTGTACCTCTGTCTGATGCTGCGAGCGAGCTTGACGTCGGTGATTTTTTTCGAATTCCAACGCGATGTTGGTCGCCTTATAACTTATCGTTTTATTGGCATCGTCGGGGTCCGTCAAGACGACGCGTTTGGCGTCGTTAAACGTCAGCATGTATTCCAATCGATCTTGATAAAAGGGTTAGCTCGTCTCCAAGATTTCGAAATCCAAGGGAATGCAAAAACGATTCCCGAACGCCGCGACAATTTCGTAGTCTTCGTTGGTGTCGCGAGGTATTTTATAGCTGGCGGGTTTTGCTCTTACCATATTGAGATCGTTGGTCTGTATCCCCTGATAGGCCATGTTACCTTGTTCCACTTTCCAAAGATCGTTATAGACGAAGAATTTATCGGCATCGTCGATGGTCTGAACGGTGTTTCCCGAGATCTTCACCTCGATTTTTTTGACGATGTTGCGTCCCAGATTATTATAAACACCCGTTTTGGTGAGATCGCCACCCTCCACGGCGACTTCCATGTCGAAGCATAGTCTCGTGGTTCTGGGGACGATGACGTCGTTCTCGCTCAAACTGGGGAAACGAACCGTCAACATTTGGTTTTCTTCGATGCTCGAGGGATTGTGGGAAACGGTCACCGTTTGGCGTATGCCCTTCACGCCGAAGGGAGTGCGCAATTTCCTATCGGGATCGAGAATGTATCCGTAATTCATCATCTTTTTTTTATTACGTAATAAAAAATTTATCTCGTTTTAAAAATGGATGATCCACATACATTCGATAATCAGGGGTACGATCCTGATGATACAACGTACAACGACGACGTTGAAATGCAAGATAATCCTCCGAATGAGGGCGATGTCTCTCAAGATACTGCGGAGACGTCTTTCATCGATAATACGAAAGGTCCTAGCTGGGCCGGTGGAGAAGAGCGACCCCTCGATCTAGATGTCGAGAATGTAGCGTCTAAAGAAGAAACTGAGGCACATTTTGCTAATATGCGTGTTAATTTTCTTAGAGCAATGGGTATGAAGGAGGAACGTCATGTAGAACAATTCAATAAAGTACTAAATGAGGCCGGTGAATTAACGAGACGTCTCGAAAATACTGAAACGAGTGTTAAACAAGTAGACGACGGAGTATCAGCACTATTGGGGGGTATGCAAGACCTTGCCAACGTGCTGGAGGAAGCGGGGGAAAAAGATATGCAAACCATTCGCAGTGCATTAGCAGTTCAAGAAGCCGGCAGAGTGGAACGCGAACATTTAATATCTGAATGGGAAGAAAGACTCAAACAAAACAATCCGGATGAAAAAGAATGGCTCGAAAAGAAGATAAATAAAGCGCGCGGTGAACTCGAGGGGTTTAACGACAGTATCGCTACTCTCAAGGGTCAATTGCGATTGCGACTGGATGATGTAGCAGAGCCGATCAAGAGGCTAGTCGACGATAATCTTTCCTTGAGAGAGAGAATCGTCGATCTGTTCAAGGAACATGGCATCACCATCTTCAGCGTCCTAACGGCGATCGGCATGACGGTGGGTTTCTTGGTCGAATTGCTCCTACCGGGGACGACGACGGTCGCGCCCACTCCTCCGCCGCCTCCTCCGAACAAGGAGGGCGGACTGGGGGAATGGGTCAAGAAACAGGTGGACGCGGTCGGGAAACTGCTCGCGAGACTGGCCGCCAAATTCGGCGAGGCGTTGCCGGGTATCTTGGGCGCCATCGTGTCCTGGATCCTGTCGACGCTCGGCAAGACGGCAATGTGGTTGGGAGAACATCTGTGGGTGCTGGGCATGGTCGTCGTCGGTTGGCTGTTAACCCAACTCGACGAAGAGAAGAAAAGAAAGTAACGCTAGAGCCAAGACGGCGGTCTTCTGATCCTCGTGATCGTCTGGCGGCGGCGTGATCTCTATGGGCGGCGACGGTGGTGTGATCTCTATGGGAGGCGGTACCTTATCCCGCGCGAACGTTTTCGCGTTGAGGTCGACGTTCGTTCCCGGCGTCGTGGTGTCGGGCGCGATCAAGATCTCGTTATTGTAATTGGCGATGTTCTTGCCGATGTTCAGCTCCATGTTGCTGGGCAGCATGTAGAGTCCCGGATGGACGACGTAGTCGAGCTTGGAATTGGCGTACTTCAGACAGTCTTCGTAACGCGAGATGTCGGCGGGCAGGTCGAGCGGTCGGTTGATGGCGTCCTCGACGTTGACCAGGAACTGCTTGTGGGCGTCCAGCGACGTGGCGCCGACGTCCACGATCGAGGCCCTCGTCTGGCCCTGGGCGCCCAGGACCGCCCAGGCGAAGACGCGAATGGACGCGTCCAGTCTGGCCAGACCCGGAAGCTTGAACCCCTCCGGCCGGTTCGCGATGAAAGTGGACCACTTCGTGTTATATTTCCCGAAGATGGTCCCCTTGATCTTCCAGTCCGCGTCGACCGGCACCCCGAATTCGCGACAGATCCGCTGGTACGCCGACGCGTCGACGTTGTTCGTGTAGTGCTCGAAGTCGGCGTCGCTGGGTAAGGGGGCGGCGATCTCCTGCAGGATCCTTCTGATCTGGTAGTAGACGTGGAACCGGAAGAACGACTTGGACAGGTGGTCGTTTCCCATGTCCAGCGTCACGCCGCATCCGGTCGTGGCGCACCACACCGCGAAATTCAACTGGTTCTGCCAGAATCCCTCGATGGGATGCTGGTACCACCGCTTCAGCATGGCGTAGTACTTCGGGGTGCCGTCCTCGAAGACGTTCGGGTTGTCGTACTTGACGAAGATGTTCTCGAACGACGCGCGAAACTTTTTGGTCGCGTTGACGTAGACGTCGAACGACGACAGATCTAGATTCTCTCTGTACTCGTAGACGTTCATTCTTCTTCTTTTTTAGTTAAGATTTAAAATAGTTAATATAAAAACAACATGTTATATCTCGTGACGGACATCGGAAAACCCGTGAAGCTCTCTCGCTACATCGACAACGCGAACGGCGAGTGGTGCGTGGGCGTCAAGTCCATCCATTTTTACAACGGTCTGTACAACGTGCGGAAAGACGTGGCGATACGCTACGCCAAACGCGGCGAGAGACCCAAAGTCCAAAGCGTGCACGCCGGATCGTACACCTTCACCGACCTACGACGACTTCTCTCGAAATACTTCGACAAGGTGTTCCTGGACAAGACCACCATGAGATTAAGAATCGACGGTAAGGACGCCACGGCGGTGGTGCTTCCGCCGGAACTCGGCAAGATTCTCGGCATCGGCAAGAACGTGGATCTCGTCGGGACCATCTCCCCGAGCAATAGCATCAACCTGCAACCGGTGGAACTCCTAAACGTTCATCTCGACGAACTTGCCGAGGGCGTCAGAGACGGGAGGGCGAACGACATCGTCATGTCCCTGCCGTGCCCCAACGTGAAATTTTCCGAGTTGTACGAAAAAGACGTCGAACACCCCGTGTTCTTAACGTTGAGACGCAATCGCATCTCGGAATTAACGATACGTCTAAAAGACGAGGGCGGTCACCCCGTCGACAATCACGGCCATCCCGTTCACGTTCTCTTGGAATTTAAGAAAAATCTATAATAAAAATGTCTAGATCGGGATTCTATTACGAAGACCTGGAAAGGGAAGAACTGGCGGCGGAACTCTTGGAAGACGTCAGAGAGGAGGTCACCGCGTTTGCCAAAAACCGTCGCATCATGAACACGTTCCAATTCGACGTGACTAAAAACGGAAGAATCAGACCGCCGCTGGGCACGACGATGTTGTTCGACGGTCACGTCATTCGTCTGGGACTCTTGGGGGAACTGGACGTGACGCTCGTCGTGAACGACGTGGAATACAGGACCTTCCAGACAAGACCGGCGAGGTCGTCACGTTGAATCCACCGTTGCGGGTGACGTCGGGCGACGTCCTCAACTTTGGCGTGAACAAAGGGTCGAAATCGGGATCCGTCAACGGCGTCGTCGTTCTCGACATATAAAAAATTCCCTTTAAAAAAAGGGAAAAGATGAGTAAAGAAGATAAAAATAATACATTGTACCCGACGTTAGAGCCCGATCCTCAACACTATCGTCTCAAACGCATCGGCGAGATCGAACAGACGTTTCGGCGAGAGATCGAGACGCGGAAGAGCGTCCACAAGAAATATAAGCGAATCGTGAACACCGCCGACGGCGTCGACGCGGCTCTCATCTCGGGAGGCGTCGTCGGAGGAGGACTCGGCTTTCTCGTGCCCATCGCGGGCTTGCCTCTCCAGATCGTGGCCGTGACCGTGGGTGCGGTGGGATTGGCCATGAAAGGGGTCAGACGATTACTGTTGAAAAAATCGGAAAAGCACCTGCAGATCGTCAAACTCGCGGAGAGTAAACTGAACTCGATCTCGGATCGGGTGAGTCGCGCGCTCGAGGACGGGAAGATCACGGACGAAGAATTCGCCACCGTGTCCCACGAGCTGACCAAGTATCGCGAGATGAAGGACAAACTGTATTCTAAACACAAGGACGAGACCGTAAAAAAGGAGTCCAACCAAGAGACGGAGGACTTGCGCAAGCAGCTCCTAGACCTCGTAAACAAATCCACTTCTCGTTAACCGTAGATTTTTAAGACACTCTGTTTTAAAAAATCCGGTGGTTTTTAAACATCTTTCTGTTTCTTAGGACGTCCGCGTCTTCTTCTTCTCTCGGACCGTGGATGCACCTTGTGCCACTCGTCTGCGCGTTCTTTTCCGCCGCACGTATAACACGTTTCGTATTTAGTGCTATCGGCCATCCATTTTCGACAAGAGGTGCAATACTTCAACGTGTCGATACCTCTCTCTTTCAAGTAGTTGTGATGAATGCTACAAAACAACGAATTCACGACGACCGGATGCTTACACGGGTAGTCTCTGCGCATGCGCGGCATTTGACACGTGAGTTTGTCGTCGTCGTCGGGCCAATACGCCAAGACTTGATCGCCCAACTGCACGCACGATATGTCGTCCCCCAACATCTGTTTTACTCCGCGTTTGGTAAACGCCTTGTCCAGTAAAATAAACATTTTTTATTTATATATTATTTCTTAAGCCATTTAACAAATTTTTTTGCGTTAAGAAATGAAACGTTTTACCGAGATGGTCTTGTTCGCGTTATTGTCGTTGGTCGTGGTAGGGTGTGTGCTCGTGTTATCCGCGACATTAACTATGTTACGTCTGGAAAACTATCGCAGAACGGAGAAAGGGATCAGAAACATTTTTAAAAAAATGACTTAAAGAAAATTTTTTCGTTATAAAAAAGAAAACATGGCATTCGTGACAGTTGAGAACTTTGACGTGAACAATTTAAGGACGGGCGCCCATTACGTCGATAAGAAAGGAAAGCGCTATCAACGCGTTTACGTCACGTATAAGTACCCGGACGGCGTGAAACCGTTAGTGATACGCACTCCCAAAACGGAAACGTCCGGCTTGTGGCAACACGAGGACGGTTCCGATTATTCTATGAAATTTAAATGCGAAAAGGAATTCGCCGACGTGTTGGAAAAGATCACGACGTTCTTGAGAACGGAAATAGAAAAACTCGCAAAGACACTGAAAGAAAGTGGTAGAAAATCCCCCGTGGATGTCAACGATATAACCCTCGTCAAAACGGATCAGAACGGTAACAAGGTGATCTACTCGAAAGTTAAACAGGGACGTGACAAACCTATTTTTTATAGAAAGAGAACGGACAACGACCCGAAAGGTAAACATCCACTCGTCGAAACCGATCTTCACCATTACGAGAAAAAACGATGTCTGGCCATTGGCTCTTTACGCGTAGACAACGTTTACATCTCCAACAAAGAATCGACCGTATCCTTGCAAACCCTCTTACACCAGGTAATCGTCGTCAAAACACTCGACGTTGCTCCTCTACCGGATTTGGCCGAGTGTGTAGAAGAATTGGACTTGGATTCCGACACGGAATAAAACGTGACATTTTGTAAACGTAACGTTTACAAAATATAAATAAAATGTATTAAAAAAAAGATGAATGTAGACGACGTATTAGCGAACGATGCGCCCCCCACCGGTACGGCGGTGACCGTCAAAGACAGACTGTCGGCCATCGTCGGATCCGGACGCGCGCGTCAGTTTCTGGGCAAAGACGTGACGTCTTCCGAATTGGACAAGATGAACGACAAGGAAGTGGGAATCCCTGAGTCGCCTGTTAGACGCTCGACTCAACATGCGCATGGCCAAGTCGATCGGCAATACCCTCATCGGTCTGTATATACGCTTGGTCTCAAGCATTTTTTCGACATCAAAGACGAACCCAAACTGATCGAAGACTTGAGCGAAGACCCCTTCTTGGACGCGGCCATCGGCGAAGTGTGTTGTAGTCTCTATTACAAATACGGTGCGCTCTTAGCACCTTTCAGCTTAGCCGCCACGACCAGTCGCCATATCACAGGAATAAAAAAAAACGGAGGATATAGAAAAAGAGAATGAATCCGGAGGAACTCATAGGGAAGAAGAATCCGAAACGTCAGGAAGCGGGGAAGAAGGGTGCCCAACGTCGCTGGAGCAACAAGAATGCCAATAGCAATTCTAATAGCCAGGATAGCAATGCTAATGGCCAGGATAGCAATGCTAATAGCCAGGATAGCAATGCTAATAGCCAGGATAGCTGGAAATGGCTAGCGGGCGCAGGCGGACTCGCGGCCGTCGGATTGCTGCTGATCTACATGAAAAAAAACCCAGAACCAGAACCTAATCCCCAAGTCATTCCCCCTCCAAAACCTAATCTTCATAAAATGTATTAAATAATTTTCTGTCGTATTTAAAAATGTGTGTAGAAAACGATTCAGTCAGAACCGCCGTTAATATGACGATGTTAATGGCATCGGGAATCATGACGCTGGGAGTGTTCATAACAACGATAACTGAATTGATTAATAATAATAGTAAGGTTATATACGTTCACGACGATGACAACGACGACGACGACGATACTCCCTGCAAATGCAATAAATAATTTTCTCCCGTCTTTAAAATGAGTGAAAAAGATTTGGTCAACACCGCGTATCACGCCGCCGTCAGTACGGGAATTGCCATCGGATACGCGCAACTTTCCAAGAAAATCTTAAAGATGCCAACTCCCAAGATGGATCTAGACCCGAAGGACTTCGGGATGATCCTCCTGGAGTTTGCTCTCGCCGAGTACACCAAGGACATGTTGGTCAAGAAGGGCATCATCCCCGCCGATATCATGAAATAAAATAAAACTCTCTCTATTAAAATGGCAACGATCGCGATGATGGTGGGAGGTGCATTGGTCAACGCCCTGGCGTTTTCCGGATCGCAATTTTTATTTTCGAACCACGACGAACAAAAGAGACACGACGAGGCGATGGAAAAACTGACCAAGGCCAGAGACCAATGGAATCACGAACGCACGAAACGATTAGATTTTCTAAACGAGAGACTGAAGAAGGAAGGACACGCGCTGTACACCTACAAAGAAGTGGACGCCGCCATGTCACTCTACTCGCGGATGACGAACGAAGAGGCGATGGCTCCCGAACCGAAGTTGAGCGATTTCTATCAACCCTCAGAAGAACAAAAAGACAAGGAAATCCTCTTCGTGTTGGTGGGGACGGGACTCGTGTTCTACGGCGTTAAAAAATACGTCGCCTAAAGTAAATGGAAGATATCTATCACAAACACTATTGGAAGGGAAAGGCGGCCATCAAGAAATTGACCAAGGCGGCCGACGTCAGCGAGAAGGAGGCGTTGGAGTTCCTGAAAAAACAAGACGTGTGGCAAATCTACCTGCCCGCCCCCAAGAAGATCGTGCGACCCCGATTCGAAGACGCGAAAGAAAACGACACTCACCAGGCCGATCTATTGTATCTGCCGCACGATAAGGTGGATGGGAAAACGTACAAATACGCGCTGACGGTGGTCGACGTGGGCACTCGATACACAGAAGCGGAACCGCTGACGACCAAAGACAGTCGAGAGGTGGCCGGCGCTTTCGAAAAGATCTACGAACGGCGTCTGACGTTTCCCAAGTTACTGCAGGTCGATCCCGGTCGCGAATTCATGGGCGCCGTCTCCAAACTCATGGCCTGACACGGCGTTAGAATAAGAAGGGGACGGGTCGACCTTCATCGCGATCAGGCCATCGTCGAACGATTCAATAGAACGTTGGGAGAACGGCTGTTTAGCTATCAATACGATCGAGAGATGAAAACCAAGGACAGAGAATGGGCGAAGCGGTTGCCGGACGTCGTCGAGACGATCAACGAAGACACCGACCCGCCCAAAAAGATGGAACCCGTCGATAAAGTGCAACCGCCCATCAGTCCCTTTGCGAAAGTAAGATATCTGTATCAACCGGGCGAATTGGAAGGCGGACGCAGGAGGGCCACCGACCCCATCTGGAGCGTCGACAAACACATTTCAGAATGCAGGGCATCGACCTGTATCAGCTCAAGGAACCGGCGCCTCAGAGAACGTTCGTCCGAGAGGAATTGTTGGTCGTCGTCGATTAAAAAATTTATTATTATTAATAAATTTTTTAATACCCGTAGGGAAGCGTGTCGTACCCGTCCTTCATCACCCGTTTATCGTAACACAACGTAAACTCTTTCTCCTGGTATCGATTCACGATGTGTTTGGTTTTGGAATCTCTCGTGATGGCGTTTTCTCGAACGGTCGTAATCCTCTTACGTGTTTCTTTGACGACGTCGGTCATCGTGTCTCGGTTGATGCAAAGAGAATTTTCGTAATTCAGACTAAATCCCTTGACCTTGCACACCTTTTTACCCGCGTTCGTTTGTACGAATAAGATTTGGGGGACCGGTGGCGCACCACGACGTTATGAAATCGCCGCTTAACTCGTCCGTCAAATCGCCCAAGTTATCGCCCGTGTCGATCGAGACCCCGTCGTCGCAATCGACGTTCCACACGCTATCGGTGTCGAATCCCAACACCCTGTCGTCGAGGGTGTCCAACACGTCGTATAACATGGTTCTGGCGTGCGCCGTCGTATAACACGCTATGAAGATGTTGACGTCCTTGGCCTTGTCGACGAATTGTCCCTTTAAATCGTAAGACATCTGGACCATGTCGTCGTTGATGAACTGAATGTTGAGATTGTCTATCGTGTCGTCCAACAATAGAGCGTAAAAGTCTTTCGGTTCGTTCACGTATTGAGTCTGTTTCATGTTGACCCTTTGACCGAATTTACCCCAGAGAGAGTTGAGACATAATTTAGAGATGGCACGCATGCCTGGATTATACTCTATGGTACCCAAGTCGATCCCTAATCGTTCTCTGACCATGTCTTTATACCGTTCTTCCGATTCGTAGGGGGTGCCGGGACCGACCTTTAATGCGGAACTTTCCATCTTGATCTTCATAAAGTTCTTGACCTAGTCTCTGAAGAGGTCCGTGTCCTTGCTGCTGTAGAGAAAATCCCAAACTTCGTAAATTTTCTCTATCTCGTACCCCTTATCCAAGGCCTTGAATAGCTCGGGAGTACACCACGTGCCCACAAACGACCTCTGCTCGTCGGTGTGTTCGCACGGCGTCTGTGCCTGTCGTTCGGCGCACGTCTTACACAGCGGAAACAAGAGCTTTTTGGCATCACCGCATTTCATTTTGACGGGCAAGACGGGATGATATAATTTCCAGGGCGGCACGACTTTACATTTGACGAACCCCAACCAAGTTCGATCGACGCGCTCGGGATTAACTATTTTGGTGGGATGACCGACCGGGTAGGTCTTATAAAACTGGACCGTCGGGTACAGACTGACAAAGTCGACGTATCGTCCCTTTTCTCCGTCGAAATCGTACAACAACTTGGTCACGTTTGTCCTACCGCCGAAAAAGGCGTCTCGGGGATCTAACGGCGTCACGATCTCTTTACTTTTTATACCTTTCGTATCGCATTCCCAGGCCTCGACGAACGCGTAACCGGCCCGCCGTATCTTCTCGTTTTTCGCGGAGGTTCGTTTTCTGAGCGTGTCCATGTCTAGTTGGTTTCTTGTTATTGACGGTGTCTCGCGCGTAACACTTTTTACACCCGTGCCAGAAGCACCCTTGAAATTCGTAAACCGTCCTCGTGTCTTCGCAATACCCGTCGACTTTGCCGATGTCGGGCAGAGTCACCTCGCCACCGTTCAACGCGTGTCGAATGACGACGCCGTCTCTCTCGGCCACGTGATCCAACCAAGAAATGGATTTCGCGCTATACGTTCCGTGAACGACGTTATCGTTATGGACGGGGGGGGGGGACGGCTATCGTCTTTTCGGGCATGTACTTGCTTCTGTAGACGGTCATGCACACGGACGCTATCGTCACGTACTGTAACGGATCTATGTTTTCCAACGCGATAAAGTCTTCCCTGAATTTCAACATGGACCGCCGTAATATGTCGACGTCGGACGTGCAGTACTCCCTCAATTCTTTCTGGAAATCAAACACGTCGTTCTTTCGCGCGTCGTACCACGTTAAAAACTCTTTCCTGTTGCGAACGCTAATGTGATCGACACCGTAGTGTTTTTTGCTGGGCAACGGTCCCACGTAACGTTGGTGACACGGCTTGTTAAAATAATGCGGGAAATAACCCTTTTTGAGTTCGGTCAGACCAAACGTCTTCGGAAAGTCTGCCAGAGCAGATTGGACAAAATTTATGGAATCGATAAAACGAATGGCTCCGACTTCCATGTACATGATCTTCGTACCGTTGTAAATGCAATAGGGTTTAATGTTATGCTCCACGAAATACTTTAACAAAAACTGCGCGTCGTACGCTTTGGCATTGTGTGCGATGAACGTGCCATTTTTTGGGTCCAAGACAAACACACAAAACTCGTCTGCGGTAGAAAATTCGTGTTGACGACCTTCAAAGTCTTGGCACACGATTAGATTCGGTATGTGAACACCGGTGTCTTGCATCGCTTCTATGTCGTAAAAATAATACTTTGTCGTTCGCGTTTTACAACTGTAACACGATTTCTCGTCCGTACACTCGGACGATGTGCACTTTCCGCCCTTACATTGTTTCTTGAGCATGAAACACTTGTGCGTCGTCATGTCGCCATAGTGTTTACAATTCGGGCATTCGGAATGACCGCATACATGGGTCTTCAAGTCTTTGACCACCCGTTCGCACTCTAAACATTTCCGAACGAGTAAACAAACCACGTCCGGGTTGCCGTCTCGCGTGCCTCTGACGCGTTTATGTTCCTTAAAACAGTCTTCGCCGAAAAACGTTCTGTTACAATCGTCGCACACTTTCCTTTCGCCCCCCGGGCAATTATAACCGAAGCACGATAAACACTTTTTATGACATCTGTGGCGATCTCGTATTGTATAACCCTTCTTACAAGTATGACAGTAATGGTCTTTACCCAAAAACCCGGTCATCTTCGTAATCACGTCGAAATGATTTTTATTCTTGTACAGATAGACCGCGTCGCTCCCTATATATGATCTCGTTGAACCGATCGCCGTCCACTATGTTGATCTGCACACCCAGGTGATCGGCAAACGTTTTCACGTCTTCTAAGGTACAACCGTGATCCCGGACGGGAACGCCCGCTTCTTTGTGAAGTTTTAACGCTTCGTCCCTTTGTAATTTTCGACTCCCGTTGAAACCGTTTCGAAGCTGGGAATTCGTCCATTTACCTTTATGTTTGTTGGCCACCGCCGTCACGATGGCTCGTGCCAGACACGTGGCGTCGTCGTTTTTAATCGTGATGATACTTCTTTTCGACGACGAGGTCGTCTTTGTCACCGGTTCTTTGGGTCTCCCCTTCCCCCTCGGCATTGTCGTAGACTGGACGACTATTTCTACTTCGTCTAAGGACACCTCGTAATATTCTATATAGTCTTGCAGTGCTTTGAATAACTCTTCGGCTAAATCCCCCGAGACGGTGATATATTTCGTACTGAACGGTTTCGGGAATTTCGGATGATTGATGATGATGCGAAATTTATCGCCGTTTTGCAACCCTCTATCGTTTATCACCGACCTCACGAGGTGTACAAATAAACGGTCTATATCGATAGGTGTATCGTCCCTCAATAGGACTTCTTTATACTCGTCGAACCTGGTTCCAAACTTTAACCTACGTGTCGAGGAAATTTTGTCAAAACGATAGGTCTGCCCCGTGTATACACGTTTGGGTCTTAAAAACGTTTTTTTTTAAATCGGGGGGAATCGGGAGATCCAATAACGGTTCGATATATTGAGTCGTAATAGACCTCTCGGGAGGGATCGGTAAATCCAATAACCGCTCGGTAGATCGATGTGCATGAGACATATTTTTTAAATTGAGACGAAATTACTTATGGCATTTTCAATTTTGCTACACTATACCATTGGGACACCTGTGAGGCGAAAACGACTCGTGCGGCATTTACCTGGTGATCACAGGAGCGTGACGTAGTCATCTATATCATCAGGCTTCCTGGAAATCTAGGGACGTTTCCTTTCTCGGAAGAACAGATAAAATTGAACGACCAGTCATGTATAATGACGAGATCCCGTAAACACGTTATATATCATCGTCTATATATAACATCCATTTACCCGTGTGTGATCACGTGACCGCGAATTCCGGGAAATGTACACGTCGTCGGGTTCTCGGAAAAAGGTGAGCTTAAGTGCCTTACATATACTACTGGACATATGTCCTTGGAGAGATTTACACTGCCCCTCGACAATCTTACCTCAGTTGAAAAAATTCTCAAGTCGCTTTATGGTCTGCGAGCTTTCACATTTTACTCATTTAGTAAATTCTTAACTTTTGAGAATAAAATTTGTTCAGAATTTTCCTTGTTTATGGTCTCGGCCCCAGAACACAACACGTTTATTCAAGGAATCTATACCTTTAGTCAGTGCGGGTACGAGCCGGAATATAATCTAAGCTTATTTTGTGAGGACGTTTATTAGTTACTTGCAAAAGCCGGTGGTATCTCCCCTGAAAAATTGTAGGCCTACTGGGTTCTCTATTCCACCATAAAATGCAGACACTCGTAGCCACCATACAGTTGAAAACCTGTTGAGTGTGGCGTACAATGCCATTTAAACAAACAGATGCACAGCTATATCGAAGAAGTTCAAGAAAATATGCTTTGAAAAATCAAAGGCCAATCGAATCGGTTTTAATAATAATAATTAAACCCTAACAGAGGGGGAAAGTTGTCTTATTTTCTTATTTGATATAATATCTTGAAGTATAGTTTCTAACAAAATCATCATGATAAAAGAATTATGGAAATATGATTTGTTGTCGGATTATTTAATTTTGCTTCGATCTAATGCATATTCAATAAATTCCTGACACTTCCGGTAAAACCAGTAATATACTTTTTTTTACAGATACCGGAAGTGACAGCCGCTTTAAACCTATCATGAATCTAGGTTTTTATGTCGCTGTTTTTGTCCTACTTCATAAGGAGTCATCCGGGCTACTGATAGATTCCGAAGCACTTTCAATAGAATTACGCCGTATTGCAGAAGAGGGACTCGGACTTTCAGAAATCCAGGTAACAGCGTTACATACCACCAACACCATCATCATCGTCGTCGTCGTCGTCGTCGCCGTTGTAATCATCATCATCACCAACATCACCATCATCATCTGCGTATTCCTGTCTTCGTCTTTTTTTATTTACGTCCTGTCAAAGAGTTTACTTAAACTTCTTAAGCCCAATAAAGTGAAAAAACACAACATTTTGCCCTTTCTGTGGGCGTATGTCAATCTAATGACGCTTGTTTAACGTGTCACGCCTACTAAAATAAATCCTCTACAAAAGGTTAATAAAATTTCATTTCATGGCTCATTGCCAAGAAAACATGACTTTTAAAGAAGTTTGGATGTGACCTAGACTGGGTGACAAAGTTGGTCCTTCCTACCATTACCGAATCCACCAGCGTGAGTAGTGACTTTAAAATACAATTAATGTGTAACAGAATGTACAGCTTGCTGTGATCTAAAGATAGAACGTCCGACTCTCAAGTGGGAGGTCACGATTCGTTCCCCGATACTATGTTATACCAAAGACTTTTAAAAAAGGTACTGAGTGTTCCTTCGCCAAACAATCGTCATAGAAAGTGAAAGGTCAATGGTCTCTCGTATGATACTTAAACGCGAGGTCCTGTGTCACGGAAGGCGTGGCACGTATAAAAACCCTCCTCGAATTCGCGTTAATCTACAGCACAGGGAAAACTTCATGGAAGTTCACATAAACCTCCTGACATCTTCATATAAGTAAAACATTCTTGGCTGGATGTTAAACCAAAAGAAAATGAATATTTTGTAAAAACATTGTGTACCTGAAGCCTGGATTTATAAATCAAAGCCCTTTCAAAGCAGTACTGTACATCTGAAACATATACATAAATACTTCAGTTTAGTCGTTACATCTGGGTTACTTCAGTACATGTTAAAGTTACTCCTTCTTTGATCGTATTCAGGACATTCTTCTTTTTGTTGAATAAACTCAGTATTTCATCATGTTTTCACGAGTCATTGCATATACATTCCATGTTTTTAGCAAAGATGAAAAATAATCTTTATATTTATATGTATTACAATTTTCTGTGAAACTGTAGTCAGCTGGATACAAAATACATTTTATATAATTGACTTTATGGGGGAGGTTTTTGTATGATGTAACAGCTGAGCAGCTGTGTGTCCAGCTTTAACTGTCGCCTATGGACTTACTTATACTGCCCTGATAATCTCTGCTTTGGACCCTACACGTTTTAGATAAATGTTGCTTTTCTCCCAGTCATAGTGCCCCGGGGTATGGGGACCAAATCCAAAACAAGCTCTAGTTGAGTCCATACAACGTTCAAATGCATTTGTCTATTCAAAAAGTTGACGGGTATTTATGAAATAAACAATATGTCGCTTTTCTACGGGTTTGGCCCCGGGGTGGGGTCCAACAAATTACTAAGTCCAAAACAATCTTTGCTTCAGTCCCTAAAACTTTTGGATACATATACCTATACAAAAAGTCAAGTGTTTTTAGGAAATGTGAATATATTGCTTTGGTCCCGCCTACAGTGCCCCGGGGTATGGGGACCAAAAAATTTCCAAGTCCAAAATAATCTCTGGTTCAGTCCTTATAACTTTCAAATTGCATATGTCAATACAAAAAGTTGAAGTTTTTTAAGAAATAGATATTTTTTTGCTTTTCTACGGTTTTGGCCCAACCAATAATACCCCGGCGATGGGGACTAACAAATTTGTAAGTTCAAAAATTAATCTGTGGTTTCTGATTCAGTCCCTATAATTTTTAAATGCAAATATCTATAAAAAATCCGTCGAGGTTTTTTCTTCTTCAAGAAATAGACATTATATTGCTTTTCTACGGTTTTGGCCCCGTTCATAGTGCCTCGGGGGTTGGGACCAACAAATTACCAAGTCAAAAACAATTTTTGCATCAGTCCCTTAAACTTTCAAATGTATATGCCAATACAAAAAGATGACCCTTTTTAAACAGAAATAGACATTATGTCTTTCAACGGTTTTGACCCCGCCCACAGTACCCCAGTGTTGGGGCCAGTAAATTTTTAAGTCAAAAAATTAATCTTTGGTTTAGGCTGTACAACTTTCAAATGCATATGCCCATACAGAAAGTCGACGGTTTTGAGGAAATAGGCATTATATTGCTTTTCTTTGGTTTTGGCCACACCTTATCATGATATAAGTCTCCGAGGGGCACGTTAAAATTTGACGAAACAAGATGGTTTTTGCAGAGACACAAGATTATATCATATGTGACATGTGTACAAAATTTCAACAAATTCCATACATAAACCTGGCAGAAGTAGGAGGTACAAATTTTGAGTCTACAGACAAACAACAGACAGAGAGACAGACAGACGGACGGACGGACGCACAGACAGGCAACCTGATTCCAGTATAACCCCAAACTTCATTTGCGGGTAGGGGAAAGGGTATTAATATACTGTGTGTTGTATTATGGGGCTTCTGGCTCACTTCTCATTCCATGGTCCAATTGTACCACTAAAACTCTCCATTCTAGTGGATTGAATCGTACCTGGGAATTCGCCGAACGTTGCGGTTGATTGCCACCCAGGTATTCGGTGAATTCCGAGAAACGGCAGACCTCCCAACTTCCGAGAAATCGACAAACCGTGAAGACCATGAGTATTATAATAAAAATTGAAATTATATAAGTAAACAAAATGGGTACGAGTGGCAAAGCATGTAAAATTAATGTCGATCAGTTTGACTTAAATAAGTTAAGAGTCGAAAAACCTAGAAAAGGTAAGAACGGTAATTCTTTCGCTAATATAGTATATAATTATTCAGACGGCATCTATCAACCTCTTAGAATACAAACTCCTACTTTATCATAGTATGGAGTAAGTGATAAATATACACCCTATAGTATATCATTAGTTTTTTATCATGATGATAAGCATAAAGAGGAACAAGAAAAATTTGAGGAAGTTATCCAAGAGATTGAACAATTTATTAGAAAAGAAGTCCAGAAATATAAGACTGTTTTTAAAGATAATGGTAGAAAGAAGCCAATCAACTATGATGATCTTGAGATCTTAAAATTTCGGAACCGGAACCCTTCTGTTATTTACGCAAAACTTAAAATGGATCAAGAAGAAATAAAAACTACTTTTATGAAACAAACAAAAGAAGGAAAGGTTGATTTAAACCCATCAGATTATATAGATAAAGCTTGTAAAGTTATTACTGTTTTAACATTTAGTTCTGTTTTTATAGGAACTACAAACGAATCCATTAAACCATCTGTGGATGTTGTTGCTGTTAGGAAAGTAGTTAAGGGAAGTAAGCTATTTGATGAGATGGTAGACGAAATTGTCTATGAGCCTACCTCAGACGATGATGAATAATAATTGAATGACTTAAAATTTTTCTATTATCTAATAAAAATGTCTAGTTTATTAACTAAAATGTTTCATAGTATCGGAATAGAGCCCAATGACAAAACGACGTGTCAGATGCCTATACACACTAGAAGAATACGCGATTCTCCCTGTCCTCAGAAGACCGCTCCGGATTCGATCCATTGTCCCGTTCATCATCGTTATATGAAAAAACGCGACTTTAGTCCTCTGAAATTTTGCGAATCGTGCGGAAGATGGATGCTTGATTCTACTCCCTATACTAATATTGTGGGACCTGCGATCAAAGAAAACAACGAAATCATCATTATTACCTAAAATATAAAAAGTAACTAATTTATATTTATAAAAATATAAATTATTGTATAAATTTATACTCTGTCGGTTGCTCTGTACATAAAATTAATTTAGAATGTTTGTGTTGCGACAACAACTTTTTTATGGTTCGTTTGTCTTCCACATCCTCGACAACGTCGTTCTCGTCCAAACATTCGTTGTAGCTAAACTTATCTTTGGTATAGAAGAGTGCGACCCACTTGACCTGTGTACGAAAATCTTTTGACGCACTATTATATCTTTGTGTTAATATCCACACGGATTGCTTTGCATGTCTTCCCGAAAATGCCAACATGGACAAAGCGTCCGCTTTCTTTTTGATTTGTTTCGTTGCCGAACAATCGTCTATGATGTATAATGTTGAGGTGCCTTTATATTTTTCATAGAAAGATCGCAACATTTCCTGTAATTTCTCTCTCCCCGTTTCAATGGAAACGGGGTTGACGATGACGACGCGTTCGTCTTTAGGATGTCTTAAATTGTCACCTATCCATTCGCGGGAACGATACGCTCTGTTAAAATCGATAGAAGGACATAATATCACGATGTTATCGAAGAAATCTTTATATTCGCTTTCCAATAAATCGAGGACAAACTCCGTCTTCCCACAACCAGTGGCACCCACTATCATGGCGGAATGAGGTTCTTTGATAAACATTTTTTTAAAACACTTTTTAAAATTTTTTAAGATATGACGTTCACGAAACGGCCGTCCGACATGTTAATCTGTCCGTCTTTGATGACGAAAATGTAAACGTCCAATGGATCGGTATCGGTTTCAGGGGTTCTTTCTATTCGAACGGAAACACCTTCGCTGATGTTTTGAAGTTTACGACCCGTTCCGTGTAGATAGTTTTCTGGGGTCGTCCGTAAATCTAACCATAACCCGTATTTATTACGTAGATATCCCCCCAAGCTCATCTCACTCAACATCAATTCTTTAGCCACAGAATCTGTTATTTTTTCACGATTTAATCCTGCCATGAAAAACTTCTTAATTTCTTCGAATTGGTGATGAGGTCTCATTCCGGCAGAGAAAAGCTGATTCGGTTGACCTTCTATCGTCGTTTCCACCTTGGTTATTCTTGGATTATAAAATTCTTCTGGATCTTTTTTAGAAATATCTTTGAAGAGGAACAGAATTCCGGCGAGGGAGCGTACAGGAGTGTTTATTTGATAGTTAAGCACAGCATCATTTTTATTCATCGTCGTTTTACGGTATCGCAATACCTGGTAGAAGTAATAGACGTGGTCTCCCCCATATCTCTGCCTCATGCTTCGGGCGAGCTCGGTGTTGGTAATTTTTTCAAACTCCAAAGCTATGCTATTCACCTTATAACTAACCGTTTTATCGTCGTCGGAATTGGGTTTCAAGACGACGTTTTTAGCATCGTTAAACGTCAATATGTATTCCAATCTATCGTGCAATCCGGCCTGGTAAAAAGGCTCACTCGTTTCCAAAATTTCGAAATCCAAGGGAATACAAAACCTATTACCGAAGGCCGCGGCGATTTCGTAGTCTTTGCTACTATGAAGCGGCATTTTAAATCCGATAGGTTTCGCTCTTAAAATATTTAGATCATTACTCTGTACTCCTTGATAGGCCATATTTCGTCTCTCCATTTTCCAAAGATCGTTGTAGATTAAAAATTTATCCGCATCGTCGATGGTTTGAACGGTATTTCCCGAAATCTTGATCTCTATTTTCTTGACGATGTTACGTCCCAAATTATTATAGACACCTGTTTTAGCAAGAACACCTTCTTTGATTTCTACCTCCATATCGAAACATAGTCTTGTACTTCTTGGAACGATCACGTCGTTTTCACTTAGGTTGGGGAATCGAATGGTCAACTCATGATTTTCCTCGATACTCGACGGATTGTGCGAGATGGTGACGGATTGTCTACCACTCTTTATACCATGAGCTGATCTTAATTTTCTATTGTGGTTTAATATATCGCCGTAATTCATCTTTTTATAGATATAATATAAATTTTTTAAATCGATTATAAAAACATGGATGACGATGTTGTATTTGATAACCCTGTTTACGACGATGATGATCAAGATGCCACGGATGAAACCCCGCTTGTGGATAATACTGAACCACTAGAGAGGGATGATTTTGACTTACCAGATCCTCCCCTCGAGCCTCGAGGAGATCTACGAGAAAGTTTAAGACGTGGTAAACTCGTGGACAAATGGAAAAAAGCAACGGGTGGTAACGATAAAAACTTAGAATTTACAGACGATGATAGAGGTAATTTATATGCAACTAATAGGGAGGGTAAAAAGATTTTACTAAACGAAAAACGTATTCTTACGAAATTTTTAAAAGCAAGCACGTTACAAGATAGGCAGTTTGTTAGAGACCTGGGTTTATTCGAACAACTTCCGGAAATAAAAAAGGCAAGGAATGTAGAACATCAAGTCAACACCATAGCAGAGGAAATAGAAATGAAGGTTTTTGAAAGCGACGAAACGCGAGTAAAACGATTAGACGATGGGATTGAGAGATTATCTGAAATTATAGAAGATTTAAACCACGAATTACCCATGAGAGAATTGTTGGGTTTAGATAAAAGTTTAAGAACCATTCGCGGTTCATTACGCGTTCAAGAATCCAAAAAAGTAGAATTAGAACGAACGTTATCGCAATGGAAAGAAGACCTCGAAAACAACCCCGGTGACAGAGAACACGTTGAGAGAGAGATAACCAAAACCCAAAACGAACTAGATGGTGTGAACGAGAGTATCGCTATTCTAAACGGTCAATTGCGATCGCAATTGATCACTATAGAAGAGTCGATCAAGGGGTTACTCGACGACAATCTTCCGTTGAGAGAAAGAATCGCCAATCTGTTTAAAGAACAAGGAATCACTATTTTTAGCGTTTTAACCGCCATTGGAATGACTGTCGCGTTTTTGGTCGAACTGTTGATACCGGACGTCAAACCGATTAAACCACCATCTTCTCCTCCACCACCGAACAAAGAAGGTGGATTACAAGAATGGCTCAAGAAACAACTAGATTCGATCGGAAAACTGCTCGCGAGATTGGGTACTAAATTCGGTGAAGCGTTACCTGGTATATTAGGTTCCATCGTCTCCTGGATCTTATCGACACTCGGCAAAACTGCAGTTTGGTTGGGAGAACATCTGTGGTTATTGGGTATGGCCGTCGTCGGTTGGTTATTAACGAAACTCGACGAAGATAAGAAAAGAAAATAACGATAGAGCGAAAATTGCAGTCTTTTGACTTTCGTGATCGTCTTGTAGTGGTGATGGTTTAATCTGTTTAGGTGTTACTTTAGACGTGATCTGTTTAGGCGGTTTAATCTGTTTAGGTGACGTGAACGTTTTCGCGTTAAGTTCGATGTTCATCCCTGGTTTTGCCTTTTCGGGCGCGATCAAGATTTCGTTATTATAATCGGCGATATTTTTATCGATTTTCAAATCCATGTTGCTGGGTAACATGTATAGTCCCGGATGGATGACAAAATCGAGCTTGGAATTCGCATATTTTAAACAATTTTCGTAGCGAGAAATATCAGCTGGTAAATCGAGAGGTCTATTAATAGCATCCTCGACATTGAATAAAAATTGTTTCTGCGCGTCGAGCGAGGTGGCACCGGAATCTACTATCGAAGCCCTCGTTTGACCTTGAGCACCCAAAATAGCCCAGGCAAAAACGCGAATGGAAGCGTCCAATTTGGCCAGACCTGGAAGTGTGAATCCATCCGAACGATTCGCGATGAACGTGGACCATTTCGTATTATATTTTCCGAAGATGGTTCCTTTTATTTTCCAATCTGTGTCGACCGGCACACCAAATTCGCGACAGATTCGTTCGTAAGCCGAAACATCCATGTTGTTCGTGTAATGATTGAAATCGGAATCGCTGGGCAATGGGACGGCGATCTCCTTTAAGATTCTTCTGATTTGATAGTAAACATGAAATTGAAAAAACGATGTCGACAGTCTGTCGTTACCCATTTCCAATGTCACACCGCATCCGGTGGTGGCACACCACACCGCAAAATTTAACTGGTTTTGCCAAAATCCCATTATGGAATGCTGGTACCACCGCGCTAACATGTTGTAATATTTTTGGGTTCCGTCTTCGAAGATGTCCGGGTTATTATACTTGACGAAAATATTCTCGAACGACGCGCGAAATTTTTTAGTCGTATTGACGTAGACGTCGAAAGACGACAAGTTCAAATCCTTTTTGTATTCGTAAACGTAAATCTTTTATTTAAGAAAATAAAATAGTTATAAAAAAAACATGTTTCATCTCGTCACGGAAATCGGTAAACCTGTAAAATTGTCTCGATATATCGATAACATGAACGACGACTGGTATGTGGGTGTAAAATCCATTCATTTTTGGAACGGTTTATACAATATAAAGAAAGATACGCCAGAGGTAGCGATAGACTAAAAATCCATACCGTGCACCCCGGATCGTACACGTTCAAAGACATACAACGAATTCTCATGAAATATCTCAAGAAATTAGTATTGGACAAAAATACGACGAGAGTAAGAATCGAGGGCGACTCGTCTAATTTGTTACGGATTCCACCGGAACTCAATAAGATTCTCGGAATAGGCGAAAACGTTCCTTTCGCCGGGACCGTCATCCCGAGAAATAGTATAAACCTGCAACCAATATGATCACTTAATGTTCATCTAAGAGAACTTGCCGTGGATGACATGTTTGAAAACGGACAACCGAAAGGTGTTGTCAAACACCTACCGTGTCCCAACGTGAAATTTTCCGAGTTGTATACCGAAGACGTCGAACATCCCATTTTTTAAAGATTGAAACGCGACCGAATCACGGAATTAACGGTAGACATAAAAGACGAAAATGGAGAACTCGTCGATAATCACGGTTATCCCGTTCATGTGCTATTAGAATTTAAGAAAATTTTAAAATAATAAAAAAGGATGTCTATGTCGGGATTTTATCACGAAGACATAGAAAAGGAAGAACTGGCGAAAGAACTTTTGGAAGACATTAAAGAAGAGGTAAACAACTTGACCAAAAACCGACGCGTCATGAACACTTTTCAATTCGACGTCAAAAACGGAAGACTCAAATCGATGGGTGTTAAGATATTATTCGACGGTTTTCTGTTTAGACTGGGACTTTTGGGTGAATTAAACGTGACGTTAATCTTGAACGACGTCGAAATAACGACCCATCGAACGAAAAACGGCGACGTCGTAACGTTGAATCCTCCATTACGAGTGACATCGGGCGACGTTCTAAATTTTGGGGTGAATAAAGGTTCCAAAACGGGAACCATCAATGGGGTTATTGTATTAGACAGTTAAAAAATATTTTACGTTTTAAAAAAGGATGAGTGAAACAAACGTATTATATCCGCCATTAGAAAGCGATCCGCAACAATATCGTCTACAGAGAATCAATGAAATCGACCAGACGTTTCGTCGAGAGATAGAAACGCGGAAGAGTATCCATAAAAAGTATAAACGAACGTGAATACCGCAGACGGCGTCGACGCGGCCCTCATTTCGGGAGGTATCATCGTCGGCGGTCTCGGTTTTTTGGTACCTATTGTCGGACTACCTCTCCAAATTATAGCCGTGACTGTAGGTTCGGTAGGGTTGGCCATGAAAGGGATAAGACGATTGCTGTTGAGAAAATCTGAAAAACACTTGAAAATTATAAAACTCGCGGAGAGTAAGCATAATTCGATATCGGAGTTGGTGAGTCGAGCACTCGAGGATGGGAAGATCTCGGACGAAGAATTTGCACAAGTGTCGCACGAGTTGACCAAATATTACGAGATGAAAGATAAACTCTATTCTTCCCACAAGGTCCAAAAAAAGGAGACGGACAAAGAAACGGAGGATTTACGCAAGAAGCTCCAAGAGCTCCAAGAGCTCGTAAACAAATCCGCTTCTCGTTAACTTTAGTTTTTTTAATAAATTTTAAAATATGAAACGTTTTACCGAGATATTACTGTTCGTGTTGCTGTTGTTTATCGTTTTATGGATTTTGCTAATATTATCCACGATATTATATATTTTACGCTTAGAACGTTATCACAGAACGGAAAAATGGTTAAGAAAATTTTGTGGTCTTTCTAAATATAAAAAATGTAGATATAAAAAACATGAATGTAGATGATGTATTAGCAAATGATATACCCAGCAATGATATATCTGTCAAAGATAGATTATCGGCCATCATCAGTTCTGGACGTGCGCGTCATTTTTTAGGAAAAGACGTGACACCTTCCGAGTTGGAAAAGATGAACGACAAGGAGGTTGAAACTTTGAATCGTCTATTAAATGCCCGACTCGGCATGCATGCGCATGACAAAATCTATATTCGCAAGGACTTAAACATTTTTTCGACCTCAAAGACGAGCCTCAAATGATCGAGGAATTGAACGAAGACCCTTTCTTAGACAATGCCATCTGCGAAATGTGTTGTAATTTATATTACAAACACGGATCGCTAATAGCGCCGTTGAGTATACCCACCATTTCTAGTCGTCACATTGTTGGATTTAAAAAATCTAATGATATAGAAAAAGATGAATCCGGAAGAAATACTGAAGTCGAAGGAGGAAGAAATACAACAATCGAAGAAGGAAAAACGGATGAAAGCTGCAAAACGGGGGTGGGAGAAACGCAAAATTGCAAAAGTGACGAGTAATGCAAATGCAAATGCAATGCAAAATGCAAATGCAATGCAAAATGCAATGCAAAATGGTAATTGGAAATGGTTAGTTGGTGGACTTATGGTTGTCGGATTTCTGGCCTACGTAAAAAAACCAAAAGTAGAACCAAAAGTGAAACAAAAAACAGAATCAAAACCCGACATTCATGAAATGCTTTAAAAAATTTTTCTCTATTATTAAAAAGATGAGTGAGAAAGATTTGGTGAATACTGCGTATCATGCAACCGTCAATACGGGAATTGCCATCGGATATGCACAATTATCCAAGAAATTTTTAAAGATGCCAGCCCCTAAGCTGGATTTCGAATTAAAGGATTTCGGAATGCTCATCCTCGAGTTTGCATTGGCAAATTACACCAAGGACATGTTGGTCAAAAGAGGAATCATTCCCGCGGATATCATGAAATAAAAAAATATAATTTAAAAATGGCAACGATAGCGATGATGATAGGTGGTGCATTGGTAAATGCTTTAGCCTTTAGTGGGTCGCAATTTTTATTTTCGAATCACGAGGAGCAAAAGCGACACGACGAAGCCATGGAAAAACTGACCAAAGCCAGAGATGCATGGAATCACAAAAGAGCGAAAAGATTAGATTTTTTAAACGAGAGATTGAAAAAAGAAGGACATGCGTTAAGTGGATGACGCTATGCGACTCTATTCCGACATGACTGGCAAAGAAGAAATGCCACCCGAACCGAGATTGAGTGATTTTTACAAACCCTCCGAAGATCAAAAAGATAAAGAAATCCTCTTCGTGTTGATGGGAACGGGTTTAGTATTTTATGCCATAAAAAAATATGTCGTATAAATTAAAATGGAAAAGATATATTACAGTCCGAGCGGATATTGGAAAGGAAAAGTCGCCATCGAGAAATTAGCCAAAGCGGCTAAAGTGAGCGAAAAAGAAGCGTTCGATTTCCTGAAAAACCAAGACGTTTGGCAAATCTATCTACCCGCACCCAATAAAATCGTGCGACCTAAATTCGAAAACGCGGAAGAAAACGACACTCACCAAGCCGATCTATTGTTTTTACCACACGATAAAGTGGGTAGAAAAACTTATAAATACGCGTTAACGGTGGTAGACGTGGGCACTAGATACAAAGAAGCGGAACCTTTAACGACCAAAGACAGTAAAGAAGTGGCCGATGCTTTCGAAAAAATTTACGGAAGACGTTTAACGTTTCCAAAATTATTACAAGTAGATCCGGGTCGTGAATTCATGGGTGCCATCTCTAAATTAATGTCTCAACACGACGTGAGAATAAGAAGAGGAAGAGTAGATATTCATCGCGACCAAGCAATCGTCGAACGATTTAATAAAACTCTGGGAGAACAGCTGTTTACCTATCAATACGACAAAGAGATGACATCTAAGGATAGAAACATAGAATGGGTGAAACGGTTACCGGAAGTCGTAAAAGCGATTAACAAAGAAACCAAACCACCCGAAAAGGTAGAACCCGTTGATAAATTTCAACCACCTATCAGTTCTTTTTCTAAAGTAAGATATCTGTATCAACCGGGTGAATTGGAAGGTGGTAAAAAAAGAGCCACTGATCCAATCTGGAGTGTTGATAAACACGAAATAGATAGACATTTTAGAATGCAGGGTATCGACGTGTATTATCTCAAGGAACCTGCGCCGCAAAGAAATTTCGTTCGAGAAGAGTTGATGGTCGTAGATTAATTTATTATCCATATGGATAATAAATTGTTTATTTCAATGCATATGTATGAATACGATCCTCCCGAATGTAGACTTTCGTATCCAGAGGATCTAATGCTGTTTTTTCTTGTTTGATCCCGTAAATGATTTGGTTAAACGAACGTAGACTATGCATCTCACGCAATATCCTGACATCGTTAAAGAGAGTCTCCTTATAATCGTTAAAGTCTATCGTGTTTTTCAAGACGCATCGTTTCACGCCTTTCGCTCGTTTGGAAACGCTATCATTGTCCATTAAAATGGCGTACATTTTAGGTCTTAATCCAACGAATTCTTTGATGAGTTTCCCTCCACATTCGTCTTTAAATTTACCAATCACCTTTTTATTTTTATCTTTATTTCCGGGAAAGACATCGTAATTAGAAAAATCATATTCATCTTCATCTTCGATCATGTCCTTATAGACGTCTTCCGTTTGAACTTCGACTAAAAGAGAGTCTGTATCGGTATAAAGTAAATTGCATTTATCTCCATACTTCGCTTTTAGATGATTATAATACCAACCATACATATGTCTTTTCGATAAATCCAATATCGTCATTCCACAGTAAGTGGGTTTGTCTAATTTAACGCTAGTCGATTTAAAATGAAGAAAAACCATGTCGTCGTTAATTTTAGTCAAACCGTCGAATGATGGTGAAGCGGTCATTTTTTGAATTTTTCTATCTTCATCGTTCGCGCAAACTATTTTTAACTCGATTCTATTCCGTTTATTTTCCATGGTCTTCCCAAACACAGCATTATTCATGAGTTTGAAAAAATCCTTTTCGAAATCGTTTTTAGCCCGTTGACGCAATCGAGTTTTTTATGGATGTAACTCGAAAGCCATGGCTCTTCGTCAAATCGTAAAATTCTATGAACTTTGGTTAATTTTAATCCCAACTCGAGATAGAGTTTTAACGTTTCGTAGTGCACGACGTATTCCTTTTTATCTCGTAGATTGGGTACGAGCTTTTTGGGACCCGTATCGCGCATCTCATACTCTTTCATCAACGTTTTCTGATAAACGGAAAGATCGTCCTCGTTTACCTTTAACGTTTCCGGAGCTAGTGGATAATTGTTGTGCTCATCATGTAATTCTTTAGGATACTCTAAATCGACTTCCAGGATATAACCCTTTCCTTCTGGTGGATAACATGGATCTGGTACTTCATCGATCCATTCAAATTTTTTACAGGGTAAAGGATGATTCATAGCTTCACTATGAAGAGCGTTAGCATCTAAATACATAATATACTTAGAGGGTCTATCAGGATCATAATCTTCCAAATATTTATTATTCGCTTTAGAATAACGTTGTGGAACGTAAGTGATCCCACCTCTGATCCCTTTTTCGACAAATAAATGCATGTCGTAATCGGTTAACAACTCTAATTCAATTTTGGAGGTTAACAACGCTGCATCCAAAGCCAAACCAGGAGCAGTGTAAAAATGACACGGATCTAATTCGTAGTGTTTTAAAGAAATGTTGCGAAATTCTTCAAACACGTCGGCTAATAAGACAACATCCGATTTTAAATATAAATCGTGATAATCTCCCATATCCTTACATCCGTATTTATCCCAAACGGTTTGAGCATGTTCGTACTCTTTTTGAGAAATATGAGTATCCGATAATGTACTGTAAAATTCTTCCTTCGGTGGTAAAGTGGTTTCATTAAACCTATTGAAAGAATTCATATATTCATAGGGATAGACACCTTTTCTCGTTAAAAGCGAGGCATCCTCGAATATAGATTTCGTGATGGGATAATCATTTAAATTTTTAACTAAAGTCTCAAGACCACACGATAAGAATTGGAAACTGTCGATAAATCTCAATTGTCCGACAGAAAAACTGATAAACTTTGTTTTCGTTTTTCTTCGACCTTGGCAACACCTTTAGAAAGATCTGTTTGTAGAATTTTTTCATATCGAGATTTAATTAAATTACGCTGCATCTTAGTAGAAGCTTCCTCGAGTTCTTCATTCAACGTTTGTCGTAAATTCTGTCTGAAGGTCACTCTCGTCTGCTCTTCCGTCGACGTGCCTCTCACATAATCCCAAACGCATACCCCCATTTACCTGTCTTATATAAATTTCTCATACCATTCAGAATATTCATGTTTTTATATATATAGAATTAAATTTCTTAAGAAATTTCAATTTTTATTATAATACTCATGGTCTTCACGGTTTGTCGATTTCTCGGAAGTTGGGAGGTCTGCCGTTTCTCGGAATTCACCGAATACCTGGGTGGCAATCAACCGCAACGTTCGGCGAATTCCCAGGTACGATTCAATCCACTAGAATGGAGAGTTTTAGTGGTACAATTGGAACATGGAATGAGAAGTGAGCCAGAAGCCCCATAATACAACACACAATATACAATGCAACCGGTCTGAAATAGTTACAATGAAGGAAATAACAGTCGGTATGTAAATATAGCCTCATGGAACGCATATATGTCCCTGGTGCAACTATTAAGCTTCAAAAGATTTCATTTTAAATTCGCCTCATCTAAGGGCGAAAATGGGGAAATTAGACGGGAACAAAAATTTTGACGCATACACTTACTATAAAACCTGTCATTCAACATTGTTGTACATTTGTTTTATATTATAACGAAGTCACAAAGCGTCTGTATATTTGGTATATTTTGATAGAATGTAATGAATGGTCTCGGTTTATAGAAACATTCATATGGCAAAGAAATTATAAATAAGATTTTATAAAATATTGAAAAAGTATGAAAATTACAGATACCAATAATCAATAGAGAGAAGTTTCATAAGACAATATACAGATAAGATAAAAATAATAACACGGACCTCTGAATATACAGGTGTGGGATCAGGTGCCATGGAGGAGTATGCGCATTTAAAAATCGTTTATCTATTTCACAAATTTGTACTACAACAACTAAGGTTGTTTTTTAATATTTCTAATATTTATATATATATAGATAGATTACAGTCCGCGGCAAGACTATTAAATTATTAGCAATATATTTGTTTTGCTTGGGACAGAAATGTTGTCATCTTATTGGGTATAACGAGTCACGTGACTGCCGTCCATGGCTCTATGAACGGTTAGTAGAAAAAAAAATTGACGGCAGTGGCGAGTGAATCACAGCCCTGCCTTCCATGATCAATCCGATATTGTCCCGTGGACGGCCAGTAACAAACCTAACAACAGTTTTATTTTGTCGAGGACAATATCGTCATTAGTAAATGTCTTCAATTACAACTGTACACAGAAAAGTAAATGTGAATCATATTGTCCGTTGTTGCCGTCTATTTTTGCTACTGACCATCCGCAGAACCATGGGCGGCAGTCACCTTATTCCCAATCAGATGACGAGATTACAGTCCGCGGCAAGACTATTAAATTCTTAGCAATATATTTGTTTCGCATCGGACTGAAATGTGGCCATTTCATTGGATATAAAAAATCACGTGAATGTCGTATATGGTTCTATGGTCAGATAGTAGCAAAAATAATCGGCAATGGAGGATGAGACAAAACACTGTCTGTGTACATTGGCAATTTAAAGACCTCTCCTAAAAGAAAATATGGTCCTAGACAAAAGGCAAAAAAAAAAAAAAAAAAAAAAAAAAAAAAAAAAAAAAAAAAACCAAAACAAAACAAAAAAAGACAAAAATTAATAAACTGTTATTAGGTTTGTTACTGACCGTCCACGGGATTATGTTGGCTTGATCAAGTCGCCTCACCTGCCATTGACTTGATAAAGCCAACATAATCCCATGGACGGTCAGTAACAAACCTAGTAAGTAATATATATATATATATATATATATATATATATATATATATATATCGTGTGAAAAACTCGCCTTTTTAAATCTTTACAATAAAATGCACCTGCGATCTTGTTTTCTATCATCTTATATAGAAATGTACATTATAAGGCTCATCAAAGACTATAATAACCATATTTGTACAGTCTTCCTACATACTTAGTCTAGTATAATTATGGGCTTTATATTTACAGAAATATTACGACAATTTGAATTACAGAAAAGTACCCATAGATGGTTCAGCGGTTTTACAGCAGGTATTTCTTAATATGTTTATTGATTTTGGTTAATATAACAGGCTGGTGTCTTTCATCTCTTGTTTCGTTTAAAGACCTACCTATTGTATACGTTTTCAACTCTCATCATTTCGATCCAAATCCAGTTCAGGATATTTAATACATTCAAGCTTTGTTGTGCAACAAAATAGCAACCGCTCTTCTTGAATTATACTAAATTATACATTTTTGTTCAAATGACCCTTTTTTAAATTGACCAATCTGTTACGCATTAGCGGATGAGACTTAAAACCGAGATCCCTTGTCACTGTAGGGGTGACACGTAAAATAACTTCCGACATTCCATAGCACGGGTCAAAATTGTGGTCTGACTTCACATAAGAATGGTAGCATCTCCATGTCGGT
Organism: Atrina japonica; assembly: GCA_030159075.1. NCBI lineage: Eukaryota > Metazoa > Mollusca > Bivalvia > Pterioida > Pinnidae > Atrina > Atrina japonica. The sequence goes on along the minus strand of BROG01000102.1, from coordinate 484,102 downwards.
GAAAAATTCTTTGCGGGATGTAAAACAACAACAACAACAACAAACCAACCAAAATGATACCCTCCTATGTTTTTCATGAACTCAAATAAAAAATGGTCATTTATCGACCTAAGGCAAAAACTCCATGACCGAATGGAATGAAGTATCTCAGCTTATCACTATAACCGAATTCTCTCCTTAAACTTGAAGTATCTCACTGTCAAAAACCTAAAACAACGGAGCAGCGCAGGATAGATTTATTCCCCGTGTTCTAGGGTGAATATCCCTGTTCACTTTAGCAACATTTCATCATAATTTCTTCGTAGGAAATGTAAAAAAATTAGTCATACGAATAATTAATGTCATAATTGATTGTCCTAAAGGAACGTTTTCGGGGGTCTCTTCCCAGGTACATAGTAACCGAATTCTCTCCTTAAAAATGACCGCTACTATATAACTGAGGGATTGCTGAGTGTGGCGTAATTAAACACTGTCAAAAACCTAAAACAACCATGATAATGAGCAAATGAAAATATCAAGACAGAGTAGGATTTATTCAGTAAAGTATCCAGTAGCAAACGTGTTCTAGGGTGATCATATCCCTGTTCACTTTAGCAACATTTCATCATAATTTCCTCGTAAGAAATGTAAAAATTAGTCATACGAATAATTAATGTCATAATTGATTCAAGGTATGTCTCCTAAAGGAAACACGTTTTCGCCTCAACTGATTTTTTATCATTTCAGATATTGGCCGATCTGAGTCAGAAATTTGACATTTTGATCAATGGATTAAAAGAAGTACGATCAGAGGTAGAGAGCAAATATTTAGACTTCACCGACACTCCAGAGTCTAATCTAACACTTTGCTGTGAGGTTACCGACCAAACATACAATTTTAAATACAGAACAGAGGTATGTGAACTGCCATCAATATATACAATTATCAAATTAGACCTGTACCCTAGTTAATTACTAACAGAAATTTTTAAATACAGATCACAGGTATGGCAGCTGTCATCAAGAAATACAATTATTAAATCAGTCTCATTTACTATATGAAGTTAATTACTTCTTATTCTCATTTTACTCATTTAATATATAGAAAATCTCAGTACCAAAGTATACATGTTAAGGACGTTCATGATGCAGATACAAATATGATAAAAAAAATGTGCAAACACTGACCTCTGGAAATCAAGAGGCGGGATCAGGTGCCATGGCGGAGTAAGCATCCCCTGTTGACTGGTCACACCCGCCGCGAATCCACAGTCAAATCCAAATGAAATACGTGAAGAACGAATTCATTATACCAACCGTAAAATTTGCAGAACGTTGACATCAAGCGTGGTTTTGCGAAATCCCTGTGTCAATAATTTGTCAGTCAACAGTTTACCTTTGTACATGAAATGAATATCGGATTATTCATGAAATATAAACAAATCAAATAAAACGGAAGTCAATGAATTAGATGCCGTGAAATTTTAATTATGATAGGTACAATAGTTCATTCGACGCCTGTCACCTCTAACCAGGACAATTCAGATTGTGCCGAGGATTGATTCCTGCTGACTTGTTTAATTTCAATTTGACTGTGGACTTGTCGTTGACAGGGAATGCTTACTCCCACCTCTGTGGACCCTGTTTGCATTATGTTCACGAGATATTTGTATGTCGTCTTTTGAACCTCCGAACTATTATAACACGTATATTGTGGTCTCAATAATGATTCCTCTCTCTCTCTCTGTCTCTCTGTCTCTCTCTCTCTCTCTCTCTCTCTCTCTCTCTCTCTCTCTCTCTCTCTCTCTCTCTCTCTCTCTCTCTCTCTCTCTCTCTCCATAATATTGTTTAGTAGTCGTTATAATAAAAATAAGCATGTCATTTATTATTAGACTTTTAGAGGTGTTTACCTGTTAAAAAGTGTCATGTGTAACATTTTCCGTCATTTTATACTTTTAAGGGGAAGAAGGGTACCCTGGGGGGATATATAATAAAAATATCATCAAATATTTCTTATTTTTGGCATACTTATTCATTATGAATGTATGAATTAATGGAATGAATAATCTGGCACATTTGTGGGTATATAAGGGACATTTACATATGCTAGAGTTATGCCACTTTCCAGAATTTTGATTCTTTTCATCAACTGTCTTATTCATTATTAAAACACATTTTTTATTTACAAAACTAATATTTGTCTTCCTAAATTGGTAAAGTTTGATCAAAAGCCATGGTATTAATGTATTTTTATGCTTTTATTAGAGCTGATGGATAAAGAGGACGAAAGATTGAGAACTGTGACCCCGAAAAACCAAATTTTTATAACACTTAAATCTTAATTTCGGTCACTGTAAAAAATTTAGTCATCAAATTTTTTTTTTTTTTCTTTAAATGATCAATTCAGAATGGTTAACAATTATTTAGAGTCAATAAAACAAGTTGTGGGTGTATAGTGAAGAAATAACATCTTGAAGTATGCCGAAATTGAGTATTTTTTAACAAAAGAAATTATTAAAGAGAAGACTGTACTACCATTTGACCTTGTGTGTGACCTTGAATATGATCTTGACCTTGACTGTGCGATGCACCTCATCACAATGAATCTTTCCTGTAAGTTTCACAAAAGTATCATATAAATTAAGAAAGTAATGACAATTTATGTCTAAATGTAACTGTACCCAGTGAAACAGACAGAGGGACAAAAGATGCCAGTCAATGTGAAGCTGTGTTTCATAGCTGACACAAATACATATGACTATTAAATTAATTTTGTCACAAAGAACAACTTAATTTACTTCTTGATGTGAATTTACCATTCAATTTATGTCTTAGTGAACATATTTGTGTCGTCTATCATTTTTTGTTTAGATTGCCAACATCAGTTCCAGTTTATATTTCTATATTATTATTCTGGTCACGTGACCAGGTGTTCTTCTTCCCCCAAAAGCAATTGGTAGTACCCTGTCTTCTCAAAGCATAACATATATTGTCAATTATTGTTGGTTAGGCACAGATATATAATTTGATTTGCATAAAATTTTCAAAAGTATGAATTGTATTATATCATAATGTTTATATATGGTACATCAAACGTATACAATTTGAATTTTATCAAGGTCAATTTAGAAAGAGGATGCGTTTCCTCGCCAATGACTTCCGGTTCCAAACGGTTTCCACCGCAAAGCATCGCTGCAGTTATGAAGAAAAATGGGCAAACTTATACAAATGTACTGAACCAATATTTTGGCGGAATTGATGGTGGCTACATAACTTTTCCGGCCGTGAAATTTGACGACTGCATGAACCACGATCCAAGATACAAGTAAGAATAATTATTTATACAACGTAGCCTTCCGCTTCTAACTAAATAGGTCTGGGTTTGAACCTCCGATTGGACACGGAAGTATGTGAGATGGTATGGTGGTTGCCAGGTCGCACTCGTGGGTTTTCTCCGGATACTCCGATTTCATCCCAAAGTAAAGAAACCCTCTTGCCAACATCATTTCCAACAAGAGACATTTATATAAGTTGTAAAATACTCGTTTTTCCTGATTTTGAGGTTAAAACATATCATATTTCTACTTATACTGCAAGTCTCAGATACCAAGATATAAATCGTCAGGATGTCCAGGATATAGGTACAAATCTGGTAAAACATGGACAAACACGGACCACTTGAAATCAAGAGGTGGAATTAGGTTCCATGGAGGAGTAAGCATCCCCTGTCGACCTGTCACACCCGCCGTGAGTCCATAGTCAAATTAAAATGAAATACGCGAGGAACGAATTATCGTCATAACTGGTACAAACTATAATCTAATGAAGAATATAAACATACTTAATATATTTATACTTTTTTATTGGAAAAGATTTCTTTCAAGATTCGAACTCAACTGATTAAGTCTTATTGAAAGATACGATCGTCTTGAGTATTTATTCGTTTCAATCCTATATGGAATTGTGTTTATAACATCAAGCAATGTATAGATAATTTATTTTCAAGGAGTTTAACAAAAGTTTATATATCTTTTTGACATATTTAAATTTATCTTGAAGGCAATACTACGTGGGGTCAGCAACTGTTCATTCGAAGGACGTCGTCATTGTTATCGACCGAAGTAAATCTATGAATAGTTTGTCAGGTCAGCAGTCACTGATGGTCAGAGCAAGAGAAGCAGCTAACACAGTTTTGGACACCCTAGGACCAAATGACCGCGTATGTTTAAATGTTATATTTCAAGTACATCTTGTACATATGCTTATATTTATACATGAACACCCGGCACAGTATCAGAGGATCAATGTCACAGTAGTTAATCAGGACCAACTATAAACTATATCATTATGTATATGACAACTGGCCATATAGGCCTATTAAGGTAAAATGGAACATCCGGGTTCTGTTAGAAACCAAAACAATTCGGTCAATCTTCCAAACGTAGGTTGTACAGATAAAACATTTTGGTACTCCATTGCACAGATACTGTGCATTACTGATCTCTAATATTTTTTGTGTCGAAAAGTAGCCTATCACCCCCGTTATGGTTTAATTTAGATTCCTTTTGTTTGTAAACATGTGCCAATTTACCTGGGTAGATATCTACATTGATTCTTTTTTGATAAATCATTTTATGACCTGATTTCCCTTGAAGCTTATATTAAACATTTTCAAAAATGATGCATTCATACGAGACTGTGGAGGTCGTTGTAACGGTGGACTGTACCATGTGAAATGCAAATACGCACAAGGTTGTTTATGCAAAAACGATAACCTGAGATAATATGATAAGAATGAATTATCAATATGTTAAATCATTCAATGTTGACAAATTGTGTTTTGTTTCTTAGATTGTTAGTTGGAAAATAAACAAATGGTTTCTCGGTTTAATGGTATATTGTTGCTAAGCCGTGGCAGGACGGCCTTTGGGGAAGCAATTTGTCTGGTCTTCAAAGTTACCTTGGGACAACAATCGTAACTGTTCTCAATACACGAAAACATATGTTTGTTTCTAGATGGAAAAAGAAGCATTGATTTGGATAACTATATTTCGGATTGATTTTAAACATACATGTGATTTAAGTTTAAAGATATTTGATACAAAATTTCTCAATCTCATTATTAATCCCTCGAAATAAATTTCCTGTATTCTACATTGTTTTAGAATAGAATCTGTCGGTGGTTGTGATGTACTTATGAAGTGATCTCAAACAGAACGATTTAGATTTTTAGTCCAGGACGAGGGCTAGTCATGGTCAATCATAGACCACCACCAGTTTCTTATCATATTGTACTGTTTGCTTCAGATTGGTGTAGTGACATTCAGTGATAGCGCTGATACGCCTTCAGGTACGGATATTCCAGCATGCTTCGGTCAGTACTTGACAATGGCAACACAGGAAACTAAGGCAAAGATGAAATCTTTTATAAATTCAATAACTGCCAATGGAAAAACAAACTATGAGGCAGCTTTGCGTCTGGCATTTTCATTTTTCAAAACATCGAATTACTCAGTTCATGGTGAGAAAAGAGGTAAGATGCTGTATATGTTTTGTTTATTTATTTATTTATTTGTTTTTATTGCTAAGACAGCAGTAAACATTAACTGTAACATAATCTCAAGACGTTTGTTGGCTAATAAACCGATCGATTTAAACAATAATTAAAGGGACATTACCTGTTTTTCAAAACAAAAATATTTCGATTTTTTCTACGTTTACTATTTGTGCTTTATATACAATGACAAATAAAATCTATACATAGGCATACATAGGCATACATAGGCATACGGTATCTTATTTTCCTATATATTTTGTGATTATAAGTCCAGTGTGGTATTCATATACAAATAGTAAGGTTCAGTTAATCAATTTCAATGGAAAAAAACCAAACCTGGTGCCAAACCTCAAGCAATTTTCACAAAATATATAGGAATTTAAGAATTATTATGCCTGTTATATCTTCTTTTTTTTATTGTATATCAATCTACGTAGTGAAAAGGAGAAAAAAAATCAAAAAATAGAACAGTTGATAATACCCTTTAAAAAGAAAAAAAGAAAAAATTCCAACACATCTAAGCATAAGGAAACATTTTTCGAAATTCAGCTTTTTCTGTATATTCATTAATTAACTTTATTTTTAGCATTTAAAGGGACATTATTTTCAATCCCCCTTTTTTACTACTTAGATTGATAAATAACAACAAAAAGAAAAGAGATATACACAGGCATAAAAATTCTTAAACTCCTATGTATTTTGTGAAAATTACTCGATAATCTCAGATGTGACACTTATTCAATAGCAATAACTCAATTTTATTATATATGCATACCACATTAATCTGAGCTTGTTTTCACAAGATTTTATGTCTGTGAATAACTCTTACTTGTCTTATAGTAAGAGTAGAAAAATTGAAATAATTTAACAGCTTATGTCCTTTAAATATGTTTTGCTTTAGATCAAGTGATTTTGTTCCTGACTGATGGTAATAACGTAGAAGAGCTTGATCCATCCACGCCTTTAGAAGTGATAGAGAATGAAAACTGTGCTCTCACTAACAAAGTTGTTATTTTTACCTATGGATTAGGATTTGGTAAGATGTTTTCTCAACACTTTATTGCTAATAAGGTTTATTTCATGTGAAGTATATTATTTAAAAACAATAACGTATCTTTAATTTTTAATTTCTTAATGGAAAGGTCAAGGAAGTTTGAAGTATTATTAACAATACAAAAGTTATAGTTTTACAAAATAGGCCAAAACAAATGTTCAAAACGAACACTTCTATGAATAAGACTTCTTCAGACTAAACCTGACATAAAATCGTGGGTTTTTAAAGTAACCATTTGATGGGTTTCAATTTCGTATGCAATAATGCAAACTGTATAATGTGTAAGCAGTTAGAATTATTCTATGATTAAATTTAAGGTGTCATTGATTTTCGTGAGGAATATTTATATCCTTCATTTTTTTTAAATACTAGACTTGGCTGAAAGCGGCATCGAATTACTTCGCAAAATGGCTGGACAAGGCAACGTGTCTAGTTGCATACAGGTTAATATTTTTGGATTTACCCATAATTCTGAATTTGTTTTTTTGTTGACTAATGGATGACAAATAATATTTTGGACCTTATCATATCATCTTAATCACTCACGTGACACGTTACGAACGTGCCATCTTTCTGGTAAGGGTGATCGCCGGGTGGAAAATGATGAACTTCTTTACAAAAACCACAGAACAAATAATTCCCTCCGAGATGCCGATGTAGCATCCCTTAGACAAGTGTAACTAAATTATAAATTTCCTGAACTCTAGGTGAGGTTTTCTCAGACATTCGCGTGATCTATTTCGATTTCCTGTTAACTTTTAAAATATTCACACGGCTATATACTTGATACTAATAGTATATTACTTAAATTCATTTTTAATTTTAGCAAAACGAATACCATATACATTTGTAGTTGCTTTTATTAGCGTTGTTAAAATTTCACTATATTCGCGGTCAAAATACCGCGAAAATAAATACTAATAGTTAAATAAATAATAATAGTTATTACCATTAACACAAGTCACATACTTAGTATAGTGATGAGTATTCGCCTTACTCGCCGCGGAAATAGATCAATGTATGAGCTCATTAATGGAATGAAAAACAACAGAGATTGCACTTCTATTTTGGAAACGGCCTTGCGCGAAATGTAATACCCGTGAATAGGTTTCTTTTATAAAAACACGAAATTTTAACCCCCTGAAATTAAACAACTATACAGTATATGTATACAATGTACATAATTAGCTCTCATCCTGTAAACGCGTGATTTCAGATGTTCCTTATCTACAAATACTGGATCTATACAATATTCAGTATGCAAAGTTCAGTTGTTCATATTCACGAGAATGAGATAATTATACAAGTCTTAGTTTAGCTATGGAACAATATTGTATTGTTGAAGTACCAAAGGGTCGACTCCTAACATCAAAAGAATTTCTAATATCCATCAGTACTTCTATATCATACTTAAAACAAGATAAACATCTTGATGGTGATACGTCACTAACAAAAAGAATAGAACTTTACTTACCCAATTCTCAATACTTTTGTTTTATATTTTTATTAACTGAAATAAAAGGCTAAACATTAATTTAAAACTAACATTTATGTTGGAGTATTTACATATTTCAATTATTGGACTCGTACTCAGATCGTATCTAATACAACGGCTATTCTAGCTCCTCCTACTGCTCCTACTCCTCCTCCTCCTCCTCCTCCTACTACTACTACTACTTCTAATACTACTACTTTTACTAATGCTGCTGCTACTACCATTGCCACTACTACTACTACTACTACTACTACTACTACTACTACTACTACTACTACTACTACTACTCCTACTCCTCCTACTACTACTACTTCCAATACTACTACTTTTACTAATGCTGCTGCTGCTACCATTGCTACGACTACTACTACTACTACTACTACTACTACTGCTGCTACTACTACTACTACTACTACTACTACTACTACTACTACTACTACTACTACTACTACTACTACTACTACTACTACAGTCTACTTAATCAATAAAATTTTAATTTAAATTCATTTAATTCATTTCAGCAAGGTCGTTACACACGTATTACAGATGCATCGGACCTCAGGTCAAAAATGGCGTCATTTTACAGCTTCTTCAGCAGTAAAAGCCGGAGTCCGGACCCCATTTTTTCTGTTCCATACGTGGCCGAATTTTCGAAAATAGGTAAATATGGAGATTAAAATATAACAGGAACATGCAACCAAGAATCATTCAGTTGGCGTATTGTTATTAAGATTCCTCCAAAACAAAGTTCTGAATTTTATTATATATTTATTAAATAAATCCGTAATCATTGCTAGCGATTATATGTATTTCAAAACAAGGTATTAATTTGATAAAGATGCATTATTGGGACACTTTAAAAACATATAGATGGGTTTCAGTTAGCAGTATTTTGCATGAGTTATTTACCTTCGTTGGCAATATTATGTGGCAACATATGTATTTTCGTCCATAAATTAGTGAAGTATTCTTGTAAATAAACGGCCTGAAAAAAATGTCCTTGGACAGGAATATTGATTTCAAGTTTTCATTAATCCAAACAGTTAATTTTTGTAAAAAATATAATGTCCATTTACCAATACTATTTAAATCCAATTTGGTTGCTTAGAGAAGAAAACATATCACCCACACTACGACCGTCAAAGGGAAATAACTCTAAACTGTAACAAAATACTGCGAAGTGAAACCCATCTAATATCAGTTCGAAGAAAAAATTCGCATTTAGTAAATATAGAAATATAATGTTGCTATTATACTAGAAGAACTGACATAAAATGCGAATGTGCTGAATTTATTTTTGTCAACTTTGTAGGTCTGATAACATCACTTTGCCTCCAAGCATACGGAGGGGGCGATTTCATAGGTGTCGTCTGCACGGATATTAAACTTGGAGACTTGCTGTCAGATGTCACTTACTACAGGGAGGGCGAGAAATCTTATGCTTTCATTATTGATAACACCGGTCGAGCCGTCGTTCATCCACTATTACCTGCTCCCATCGACACCAATTCACGACAGGCCTTGATTGACATATATCATCTGGAGAGAATTCCATCACTAAGACCAGTAATTGAGTCCATGAAAAGGTCCAGTGTGATCCTTTATATATATATATTTTATTTTGAATAGTGTTTTATGCCACACTCATAAATGTTTCAGTTATATGGTGGCATCTTGTTTTTATTGGCGGAGAAGAGAATCCGGTTACAATGTACCCGAGAAGAAACCACCAGCCTTCTGCAATAATCTTTTGTATATATAAAAAAATTTACGAAGTTTATAATATCGTTCATAAGTCTTAAAATGTTTGTTGTTTTAATCTTATTTTAAGAAAATAAAAATGACGAAACTAGTGTCTCTGTTACGTTTTACACAGGAAAAAAATCATCAGTATTGAATTTATCTTTCCAATTTCAGAAGAGGAAATGGGTCGAAGACAGTGGACTCATTTCGTACCGTCGCCAGGGGAAGAGTTATTTTCAATGGCATCCGATCAATTCCTGAGAAGACACATTATTACTGGGGTCCTGTAAGAATTCATATTTACATGTTGACATTTGCAGACAAAGTTTTGGCCTCATGTGCAAAAATGAATAATTGGTCACTTTAAACTGTTCACTATGGTTAAATTGTAGTCGGTTTTCGAATCCTCACAAGATCATATATAAATTTTTATCAATTTAAATTGTAATTTCTTCGGCATGGTATGGATTTCAGAAGAGACTTGAAGGCATGTCGTGGCATCGGCGCAAGTTCTTAGCATAAACAAATTGTTGGTTTTTCATCCTTTGTATGAACAGAATACCACAAACATGGATCTGAATGTTTATATGTTAAATATTTTGTATATTTTTTCTTCAGAATTAACAGTTTAAGTAGTTTTGTTTTTGATGTTATTATACATATTACTGTAAGTAAATATCATTAACAATACCAAAGTTATAGTTTTTCAAAAGAAGTCCAAACAAATGCTCAAGGCGATCGTTTCTGTCCAAAAAATGTATACCCTCGGGGGCTCAAACGGTCCTCTAGCAGTGGCAACGACCCAGTGGTTATAAATATTATTACCGATACCAAAGTCATAGTTTTACACAAGAAGCCAAAACAAATTATCAAGACGATGATTTCTGTCAATATGGCGTCATCAGTTGAGCTCAAATTTTATATATATGTATAGCTCCGAAAGAAAAAAATGGTATCATACAAGGCCAAATGATAAATCTAAATGTATTGCCAAATCCGTCTTAGAGTACCCACTGTAAAAATTAATATCTTTGAAGTGACATTTAAATTTTTCATGTTGCATGAAATTTAAGTATTCAGTATTGAAATTTTAAATGTTTTTATGTTCGATATTGATTTCTGAATTTGACTGAAAATGGGAATGTTAATGGTTGCAGGTAGCCCGCAGTCCGTTTTCCTTGTGTATCGCTATAGGGGACGGTGATGTAAAGTCTGAGGTCATCAGTACTAACTACAGGGCAGAAGTTTTCTTTTATCACAGACTTGATCTGTATCCCGAAAATTGGCATTATTGCAGACATTATTCTCGAAAATCAACATTAGGTAATAAATCTACGATAAGTATTTATCTTTCTATCTATCTATCTATCTATCTATCTATCTATCTATCTATCTATATGACAGAATATATATATATATATATATATATATATATATATATATATATATATATATATATATATATATATATATATATATATATATATATTCTACCATATAGACAGATAGATAAATAGATAGTTACTTTAATATATATATATATATATATATATATATATATAATGGTATATATAACTATAATATATATGGTATTCTACCATATAGACAGATAGATAGATAAATAGATACTTACATTAATATATATATATATATATATATATATATATATATATATATATATATATATATATATATATATGTGTGTGTGTGTGTGTAACTATCTATTTATCTATCTATTTATGAATCTCTCTATTTATCTATCTATTAATGTAGCTATCTATTTACCTGTCTATCTATGAATCTTTCTATCTATCTATCTGTGTGTGTGTGTGTGTGTGTGTGTGTGTGTGTGTATGTGTGTGTGTGTGTGTGTGTTTCTGTGTGTGCAGGAAGATAGATTGGTGGGAAAGAATGCATGTAGATAGGTATGCGTGTGTGTTTGTATGTACAGTAAAACCTGTTTTAAGAGACCATCCACGGGAAGAAGCAAAGAGGGTCACATATTACTGGTGATCTCTTAATTCATGTTAAAAATATAATTAATACATGTATGTATATATTTGGAGCCACACATTAAGGTCACATAAGACAGGTTGTCTCTTAATTTAGTTGGTCACTAAGGCAGGTTAAGCTGTGTGTAGGTAGGTATTTGTATGTATGTATATAGGTAGGTGTGAAGGCAGCTATATGAAAAAGAGTATGAGCTGGCTATTCATTGGTAATCAATCAATTTAATTTATCTTTAACAGATCGTAGTGTGATAAAATTAACTTCAGAGACATTTAAAAATCCATCAGTATACATAGACCAAGAAGAAAGTCCAGCTAAAGTCCAGTCTTACACAAGATATTTCAGGGGTCAAGGAAGTAGTGACAAGTTTAAGGTACGTAATGTATAGAGCATGTGATACCACTGAAAATGGCCCAATACGTGAAATTCATGAAATAAAGAATTAAAATTCTAACATAAAGAATCTGATGGCATTAGATTCGTGATCAAATAGTGCTTTCATCTTCCGAATAGACACTGAATTAATCTACATTCACGAATAATCCTACCACATCCCTGTAATTTCGTTTTATTTGCGCCTTTTTAGGTATATTCAAACTTGTATATGAAGGTCATTAAAGGAACGGGCAAAAGTGGGCGTTGTACACAGGTGGCGTTTATAAAGAGGTTTATATATTGTAAAAAAATAACAAAGACTATGGTTTAATTACCTCTACAGACAGGTGCCGTTTATACAGAGGTGACCTTTAATGCCATTTTAACTGTACTTGGGTGTCTGACATAATAGATCTTAATATTTTAATGAACGTAAATCATGAATTATGGGGAACTGACAAGGCGATTCTGAATATAAAGAATTTACTCCTATTGCGATGCTTCGACATTTCGTAAGTGCCGCCTCAGAAATATGTGTCATATAACGACCTCCAGGTATGTATCTTTTTATGTGTATGCTGCCACTTATAGTTACCTGCCAGACAATTGGGTCATTGAGATGTGGTTGTAAGGAAAGGAGGTGAAAATATTCTTATGGCCGACTCAAACGGATATATGTGCATAGTCTCGACGGTACATAGATCTATCGCTACGCTCCTACATGTACCAGACACTAAATTAGTGGCAACCACCAGTAAGTTATCTAGCTGCCGTCAGATAATTATATGACAGACCCCAACCAGAAAAGAAAAATGAAATATTTTTGACTAGGATCTATGGACCAACATATGTTGTTGCACGCATTTGAAAAATGTATCTATAATATTTATCAGTACAGTTTTTTAATGAAAATTTACGATTTCATTTTTATAATTCGGGATTTTCAAGTTAACGAAGAATCAAGAAGCTGTAAATAAAAATCTGTAAATAAAAAAATAAAGTCATTTGTGTTTTGGATAATGATTTTTGCTGATGAAATAAACAAATGTGATACTATCCTTTTAATTTTAATTCAGACGTATTCTAAAATATCAGCGTAATTTATCCACGTCAATGAAAATTTAAATAAATCTTTTCTTTTCGAAATATTCAAAATTATTCCCTACCGGAAGTCTTACAAGGCACAGTATGGCTCGGCGACCAGAAGTGAGAGAATGGGAGCAACTATAATCTTACGAAGGTGTGCTTTCCGATTATTTCGGATTTTATGCCGACGGAATAAAAGCGGAAGTCACTGGAAGTTGTTTCCGTTCATTAAAATAATGAACGGTCACAATGTCATGACCCAAATTGTAGAAAAACTATTTTGGTAATTGGAATAATCAAACAAATTTAACTACCTGATGAATAGATATAGGATAATTTTTGTTTTGTTTTTCACTTATATCTGTAAAAATGTTATTACACTGAAACCTGTATATTGGGGCCACCCAGGGGACCAAACAATATTGACCTTTATGTGGCCCTTATACCCTTAGTTCAATTAAGTTGAAGTATGCAGTCAAGGGACTTGGAAATACTGGCCCTTATAAATAGGTAATCTCTATATAGAGGTGGCCACTATAGCAGGTTTTACTGTATTTTGTTGTTTTACAAAATAAGTATACAATTTTCAAATGAATGTGATTTAGACTATACTTATATGTCGTTAGGTTTACTGTAGTGTGCAGAATATCTTATACAGGGAAACCCCTTCATACACAGGCCCACAATCATGTCTCATTTATCTTAAAAGTGGCGTGGTACCGCTTTCATAAATATTTGTTTTTACTATTATAGCATAATAATTTGTGTACAATCTCTTGTTTTTTTATCTTTCGAAAATTAGATTTCAAATGGTTTTCATTTTTGTAGGCAAATATCCGTGATTCTATCACCGCCTCTTTCGAAGCTGAAAAGATATGGAAGAGATTGAGTACAAGGTCCAATTTTCTTGTCTGGCGATACCTAGGCGTTACAGATGGTGTATTTCGCATTTACCCCGCTTTGCAATTGCCATACATGTTCGATCACACTGTCAGAATATGGTATGTTTGAATTGTTTGTAAATATTGTAAAATTTGACTTGCCGGTTTTATCATGGCGTTGATAATGAGATAAACGTTTATTAATGAATGAATCCTGACAACGCAAATTCATCATAAGCTTCATGGAATTTGCTTTTTCAAGTTGGTATTCATAAACCCACGAATGCCAACTGGCAGCAGTTCAATGGCTATATTCACTTATTTCTTATGTTATCCAACTTTTCTTTTTTCATTTCTTATATTGGAATTCAAATTTCCATTAAAAACGCACACCCATTCTTGTACGTACAATTCCTGGAACAGCTGTTGGCAGTTATGAGATGTTGAACAGTTTCAGTGCCAACAAAATTGTAAATATATAGCGGTATTGCTAATTCCGACTCACCATTTCTCCAGTTTCGAAACAATACCAAGATTTTGTCAAAAAGAATCAGTGTGTGTTATTTCTATTCATGCATTTGGTATGATGTCCATCGTGAAAATAATCATGCTTGTAAGAACAACAAACTACAATGATAATTTTAATAATCAAAGCCATCGCCGATGCATATACTCCAATCGGTGGCGAAAAAAGCAGATTCCTGTCTTTCGGATGAGGCAGTAAAACCGAGGTCCAGTGTCACAGTAGGTGTCGGCACATTAAAGAACACTCACTGCTCAATGACCGTAAGTACTGAGCATAGGCCAAAATCTGAAGCCCTTCATCGGTATTTGGTGACGTCGCCATATGAATGAAAAAATTCTTGAGTGGGACGTCAAACAACAATACAACCAACGTATTTGTACAGCGTAAACTAAAGAAACCCTGACTGCCGTTCAACGGCAAAACAACAAATCATAATTATTAACAAGGTCTAGTATATCAACTTAATCAATACTTACATATAACGAGGCACACTGTCATTATGAGACACCAAATAAAAGCAGTTTTCAAATAAGCTCGATTAATCGGTATATCAATTCCAAAAGCTAAAACCGACAGTGGTTACTCTTAGACGGTTTTAGCTATACATTTAGACATGTTATTTGACCTTGTATGATACCACTTTACCTTTCGAAAATATAAATATATTTTAATTTAAGACATTTAAAGGGCATCTGCAGTGTTTTTTAATTTTGTTTTTTTACTACTTAGAATGATATACAATAACATAAAAGATATACACAAGCATAAATATACTTAAATCCTTTGTGAAAATTGCTTGAGAATCCCAGGCTTTTTAGTTGATTAACTATTACTATTCGTATATGAACACCACACTGGATCCGAACTTATTTTCACAAAATATATAGGAAATAAGATTTTTATGTCTCTGTATAGCTCTTATTTCTTAATGTACATCAGGTACAAGTAGTAAAAAGAGAACAAATCGAAATACATTTGTTGGTTAACACAGTTAATGCCCTTTTTATGTGTTATAATCCGAATATATTTTTACTGAAGGTGGAGGACAGCCGTGTCATCTGACGTACCATGTATAGTTTCTGTTCCTTATCTAGATGCAGGGGGCGCTGGTTTGATTATAACATTAGCTTGTTCCATATATGAAGGAAAGTAAGTACTTTAATGTATATCTAAGTTACATATATCATATAATAGTGTTAAATCTTCTCAGTGCCAGAAGTAAGTAATGTGCAGATTTATATTTTAAAAAAATGGTAACGTTCATATAACGTGGCGGGGTGGAGTCTAGTGATCACTTTCTCGACATGGACGAGTAAAACTTTTAGGTAATAAAGCATGATATTAAAATTACACTGACAAGAGTTATCGTTCCTACTTGTCACCAAACATAAGGTAGTATCCTGTGATGAATAAAACGTTTTCCCGTGTAGCTTGTCATAACCGAAAAGCGAGTATAATCATCCCTATGATGATCAAAAAGTTCCTCCGCCCCGCCAAGTTATGTGGATCGGAGTATATTGTTTGTTGAACATTTTCATATAATAGTTATTGAAATATACATGTATTTCATATAGATAATTTCCTAATTTCTTCAACTAGGATGTTTCTCAAATTTTGAATAAGAGATGTAATGTCTATATAATGATATATTATACTGCAAGATTAAAATTGAACTTTTTTTTCAATCAAAGGATGCTTTACTGCAGGTTTAAATTTCTGACAAGACATTTGTCATGTCTAAGACGTTAATGATAGTTCTTTTCCTCAAGCGCTCTGCATAAATATGCCTCCGCATACACGGATTTCTCTTACGAGTTCTTACATACGACACAAATTCGTAAAAGTAAACGGTTTAAACCTTGTTGTATCCAGTTTACTGACTGACGTCATGTTTTACGTTACGTAAGAGTTATTCATGGAAAAATAGTTCTTGGAGTATCTTTTGAATTGTTTTGACAAATCAAAAATGTCTCCCCTCATGGATTAACACGAGTGTCTGCTAGTTGTGACGAGTTATTCACGGAAGCTAGTATTTATGGACGGATGCTTGCAATTGAATACGAGGTGGCGATCCGTAAGAACACTAAGAAGAATCCGGGTACTTGAAGGCGGTATAAGGGAGTGAACTCAGGGATATTTCGACTTAAAAAGTGAATAATCTCAATATATCTTATTTTCACAAGCGAATATTCTTCTTTAAGAGGATTAATTTGAATATAAGTGAAAATATTATATTGGTGAGATATAAAATAAAGCATCCCCTCCAACAGTACGGGCCATAATGGACTGGTCCTAGACAATTGAAAAGAGTATACCATTTATATACTTTCTGCAGAAGAGTTAAAATAATTTTTTTTCTGATTTTATTATAATATATATTCCGCTTGACGTAAATCTGCAGTCGAACTCGGATATATTGAAATCGAAGGGTATTGATATTTCTTTCAAATAAACAGGATTTTCAAATTAACCCGATTATAATGATAATAAAGTGATTTGGCCGGTGAATCAAAATCATTTCAAATAAAGCATTATTTCTATGTAACAGGATTCCATATACGTTGGGTTCGACTAAATATTGTTATTATCAACCAGAGTGTACAGTGCACACATTTAAACAAATCTTATTTTGTATGTTAACTATTTACAGAACTACAGGTGAACACACGTCAAGTGATCCTATACTAGGAGTACTTGGGACAGATTTCCCTCTACATTACGTATACTGGTTGTTACAGAACAAATATCCAATATGCAGTAACAGCAGCTATAGGTAAAAATGAAATTTCAAGTGAAATAGTGAATGTAAGATTAGCGCTTTCATGTTGACCACAGTTGTTTAATTCACGAAAATTATTCACAGATTTATAAGCTTGGTTATCGATAAATACGATTAAAGGTGCTCATTCACTAAATTTCATAAAATAAATAAATATTTTTTCTCTGATGAAATGTTACATTTTTTGTTTTATTTGTGTTTTACTGAACAATTTTCCATTAATATGACAGCGGCCGGGTTTAGTGGAAGAGAGATCTCAGGAAGAGAGAACTGGCCTTCCACTAGTAAACTGAGAAACTTTCTCACAAAATAGGTTTAGGTTTCCGCGGGTCTCGAACTGGCGCTGATAAGAGGTGAGATACACCATGGTTTTTAGGGCGATGCTCCAACCACTCGACCATGGATACCCCTGTTTCAGTTAATTGAAAATTTGAACTCGATATAAGGGTACACACTGATGTGAAAGTTCATTCGGAAAATTGTCGAATTCCATTCCACCGTGTGATTTACGTTGATATAATTTTGTTGTCAAGAAATAGCGAAAAATAGAAATTTAAGTGAAAACAAAACATGTACCCTTCACATTACAAACTAATGAATGACACCTTTCAATAACCAATTTCGATTTTATTTGAAAATTTTAAATATTTAAATATTTAGCGATTCCTCAGCAAACCGGGCATTGCACTTTCAACCATACGTTTCTTCTGTCTAGTCGAACCCAGCTGAAACTTTGTTTTTGTGAAATAGTTTGCCAGTTTACTTGTTTAAGGCAGCTGGACACTTCCCGGGTACCTTGTCACTGGATTCTCTCTCAGCCACCTTTAAAACCCAGAGAAAGCATCATATAACTGAAAAAAGTGTGGTACTATGCACCATTTCCAATAAATCAATAATCAAGTTGTAGGATAATTATACATGCAAATGTATACTAATAACACGTTTATAATGACTGGGTGCAAAGTCAGCGTTGTATTGATAATGCAATGATGCATTTTCCTGGAAAAAAATCACTTCGTCTTGATTCCAGGGCATCGGCTAATAAATTGACAGTTTACAAATTGAGATAAGATTTATATATATATATATATATATATATATATATATATATATATATATATATATATATATATATATATATTATATATATATATATATATATATATATAACTAATGATATATATGTATGATATCTTTTTAGATGTATACTTATTGATAAAAGTGGTTTCGTTGTAATACACCCGGATTTTATACGCAACCCCGATGACGTAAATAAAGGTGTTCCAGTTCATATTGTTGCTAAGGTAAACATAACTCGATCGAAAGATTGAAATATACATATTATACACTATATGCCACTTGTAATATTGTGTTTTACAAGTCACTTAAAATTACATAATTACTTGTAAATCTAGTATATTGATCTAATATGCCAGATGTGTTCAACATAAGAGTATTTCATACATATTGGTGATAAGTTGTTGTCACAAGGAATCGGTAATCACGTTTGATGTCCTAGTTTGCAAATTTTACGGTTCGTAGAATAATTTTGTTTGCATTTACAATTGTTCACTAGTTACCTGTTTAATGGTAGTCGTTGTATCATGTTAAGCGATTCACAAGGATCTATCCCTTATCTTCTTCATTCCAACTTGAGTGTGAATTTGCAGCGGGTGTAAACGGTTGACATAGAATCCTTACTCCTCCGTGACACCTGATTCCACCTCTGGATCCTCTAGTGGTCATTGTTCAATGTTCACCAGATGTGTATACTGCCTCATAGACCACTTGACGGTTAATACTTTGGTTTCTGTGTTTTTTGTGAAGCAAGTGTGATTCTTTAAAATTAAATTTCATACAATAAAAGTCACACGGAATGAATTACATACTAGAAATATTTTGGTTTTTTTCTCCAGTAAACGTAGGTATGCAGTCTCTCTATGTGTAAATGATTAGCAGACTAAATGGACAACAGCTGTGTTTATTTTTAGATTCATTTTATTTTTCCGATATACATCAGCAAGAAGGAGATATACACGGGCATAAAAATTCGTAAATTCTTAATTATTTTATGAAAAGTACTTGAAAAACCCAGATTTGACATTTTCAAATGCGGTTGATTAACGCAACCTTACTATTTATATATGAATACCAAGCTGAACCTGACCATATTGTCACAAACTATATAGGGATATAAGCTTTTTAATGCCTGTGTATATCTCTTATTTGTTATTGTACAAATTGCAAGTACAAGTAGTAAATGTAGAAAAAATCGGAATAATTTTTGGCAAACACAGCAATGCCCCTTTAAGTATTTTTGTTTGTTATTTGAATATTTACCATCGGTATATTACTGAAGATGTATTGAGTTCGGACTGAAATTTAAATACAGAAAACAAAATAATATTTTTGTTTTACTTTTAACCATTTCGTTGAACAGGAAGGATCCATTGCTTTGGATATGAAACAACAAGGAATACTGACACAACATTCATGTGCAAACTTTGAAACCCACAAAGATCAATATACTTTTAGGGTAAGTAGTTGAGTTAAATAAAAATGATATCAACTTAAAGGGCCTGCTCAGTAATCGATTATTTCATATACGTTATCAGGTAAACTTATATCTTAAATGTAATGAGATAATTGTGAGCATTTACTTATTACGTTTAACTTGTATCATAAATATCAGATTTCAATATCACTGTAGTTAACAGACGAAAAAATCAAGTATAATATGTGATATTTTATTAGAAATAATGAGCTTTAATTAAAATAATTATAGAGAATATTAAGAAGTTTAGAATTCATATTTATTACATTTTGTTTGTTTGTTTATGGTTGTTTAAATGCCGGTAAAGGGCTTCAAATTTTGGCCTATGTTGGGACTAAAGGTCATTGAGCAGTGAGGGTTCTTTAACGTGCCGACACCTACTGTGATATTTATTACATTTTAAATTTTATAGTGCAAAATAAGGATTTATCAATAAATAAATATTTTTTATATTTCATTGTTATTCTTCACATCGTGAAAATTAACACTACATGTAAAATCAATGTAATCTGTGCTATTTTCACCGGGCAAATCAAAATACTTATCAGATTTAGGGATAACTTTCTATTGTTTTTTGAGAAATAGAAACGTAATAAATAGAATATTTGTCAATATTTTATGAATAACATTTCTATCTTATGAAGCAGAAGAATGCATATTTAACACTCGTGATACGCACTCGTGTTACATATCGGTCTTCTGTCTCATACGATAAAATAAAAATGTTATTTATAAATAATTGGCAAAGATCCTGCATACAATATATCATTTCCACACATAGTAAGTGGACATCTGGACAATGTAAATCTATCCTGAATAGGTATGTACCATTCCCAAAATTTAAAATAATATTTTCCTTAGATGACTAGGTAAAGTTGTTATATTCAAAGTTTCTTCAAACTTTGTCATGTGGTTCCAAAGACATTATGTCTCTTGATTTATTAAAAGAAAAACTGGATGTCACATTTACGTTGCTGGTGAAAATTCAATAAAACCCACGTCTATGATATTCGATATGTTTGTATTCAAAATAACAATGATTGTTATAAATTTGGGGAGAGAATGCTAACCTAACTTTTCAAAGCTTTTAGTATAGAATAAGGAAAGTTACAAAATATGTCACTATCTACCGTTTTGTAGGTTTATATGCCAAACAGTGGTTTAAACAGAATGGAACAAGCTGGCTACGAAATCAGACCAGTGAAAGATACAAACGTTTTCCTTATTCTCAAGAAAACCAGCGTGTCGTCATATTCTTGTTGTAACGTAAGTATTACTGAGTACAGAAAACCAATGTGTCGTCATATTCTTGTTGTAATGTAAGTATTACTCAGTACAGAAAACCAGTGTGTCGTCATATTCTTGTTGTCACGTAAGTTTTATACACTACAGAAAACCAGTGTGTCGTCATATTCTTGTTGTTACGTAAGTATTACACACAACAGAAAACCAATGTGTCGTCATATTCTTGTTGTAATGTAAGTATTACTCAGTACAGAAAACCAGTGTGTCGTCATATTCTTGTTTTGAAGTAAGTATTACACACTACAGAAAACCAGCGTG